>OW679195.1:50818852-50996749 GCA_940337035.1 Agriotes lineatus | reverse complement strand
CTTCATTATTTCAAATATATAAAATACTCAATGGACTTGAAATCAATCCTACTATGTTGGCACGAATTCCCCTCCGTGTTCCAGCTGTAATCAGACGTAGTAGTGAAATCTTTTATTTACCTACCCCTGTATCTAATAGTTCAATCAGTTCTCCTTTGTATAGAATCTGCTCTGTGGCAAACAGAATATCATCCCATATTGATATTTTTCATATGAAACGGAATATGATTAAATCGGTGGCGTATAGAGAACTATAAATTATTTATTGTGTATATTATATGTCTATGTACGTTCGCAGTCCTCCCCAACATGAATGTACACTCATAATTGGTAGACTTCTCTTTTTAGTGGTTTAATTTTTCAATTTTCAATTTCCGTCACATTAGGTTTTTGTAAAATTAGGTATGTTTATTTTTGCATTTCAGTGAGTTTATTAATGTGTCAATTGTAAATGGAATTACTGTTCTGTAATTGGCACAATAAATTATTATTATTATTATTATTATTTTCTACAAAGGATACAGTTTTGCGAGTTTCTTCAAAACTTACGACTTAACTTACGACCCAACTTTTTAAATTAGGTTATGTTCAGTGATGAAGCGAAATTTTCAAACAATGGTGGAGTAAACAGACACAATTGTCATTACTTCGCCCAAGAAAATTCACATTTTCAGAGTGTTTTCTGTGAATGTTTGGTGTGGTATATTGGGTGATCACCTCATTGGGCCCTAGTTTTTTATAAAACTTTCACAGGTGAACGATATTTACGGTTTTTGCAAGATATACTATCTGATATAGGTACCAGAAGACGTTCCTCTAAACGTTAGACGGCAAATGTGGTTGCAAAATGATGGCACGCATCGCATTACCTCTGAAATGTAAAGAATTACTTGAATGACGGTTATGGAAAAAATGAGGTACTGTTAAGGGAAAGGTCTACCAAACGCCATTTGAAAGCGAAAAGGAATTATGAAACCGAATAATAGAGCTATTTTCGCTCGTGTTAGAAAATCTGTTGTCAAACGAATAAGAACATGTTTAATGGAGATAATTTCGAATATTTGTTATAACAGTTAGTGAATTTTTTAATTTATTATTTTTTATGTTTGCTTGAGTTTGTTTCTTTCCATGCATTAATAGCTATTTAAGTAACAAGGAATGTAAGGATCTATTAACATTTGAGGTAAGCAAGTACAAGCCAAGGCGAAGCCGCGGCTTGTTGCCTGTCACCAGGATTAATTTTCGTGATTCGTGTTACCTGCGAGTGTCACGATGTCACATAAACACTTAGCAATTATAAACAAAACGTCTAAGTCTGCATCTTTCGTTGCTAATTTTATTATCCTAGGAACTTAATAATAATATTAAGTTCCGTTGTCAAGGGAAAGCAGCAAACAAATATAATCGCCGACTTACACGTTGTGTTACTAAGGCTGTATCACTGACTTCATGATCAGCAGCGAGAAAAATAAAATATGTTGTTATCGAATTAATTTTGTGACATGTGCCATGTGCCAGCTTTTATGTTACCTACTTTGATCTGTTTTTGGATCATAATAAAAGAGACAGTCTAGGTTACAATAACATCTGTAATTTGGGTTACATCCAAAATTCGTCAGGGACTACACGTTTCGTGGCCCGCCCTGTATTTTACTGTTTTTACAATAGAATATAAAAACATGATACGAGATACGTAGAAAACAGCTTACATGGTATGGGCACGTCCATAGGATGGGAGAAGAACGATTGCCTAAACAAATAATGCGCTGGACACCGGTCGAAAAAAGAAAACGTGGACGACCCAGAAATACATGGATGGGGGATATAAGATGAGCAATGTCCGAAAGACAATTAAATGAAGTCGATTGGACGGACAGGAAAAGATGGAAAGTAGAAACCGGAAAGCGTAGACAAACGCTCTATCCCCGGACTAGCGGACCCAACAGATGTTGTCCTGCCCGAACGTTGGTTGGCCTGCTATTAGCGGGTTCAGCAAACGTTTTTTCGATATTCGAATTTTCGATTTTTTTCATTTTAAAAAATATTGGGGGGGGGTGAAATTTTTGGGTTATATGGCCTGATAAGCAAGAAATCTTAAAAAAGTAAAAAAAATATAATTTTTTTTTTTAATTTCTTAGAACCCGATTGCAGCGCCACCTACAGGATCCAATTGTGAATCTAAACCATCCAGGGGCTCATTCAAACACACACAAAAAATTTCATCAAAATCGGTCCAGCCGTTTAGGGGGAGTCACATACAGACGTACAGAAGAATTATATATACTAGCAGTCCAGTGAGACAAATGTCTCATTTAATAAAACAAAAAAGACCGTTTTGCAAATAGAACGCGTATTAAATAAAAACTGTACCCAGACCTGAAAGGTGTCAAAGTGGTTGCCTAACCGATCGACGTTTTAAGGCGCAGAGGGTCGCAGCTCCGTTTGGCTGCTGAAACAGTTTTTATTTAATACGCGTTCTATTTGAAAAACGGCCTTGTTTGTGATTTCTCGAAAACCGGAAGTGTCACGTGACTGAAATTCGTTTCCTGACCTGACATGACCATTCCAAACATATAACTTTCATAACTTTTTTCTCTATCTCTTACGGTTTGGCTGCTGAAACAGCGTCCCGGGCAGACAAAACTGCGTCCCAGACAGACACGTCTATTAGATAAAGGACTAGCAGTCCAGTGAGACAAATGTCTCATTTAATAAAACAAAAAAGACCGTTTTGCAAATAGAACGCGTATTAAATAAAAACTATACCCAGACCTGGAAGGTGTCAAAGTGGTTGCCTAACCGATCGACGTTTTAAGGCGCAGAGGGTCGCAGCTCCGTTTGGCTGCTGAAACATTTTTATTTAATACGCGTTCTTGTTGAAAAACGGCCTTTTTTGTGATTTCTCGAAAACCGGAAGTGTCACGTGACTGAAATTCGGTTCCTGACCTGACATGACCATTCCAAACATATAACTTTCATAACTTTTTTCTCTATCTCTTACGGTTTGGCTGCTGAAACAGCGTCCCGGACAGACAAAACGGCGTCCCAGACAGACAAAACTGCGTCCCAGACAGACACGTCTATTAGATAAAGGACTAGCGGTCCAGTGAGACAAATGTCTCATTTAATAAAACAAAAAAGACCGTTTTGCAAATAGAACGCGTATTAAATAAAAAGTGTACCCAGACCTGGAAGGTGTCAAAGTGGTTGCCTAACCGATCGACGTTTTAAGGCGCAGAGGGTCGCAGCTCCGTTTGGCTGCTGAAACATTTTTATTTAATACGCGTTCTTGTTGAAAAACGGCCTTTTTTGTGATTTCTCGAAAACCGGAAGTGTCACGTGACTGAAATTCGGTTCCTGACCTGACATGACCATTCCAAACATATAACTTTCATAACTTTTTTCTCTATCTCTTACGGTTTGGCTGCTGAAACAGCGTCCCGGGCAGACAAAACGGCGTCCCAGACAGACAAAACTGCGTCCCAGACAGACACGTCTATTAGATAAAGGACTAGCGGTCCAGTGAGACAAATGTCTCATTTAATAAAACAAAAAAGACCGTTTTGCAAATAGAACGCGTATTAAATAAAAACTGTACCCAGACCTGGAAGCTGTCAAAGTGGATGCCTAACCGATCGACGTTTTAAGGCGCAGAGGGTCGCAGCTCCGTTTGGCTGCTGAAACATTTTTATTTAATACGCGTTCTATTTGAAAAACGGCCTTTTTTTGATTTCTCGAAAACCGGAAGTGTCACGTGACTGAAATTCGGTTCCTGACCTGACATGACCATTCCAAACATATAACTTTCATAACTTTTTTCTCTATCTCTTACGGTTTGGCTGCTGAAACAGCGTCCCGGACAGACAAAACGGCGTCACAGACAGACAAAACTGCTTCCCAGACAGACACGTCTATTAGATAAAGGATATTATATAAAGATAAAACATGTAATATGATGAAAAATAGTACATTGTACACCAAAAGAGAGGAAAGTATGATTTTTCTAAAGGTGTAAATTTGGAGCCCAAAGACTAGAAACATACCGTTAATTATTCTTTGTCTGGTATATACTATTTTTCCACAATCTCAATAATAAAAACAAGTAGAAAGGATTTTCACAAATCGTACTAAATGAGAATTGTGTGTTTATGTTAGAAATTCCATGCCAGCAGAACTTTTTAATATGCTATTATTATTAGGTTAAGGGAAACTTCTTTGAAAGCTTTATGCATAGTAGCGCCCTAGGAAATAACACATAATTTATTTCCGCTGTGGGTTCATTTCAGGATAACACGGGCTAAAACAATTTTTTGAAATTCAACCCCTAAGAGGTAAAAAGGGGTAAACTGTGTTTTTACGAATTACTCAATATCTCTCAGAATAAAATAGGAAGATTTCCGAAATTCCACCACCGAGTGATATAATTTATGAATACAACATCTAATAAGTGCATATATCTTTTCATTTTACTTATTGTTATACTAAAACTGCAATTTTATCAATCTATACAAGAGGAACGACAATTACGTACACATTTCCATGGGAGAGGTACGTGAAGCATAAGACAGTTATGGATAACTTTTTTGGGAATAATATTGAGTCATTTTTACCTAGAATATTGTTTTGCAGAGTTCGTTAGCTTAGCCTAGTGAGTGAAGAGGGGGGGGGGGGGGCTCCCTAGAATTCATTTGAGATTTAAAAGGAAAATCCAACATTTGTAGTCCGTACAAAGAACGGGCATCTTGCTAATGAGTAATAAAGAGCGGGCGTCCCAAAGGGCGCACGTAAAAACTGTTCCATACTAACACTGTGCCTAAGTAGTGATAAGAGGCTTACACCGTCTCGCCTTTTTTATTTTCTAACCGGAGCATGTACATTATTACTGTAAAAACGCATTAATAAATGTTCTATATATATACATCTATAATAATATCGTCATTTTTGGTGGTGATACACATATAGCGTAACGAAGGAAAAAGGTGAATTCGGAATTAAGAACAGCGTGATCGTAAAACATAATTTAAAAAGGAAATTTGTTCGCTTCTTTGTCAAAGGCCACAGCTTTATTACATACCAAAACGCAATGTGTGGGTTTTGTGGAAGATTGCTTTTGTGTGTTTTATTTTTCACTTTATGTATGAAAACTTTTACACGTCTGAAATATTACTCTTTTATCAATTTTCACCTACCCTTCGTTACATTCTACACAAAAATTAAGGAAACAAATAATTGTCCTCAAATATTTACATTGAAATATATATGACGTGGAGTAATTTGGCGTGCTGTATCTATATGACAATTACCACTAATGACAAAATTAGCAATTCATATGAAATTTGCTTTTAAATGCACAGCACGCACTGGTTTTTTATTTGGTAGTGTTCATTTTACCAGAAAGAATATTTATATGCGTTCCTTTTTCCAACAATGTATATTAGCATTAAAATGGCGCACCTTTAGTTGCAAATAATGTTTGTTTGAAGTAGACATTTACAACTCCCTCTATTAAATATTACAACTCTTTCTACAGTATTAGAACACACGAAGGCGTATATGTCCTATAAATCTAGACATTTGCATAACCGTGCGATACGATCATACAATCAAAATTTCATGCCCGGACATAAAGCGAATATATGTGTTCAGCTAAAGAAAACACAACTCAGCCTTTCTGGCAATGCACCAGCTTTATCTGTGCACTTCTACGGCTGTAAATCTCAGTCCTGAGTATTCCAGAATCCTATGAAATCTCATCTACCTAGCTAAAGGTGCTATAACTGCTTTCGAAGCGAGAAACTTTAGGAAACGGTATGTTTGGAAACGGGATATGCAGGTAGCTCGTTTTAAAAGTTTGCTCTTCTTTTTATTAAAATGAAATTTTCCTTGAATCTTCAAATTAGCGAAAGCTAGTTTAGTTTACTTATGTATTTTACATAGAGTTTATCAATTCTATATTGGTCTTAATATGTAAAAGAAGCTAAAACTAATTATGATCACGATAACTAACTTTTATATTGAGTTGCTGAAAACACTAAATATTTGGCCGCTTTAAAAGCGACCATAAATTTTAGAGCCACAATTTGGCATTACATATAGTACACTAAATTCATAAACCTACCTGAGAGATACTAATTAGTTATGTGCTGTGATATACCATTTATTAAAATTGTGTTATTATAATTTTACTATAAAACACTAGCAAATTATAGAAAATACAAGAAATATAAAACAAACGTACTCAGTCATGCTCTTCTTTGTCCAAAACGATATAGAATGTTATTTTCAATGACAAAAACCACCACAGTTGGGATGCACCTACCATTGTATGCAAAAGTATTTTTCCACGACAGGGAGTAGAAGTCGGTTTCTATAGCATCAAAATTGTGACAGAAGTAAAACATTTACTCCCTAGAGACTAAATAAGACAAAAATTTCCCTAGGGAGTTTTCATTATGACTGACAGAACAATTATGTCAAATTCGAGGTTATCAGGTTAGGTTTTGCGTCAGTTTGTGTCAAAACTGACGCAAAACCTAACCTGAGAACCTCGAATTTGACATAATTGTGAGCTCTTGTCATAATGACTTACAGTGCCACCAACTTTAAAATTTACCATAGGCTACTAATTTTAAAATAATTGTAACTAAAATGTCAATAAATGACTTTTAAAAAAACGGGTTTTCGTTTTAAATCTTCCTGCAAAGTGAAAAAAATAGTATATGCAACTCGGAGAGAATGCTATTTTGCATAATCTACTAATGTGGCAGTTGGTGTTATCTTTTATATTATATTTAATATCAAACCAACATTGTCACAATACTGTCTGTACAGATTGCCATTCTATATTTTGCATAAGCCACTTTCATATAGCTTAAAATTCCAAAAAATACCTATAAGACTTGTCCCAGATATTTTTGCATACAATGGTAGTTCAGAGAAATTTTAAAAATCCAGAATACATAAAGCAGCATTACGTTAATAAATTGTTTATGACTTCCTATACAGGGTGTCATTGAAAGTGTGATTAATCCATTATTGCATCATACAATGGTAATAGAGGTTACGAAGTTCAACCCTCGACATTTAAGAGCAGCTGGTACTGTACATTAAATTTTAAATATCGAGCAGCCGTATTTGGTTTAATCTAAGCACAAACTTTCATAAGTCAGATTTCATGATTTGTCATTTAGGTAGTACAGAAGATACGAAAACGCCACAATATTGACATACGATCCACAAATACACAAACAAAACTCAACGAAAATTTAAAAGAAACTTGTAGAAGATATCATGAAATGTTTCCAAATCTTTGCCATCTTCATAAGTGCATGCAGGATACCGGAATGATTTAACCACAGTCTGCAGAATGTGGTATACAAGAAGCGTGCCGAACCATTACCGGGAAAGAAGCTATTCTTCAGACAGTTGAAGGTGTTCTAAAACAACTTTTAAATATTTACAGGGCATGTAGTACAGTACAAAGCAAATTAAAAAGTCCGCAAATGAATCGTCAATATCATAATAATGTGCGTATGGATTTTTACTACGCTTTTATTGGATTTTATAAAAGAGATTAAAGAACATGTTCACATTGTCGTCCTTCTATATCCATACAGGATATACATCTTCGTTCAAAGAAAGCGCGCCTTTTAAGGAACCCGGGTTTTTCTTGAATTGTCTGGCAAAAGTGTTCTATTCGTTGGCGCAAATCTTGAAAATCCTTTATATATGTGGCGTAAAATAAACTTTTTAAATAACCCCAGATACAGGGAGATCAAAAATAGACTTAATCGCGGAAGCCCATGAAAAAGTCTGTCTACACTGCACTTTATAAAACTAGGTACATTTAAACTACAATTACTGGAATTATTAGTTCATGTGACTAACAGTCTAATCATCAGCTAGACAAATATGCAAAAATGTGTAATTTAAGTCAAATGTATACATTAAATTGTTAGGTAACATTAAATTAACAATGGGATAAGTTAAACAAGATGTCGAAAATGAATTTTAAACTTCAAAAAATTTGACAGCTCTATATCAACAAAAGCATGCTACAGATTAGGAAAGTTCGATTGTTTTCAATGGCTCCCGCGATAAAATTTATTTTTTAATCTTCCTGTACTAAAGTCTAAAGGGGGAGATACTGGAGGCTACGCAATTGAATCCATTCGCCCTATCCATCTCCCAAGAAATGCATCGGTCAGATGTTCCCTAACAGCAAACGTAAAATTCGGTGGAGCTCCATCTTCATATATCAGAGATTTGGTCTCAAAGTAAATCTCCCAAGGATTCAGAAAAAGTATTTTCCAAGAAATGAAGGTATGGAAGCGCCATTGATGTATGGATTCAAAGATGGCTAAAGAAGTCTCGTCAGACCAAACATAATTATTGTCAAGATTAAAAATTCTATCTTCAGTAAAATCGGCTCTATCATTAAAACTTATGTTAGCACCGAACTCTGGGCGTTCAGTACCTTCCTGTAAACTCATTAACAGAATGTCATTCTAGCTTGATACTACAGAGGAGTAAGGGCTTGTACGCGTTGGATATGGTAGGGGTATAGTAGTTGCTCATGAAGAGTTCACCAAACAAGCTGTCTGCTTTATGTCGTGTTTTATCGAACTTTTTCCATTTTGGATCGAGGTTCGTACTGATTATCAAGTTGTTCTCTGAATGTAATTTTTTTGGCAGTGGACTATTATGATGTGTTTTATCGGACTTTTTCCAAAAAGTCCGATAAAACTTTGATGACATTCAGAGAACAATATTCAAAATTGTTCTTCCGGCGTACATGTTGTTCTCTGCCGTTCGGTATCATAAGACCGTTTTTTGCAACGCACCAATTTCTTGTAGTCATTGAAAACACGTTTGAAACATAACATGCGAAGGCAGTTGCCGATTGAGAATCACTTCAGCATACAGGCGACGTGCATTCCAAATCCAGCTATCAAAACAAATCACCTTGGATGTCTCCTAAATCTTCAAAAAGAAATGCGCAGGTTCATTAAGGGTCGTAGCATAAAAACTCAAAGAAAATATAAACCAGTAACAATAAATACTTTTAATATTTAAAGAATGTAACAATTAGGTACCAAATGTAATTTACGAAAAAATATTGAAACTTGGCGCTCTACTGTGCAAATATTAATTACATTGGAGTTATCACAATTAAAATGACACTAGTAAAATTCAACATCACACTAAAACAACAAATTAAAAACGCCCACGCCAGCAACAAAAATTTCAAAAATTGAATCGCAAAAGTAAGGCACAAATGAAATGGGGCGTTACAGCACACGTACAAAAAATCGCTGTTGTCTCGGACCCATGTATATTGAGACTTTTTAGTTTGTTTTCGACCGTTACATGGCTTGTAAATATTTAGACGTTGTTTTGGAACACCTTATATGGTGTAACATAGGGAAAAGCACAAATATACGATTAATAATGACCCTTATATTCTCGATACGGTACTGAAAGATGGGATCTCAAAGAGAATGCAAGGGGAAAAATTGAGCCTATGGAGACGTAGGGTTGGCGAACAATGTTAACAGTGTCTTGGACAAGAAGAAAATCGAAGGCATAAAGTTTACAAGTTGATGTTAAACAATCTCCTTTGTAATTCCCTTCAGCATCCTTTGCTTCGTCGGCCATATAACCACAAGGAACAACGATACCTGGTTATTCAAGGCAGTATTGAAAGTACACATAAGTACTTGAAGTAGATCTCCAACACAACGGGTAGAGCAGATAAAAACTGCAATAGCCCAACCGCTCCAAGAATATAGTAGAAGTTTCTTAAAGAACGAAACATGGCACACCGTTATTAAAAACGTTAAAATTAAATAGTAAAAGGTTATTATACCCACTTTTTTTAAATATCGAATACGAAAGCATTATGCGAATAGTTATTTACGTACCAAGTACTGAATTAAGACGTTACAGAACGAGTAGGTAATTTGATAAACCTTTAGCGACACCATCTGATATGATCATAATGGTTAAAATCCTATTGGAATTTTGCTTATACTAGGAGTTTTTCATGCTACACATAGTAGTAACATGGAACCCACGCTTTTATATCTCTTCCAAAAAAATTCATTTCGTAGAAGCTTATCATATTCCTTTATTTTTACAAAGCTCCCTGAAATAAGGAATAAAACGACCATTGTATTAGTAGTCAGAGTGTTTAACCACTTACCCACCAAACACGGCTAATTTAAAATTTACTGTAAAATATCAACGACGCTCCAACATCCAGGATTTATAGCAAAATCCGTAACCTCCGTTACTATGAATGGTAGGAAATAAATTATTTTCATTTTTGTCTGGTTCTTATTTGTATTACATGCCTTTACATATCATTCGCCTTGTTGATTACACCCTCTATAAAGAGCTAATAGCCGGTAAAATATTCGATGTACTTGGACGATTTTTAATGTCAGTATCGAGTTTCAGAATTTCGTATAAATTCAGACTTGTTAAAATTAATGCTTCTCCACATATTGGTTATTACAAAACACGTCCTTAACGGTGTTACTTATCTTCACTCCTACTAAAATTAGAATGTACTGTACAGCGCGGTAAAAAAATTAAAATGTGTGGCGAGTTTCAATGATAAGTACGTTTGTTCAGCCTCTCCGTCAGGAAGTTAAACGTAAATCAGACATATTGTACGCCTTAACATTTTAATAACCAATTTGACCTATTTGTTTGCCTAGCTAGCTCAGTATACATAAAATCCTTTTAAATGCCCAGTCGTGATTACGAATGATCGCTATTTGCCAAAAACAAAAGATGGTCTCTATACCTGTAGTGTTCTCGGTAAAACTGACTTCAAACAACATACACAAGAAAAACCAATTTGTTTACAGAAGTATATTGACCTTAAAATACACGTAAACTCATAAATAAATGAAAAAAACTGAATTAAATCTCGAAATAAATGTTATAAAAAGCGTATTCTTTTAAGCGCAATTCTCACGGGATGCGTAAAGTTCGTTCCCCACATTTCGTTCCCCATATTTCGTGCCCCACATTTCGTTCCCGGGATATTTCGTCTCCCCACATCTCGTACCCGGAAACTTCGTTCCCGAGCGAGCTCAATTTGTCTCCTAGATTACAGGGTGTTGAAAAACGAGTGCAACGATCGGAATGCAGTTAGATTATGCAAGATATTTTAATGAATTTAGTTATTATAATAAACTTATAAGAACAAAATAAATTCTACTTATTAAAAATGACGGTTTAATCAACGTATCTTCTAGATATTTTGTATAGGGCCATAATTTCTCATTCTGAACAACTTTTCTTAGTAATATTTTGCCGTAGCCCGAAAAAAGGGTAGTTTACCCGAAAAGAAGATAGTTTTTGCTTAACTGTCAAGGCCGACTTGTTTTTGAAAATGTGAAAATTTTCTTAAAATTCTCTACAAACCAAGCAGGAATTATAATTCCTATAACATTTTTATGTAAAACTAAAAATAAAATTTTATTCTCTCTTGTAAACTCAAACCGGGGACATACTGTATATAGTTCTTATAAGTTTATTATAATAAATAAATTAATTAAAAAATCTTTCATTTTTCTAGATTGCAACGTTTAAGCCTAATTAACAATAAAAATGTATGCAAATACAATTGGCTATGAACGTAAACATAAAAGTAAATCATACTAACAAGAAAGCCAAATTTACTTATATAGAGTGTAGAATTCTAATGATACAAATAAACATTTAAAATACATCAAAAGCATCAGCAACGCTTAGCCCATACAGCACATAAAAAGTAGTAGGGTTAGCATACTTACATAAACAAATGCATATCTCTAGTTAAAATAACAGCGGAATAACCCTTACACTTTCTTCTAGAAAGGTTTATTTAAACACTTGCAACTGTGGTAATAATACGCACATATGATACATTATTTAATGGTATAATCTTTCTTTTCAAAAGTTGAGAGAATATAATATCTATGAAGAATGTGAGATCAATAGAACAAAAGATGCTAAAACATTTTGTTTTAAAAACACATGCGCTGGTGATCATTGCTTTGATCTGTTATTTGGTGCTGTAAGTAGACCATTCCTCAATATCAAGAAACTTGCGGCTATATAAAAAAGCACGGTTGTGACCATGTCGACTTGAATAAGAAAACAGAAAACAAACATAAAAACTGACATTTCGCAAGCTTATAACAAATACAGAATAGAAAATAATCTGCGAAAAGACCCAATCTCATTTTGGAGTTTGATAAAAGCGCTTGCCTTGCATTAAGCAAGCCCTCAGTTCGAATCCCGCTGGTGCCGGAATTTTTCAGCAGCGTTAGCTATTGGAATCCGGCTCGCTGGGATCATTCACAATTGGGCACCAAATTAACTGTGCTCTACTGAGAACCGTAGACCTAGAGATAGAGTAACAAGGTCAACACATCACCAAGACACACACCTCACACAATGGTTGCTGCACAACACAAAAGGCGCACTCCAACTTTACCCGAATCCGGGGCAAGTTGAGCATTATACCGCCATATGCAAGCGCATAAAGCACCAGTCTCGACACCGCAAGGTAAAAAGAGGTCACAGATAATACATACATACATAAAAAAACAAATTGTATGCCAGTTACTGTTAAGACTTGTAATTGTGAAAAAATAAGTGACGATACTTCCCCTGAACAGGCATTTACCAATCATTCCAGTAGTGTATTTCCCACCGAGCTTTTGTCTATCAAAAAAAAATTAAAACTAATAAATCAGCTGGGCTACTATCCAATCACTAAAGTAGAATTTTTGACTGTCATTAACAAACTAAAACCAGAACGTTCAGTGAGAACCGACAAAGTGTCAGCTTGCATTATATAGGGATACAAGAATATTGTATCGATCTTATACAATTTTTCCTAGTGTTTTACTTTCACGAATGGTAACAGGGGCGATAGTAAGAATTAAGAAACAATTCCGTAGGCAGTCACCAAGTTCTTCGATACTTATTTATTCTCAACAAGGAGTTATAAGAGGAGGGTGCATTACATCTTACAAAAAAAATAATTACACAATGCATGTCAGATTATATTTACAGAGTAGAATTCTGGTTGACATTATCTGCCCAAACTGCGAAAAGACATTTTAGCAAGTAAGCCATAAAGTCGTAATTCAGAAATTATAAGATATGATGTTTCTCTATCTTTAAGAAACATTATATGCAGCCACCTATACAATAAATGAAATTTGGGGTGCAGCAATTATCGAAGCTCGGCGTGCTATTATATTTACTATAGGTAAACAACGTAACAGAGCATGTACCAAATAAATTTTTGTGACGTGCCGCTGATGTTAAAATTTTCAAGTAGGTGATTAATCAGAAGAATTTTCTGAACTTCATACTGATTCTGATAAATTATATTAATGGTCTCACGACTCGAGACTAAACTTTAATATTAAGAAATGTGAGATAATGAGTTTTGCAACTAGAAAAACTAATATTAAATTCCAATATATAATAAATTGTAAAGTTCTTAAGCATCGAGGGTGAGTTCGACTGGGGTGCGGTTTTTGACACTAAACTTAACTGATTGAATTGAACATGTGCATCACATACTATCAGAGAGCACATAACTTTTAGCCGTTGTTATCGGAGATACTCGTGAATTCCAATCTGACCTAGTAACAGCTCTTTATTACGATGTGGTATGTCCTTAATTGAACTACTATGCAGTGAACTGGAAATGTACAATTTTTAGAACGGAAACAAAAGAAGTGATGTCGCCATATTAACTTGATAACGAGTGAAAAATTGGTGTGCCCAACACTAACTATCTTACCAAATTCAGAAAACAACGCGTGTCTTGCTAAGCTTGCTACAGCAAGCACATTTTTTGTATTTCTTGGCAGAGCAATAAATGAATGCTTGTTAACTAACAAAGTATAGACTTAAATTGCTTAAATTAATGTTAATATCCAATGACTATTTCTGAGATAAAGTTGATAAATTCCCTCTTGTTTGTTTAATGGTCATTTTGTAATGTCAAAACATTCACTTTCTCTCTCTCTCTCTCTCTCTCTCTCTCTCATGTTCGTTGTAGTATTGTTTTACTCTGAATTGTCAATTTTTCTTTGTCTTTACTTTTCATATTCATTTCATATTCTGAAACTAAGGACTCGGAGACCCTATAAATCACCGACTGATTCGCTGGGACTATTATAGAGTACTGAGAACTACTAATTTTGTAATGTTGAATACCCTGTTTTGGATAAATTCACTCTATTTTGCACAAATATTTTCTACAATGTCAAAGCTTCTCACAGGAAAAAGGGCTAAGACCAAGCTGTATGTATCTCTGCAGAATATTGTGAAATCCTCCTTTTATATAAATGTGTAAATGTACTTGTCCATCAAGAAAAACCGAAAATAATGGTCTAATCTAAAGAGCTAATATTTAGCTTCATTATAGGGTTTTCACGTAATAAAAATGAGATTTTCTGCGTTTTGGCGAATCAATGCAAAAGCTAAACATCCATATTTGCCGCAAACAAACAGTATTTACAGTTTAAACTTTCGGTAAGGATGCAATTCATGAGTTTTATTTTCTGGATATTTTTGCTGCTGGTATCTCTCTAAAGTGTCAGCTGTTTCTGTGAGCAATTTTAATTTTCTTGGGACCGGCAACAAACACACTGAACTACTGAATCCAGCCAGTGGCCCCTAGAGTCGAAGTTGTCTGGTTATTTGCGAGACGTTACATGGAAAAATCTATAATGTCTATATAGAGCAAAGTAAAAATATATAAGACAATGGCGAGAACAATAATGACATCTGCAGCAGAAACACGCGCGGAGACCAGTAGAACAAAGCAACAACTCACTACAGCAGAGACGGAAACTTTAAGGGCGATCATTAGAAAATCAAGAAGAAACAGAGTGCGAAATCAAGATATAAGCAGACGAGCATGCGACCAAACAGAAATAGTAAAATTTACAAAACGACGCACGAAGAAATGCAATAGATGTAAATAGGGTCGACTAAGAAAGAATGATAAGAATAGCATAACACTTCAGACTCCAAAGAGATGGAAAAATGTTTTGAAATCTACATCAGTAGATACACATTAAAGCTGTTACAGCACGAAAACGTTTACAACATGAATTTGAAATTCAAAATGCTCAACCGTCAGTTATCCCATAAAACGACACAAATCGGAAAATTCTCGGATCCGTTGCCCCAACCATGTTACGATTGGCTGTAACAAAAGTTGCCGACTAAGACTCGGATGGAGAAGGGGAGGTTCATTGCGAACTTAATTAGAGCAACCAACCGGTAAACGAAATAAATATGTTAATTGCCAAACGCCACTACTTTTAGATCGCTCACTTAAAAGTGGAAATAGTGAACGGACCTTAAAAGGTTTGCAGTTCTCGATTCCAGCCAGCATGCAGCATTGGTGAACTTGGTTTACTATACGTATGCACTTCCTTCAGCTTCCCCGAAACTCCTTACAAAAAAATAACACCACATCTACTACTAAATTTGCATGCAACATGCGGCATACGCAAAAGAAGGCACGGCCAATTTAGAAAAAAATATATTGATTGGAACAAAAAGACAACTAAAAATTCGTTTTACAAACATCAAATTAAATGCAAAGGGTTAGTAAAACTTTAAAATTAATAGTAACGAGACAGTTTGACATAAACAGAGTCCCCATACGACATTAAAAACAGCAATCGTTAAACATACAACAAAAGTTACATAAGTCACTTTAATATCGTTTCGTTGTGGACGAACCACCAAAATCTAAAAATAGCGACGCTACCAACTAGAAATACGCCACGCAGACATAATTTAAATTTAACGCAACTGTCGTAATACGTCACACAAATCGAAAATGGCGCAACACTGAACGGATTGAAATTCACTGTAAAATTTAAGAACACAGATTTGGAGTTTTCGGGAGCCGATACTTGATTATCCAGCGAAGCCGCTGGCCGGGTGAAACAGCAACTGCTTAATTTATTCGACGGGGTGCAGGAACAAGGCTTCAATGTACCAAAATGGTGCCGAAACCACCACGGGAGCAGATATGATTAATCCTCTACGGGCGGGAGCAATGGAAAGTGCACCAACGATGAGCAGTTTTACGATCGACTAGCCTTACTCGAAATAGCGTTGCGCGAGACCACAGGAGAAATCCCCTAAAAGCGTAGGTTTGCGGTCTGCCAACCGGCGATAACGGTCACACCGTTGCCATATTTCCTTTCCGTCCCTCGGATGATTCCTCAGCGACACATCAAAAAGCACCCACAACGCAACTTCAGAAGACGGCACTTAATCCAATTTCAAATATAATCAAAGGAAACACTCCAACAAAAGCACCTCGGCGATGCAACGTGCGTCGCCAAAGGCGGCGCCCAACAAAAACCACTTGTTGACTCTCCTAGAACGAGAAGCTGAATGTCGCAAATTGCACAAGAGGGAAAGCCGGAAGTCAGACTTACTCCCTCTCTCTTTCTCTAACTTATTTGAAACCGTCAGTTTTGCGTCAAGTTGTGCAATACAGTTCACAACAATTTTGCGCGAAAAATGGCACGCCAAACTGTTAATTACCATAAGGGGTCCTTCATACGGCAAGCAACCATATGTGAAATTGAATAAAACGTTGCTCAAGATATGATCAAATCAGCCGGAAAATGCCAGTATTTGAAATGAACGAAATTGAGTTTTAAAACAGCTAAACTATCCATTTCGGCTTAGATGAAGCCGGAAAGATACTAGTATATGGAATACAAAAGCAGAAAAGCGCTAAATTCAAAAATTGCCGTAAATTCAAAAATTGTCCTTACAAAGCGTGTAAATACCAGGCGAAAGCGCAAATAGAAGACTGTACTACATAAACCTTAAGGAAAATAACTAGTGTCGTTGGGATTTTCAATAACTTCTAGGTCAACGCAACGACAGAAAGACACGTAGCAATTGAAAAAGTGGCACATGCAGACAGTCACAGCATACGTTTATATATAAGAAACTAAGCACGATTGGCGACGAAGTAAGACCGTTAGGTGACAATGCAAAAGTGACAAACACGTGCACATACTCTGGCAAACACAGCATATGCTTGTATACAGGGTGTTTATCAAAATGTGTCTTAAAATTTGACGAGTGATTCTACCCTCCAAAACAAGTAAAAAAGTTGAATACACTATGTCTGCAAACCAACATTCAATTAAGATTAGCATGTGCTTGTCAAATGTAAGTGTAGCATTGAATTAGGCCTGTTCTTGTTGAAATGGCTGAAGATTACATATACGCAGAGATGGCTGATTTGAATTTTGTTACGGTAGTTCCTATGGCAGCGCACGAAGGGCACGTCGTTTCTAAAACCAAACTTTTCCGAATCGTCGAATAATGCTTGCATAGCAGCCAATGGATAACACTTTGAATATCTTTTGTAAAATGAATTGTATTAATAGTACTCGTATAAATAGTCTACCAAGTAAACTGTAATTCAACTATTTCTTTTATTTAAATAGAAGTACTACACCTCGGAAAATGTTGGTACGCGAACATAGTGTTATCAGTATTTTTTACCTGTTTTGGAGGATACAATTACTCCTCAAATTTTGAGACACATTTTAGCAAACACCCTGTATAAGAATGGGTCTTAAGATGTAAAAACTAAAAATCATAATGGGCGTATATGTTTCTTCGATCGCACGATGTTTTGCGTTTACTTTTGATTCATATTTTTATCAGCAGAGTTCATGTATTTTTTAATACTTAACTCTGGTGATGAGTATCTTTCCAACTTTTTATTTCCCTCATCTAAAAGGCGGAGGAAGTATTGTAATCGAAAAAAGAATCACTTTCCGGCATTTCTTCAAATCCTCACGTTCCAGGGTCTCTGGATACCGAAAAACAGGTTTTCTCAATTCCGTCGGCCTGTCTGTCTGAAACCGAGAACATTTCTGAAAACTATATACACAGAAAGCACCTGCAAAAATTAAATTTTGTTTATTTTTGCTTTAAGTGAGAAATAGACAAAAGTAACAATTTGCACAAAAATATATGCTCGCATCAAAGTGAAGGTTATACCTTATTATATTTTCCTGCACTTAGGGATCTGTTAATAGGTTTGGATGAGACAGAGCTAGTAAGATCCTGTTGTAGCTTCTCGCCCATTTTATTCAAATTAGCTAGTATTACCAGATGTATGGGCCATCATTTTCTATGCTTATCTTAGGTTTCATTTTGTTTCTAGAACTGGTATGAAATAGACCCTCCTCTAGAAACTATCTCTTACATTTATTTTTCATTTGTCACTTTTATTTATACATTTTTGATGAGTTAATTGCTTGATATGTTTTTCGGACTTTTTCCACTGTCTAGGGTCTAAATCACACAACGTTTCGGGAGTTTTGTTCTACTCCCGTCTTCAGGTGTTCCTGGTTAGTCCTGAGAAGGACTTATATTCTACGTTTTTCTCCGTAAATTTGTGCCTCCCCCGGGGTTTGAACCCGGGACCGCTGATCGCTAGTCTGCCACTCTAACCCCGGGGGAGGCACAAATTTACGGAGAAAAACGTAGAATATAAGTCCTTCTCAGGACTAACCAGGAACACCTGAAGACGGGAGTAGAACAAAACTCCCGAAACGTTGTGTGATTTACACCCTAGACAGTGGAAAAAGTCCGAAAAACATATCATAATAGACCACTGCCAAAAAATGACATTCAGAGAAGAAGTTAATTGCTTATCTTTACAACTTGAATCAGCACTAAAAGGTTCATTTACAGCGGCTCTAGTGCACATTGCTAAAAGAAAGCAGTAAAGACGATTACGTGAAAATTTTAAGGTTGAGTTGAATGGTGTCCTGATGCAAATGTCAAACTCCCCACCTTCCTACCTTCTTGTAACAAGTTCTTCAATTTATCATTATCATCGTTAGTTTACCATGTGAAAATAGTAGAATATCTGATGGATGACTTTAATTTTTCAAAATTAATAAACTCAGGTTGCAGAATTAAGACCTGGTACATATGCTTTTCTACTTTTTTATTATGTTATCAACTTTTGCATATATTTAACTTATTTTTCTCTGTGTTTATATGGGTATAACATTATATAAAATAAAAATAAAATAGTCAATCGCACTTTCTATAAGAACAGAGTCATTTGTATTCAAAAATTGCTCTTAAAATCAATCATGAATATAATAATTCAACCCATCTGCAGCAAGGAAATCTTAGAAATAAGGAACAATGACAAAAGAATTACGGTTAAAGCTTTTCTTCTCCGAATATAATTTTATTATCAGTCGATCTATTCAGCAAGAAAAATTAAGATGATAGCAGGTTAAGGGATAAATCTCGTTTTGAAAAGGCTCGCGTACGAAAAGTGAGATGTTTTCAAGAATTATGTGGGGGCCGAGTTGGTGGAACGAGCCAGCATTCATGGAATACATGGTCCGTCGGCCAAGCCAGGGAATAAATCTAAGGTGGGAAATATCATGTGCGGATTTGTTCGGAATCCACATCGAGGCATTTATTCTCATGCTGCCGGCCGATAGCTCTTTCCTAATTTACGATCGCCTCTGACCGTCCCCCGAGGGAAGAGTTTACTTTTGAAAACCCCCCGGCTCGAGGCCAATTTTACAATATACGAGGGATTACCCACCCCACCCGCCGATCGAACGGGAATCAAAAATAAATGGGAACGACGTTCTCGGACACGCCGCAACTTTCGATATGTGGAATATTTTTACCTTTTTGTGTGACGTTCCCGCTATAAATATATGGAATTAAAACACGCAACGTGATTTATAATATCGATACGTTGCTGTACATTGTAAACCCTGCATTGTGTTTTACGATGGAATACCTATTTTTGTGGGCTAATCTGCATTTCCATCTGAAATGTTTATTCTTTTTATAAATTATTAAGGCTGTAAAACAGGCGGGTTGGATAACTCGTGGCAGTTAGTTTTTACGTAATTGTTAACAACCACAATTGCGGTTTCCAGAAGCCAGAATTTAGGTTTCCCCGTCGCAAGGTAATTTAGGCGACACCAAGCACCTACATAATTTAAAGTAAAAGCGGCAGCTAATCATTCTCCCTTTAATTTTTCATTGCATGTTTCACTTCAACGCATCTCGCACGCAAACTGAGATTCCTTTCACTCTAGATTTATCTTTCCCTTAACACCCATTGCTCGTGCCCGATTCGCCCATTGTTCAGTCATTAATTTACCCAGATAGCAATCATTTTTGGGTAATCCATCTGTCCAAATTATCTAAAGTGGCCTAGTTCTGCTTCTAGTTAGAATAAAACCAGCTTTGCGATCCCTTTATCGTGTTGATTAATGGCAGATTATATTCATTATCGAAATTTAAGGAAATATGTAGAACCCTTATATGTATGTATATTGCCACAAATATGTGCATAGTGTCACGAACCTGTTTCATGATTTAAAATAATTCTATTCAAACACGACAGAGCTCGTGACAGTTCAATAAAATCGTTGTTAATAAACTCGTACTGTTGAAATGCATTAAAAGGATATTTATATTTAAAGCATGAAAGCAACAATACAAACAAAACAAAGCTTTTAATGTTTATTCTCGCGTACTTAAATTGACATTGCATAGGAAAATATTTTAACCGAAGAGTTATAATTCATGCTTTTAGCAATAAGAATAATTGATCAATAACAGAAAATTTTACTTCGACAGAATTCGCTATTCAATGTATAATTTGCATAATACCTTGGCGTTCCAAGAATCTTGTGCGATTATGTAATTACATAACAACTAAAAATAATTTCTTCAACGCGACCTCCAAACTCCAAACATTTTCCTTGTGGATACAAAATTTTAGCAGAAGACATCACTAGAATTTACATGATAAAAATTACTAAAGCTATTGCTGTAAGCACCATCGGGTTATTCCACTTAGAAGAATGCAAAACAGCAAGCATCATCATTGTCCAGGACAAAGTATGAAAATTAGCAGAAAAAGAATTCTTCTATGTTTAAGGATTGACTTCACATAGATTTCCATAACTGCTGCTTTTCACGTGTCTACTTCAGCAGAAAATATATATATTTTAAACCATTCACTTGTAGTACATTGCAACTATTATAATTGGATTATTACATTTTGCATTGATTAAAGAAATTTTCATTTTTTATTTATTTTTTCCTAACAACCATATAAATTGCTGCACCAAAATCGAAATAAAATTAAACTTTATTAGAACTAAGGAAAAAATTTGGACTTTTTAGAAAAATAATCTGGCGATAATTGGCCCCTAACCAAATATAATGTAACCGAAGTTTGTCAAAGTTATATAGAAATCAACTAACGGGCTTTCTAAACAACTATATTTTAACTGTATATTAAAAAATAAGAATATTAAAAATTAGTTGAATTTTTAGAACATAATTGATTTTTCCAAAGTATGTCAACAGGTGTAAGAGCAAATTTAAGGAGTTAAAGAGCCAAGTAGTCAGATCAGTAATGGAAACTCCTCGAATAAAATATGTTACAAGGGAAACTCTAAATGTGCACTAATTAGCTCATTTGAAAGCGGTAGGTCGTAGGCTGAATAAAAAGCTCTCCAGCGGTAGAGTGCTTTGGCGTCAATTTGACGTATTTGTCCGGGTATGGACAGATCGTTGTCCCCTTTCATTCTGTTAAAGGAAAATTACCTCAAAATGACATCAAGGCATCGTATCCGCGGTAGTCAAAACAAATATTGTACCTGGGAAGATACGACGACAAATCTGGGTTATTCTTGTGGTGGCCCCCTAATGTGTCTGCATGCAATGGATTGACTGAATCCTACCAGAAAGATATTCCTCGGCTACGAAAAGTGCGTGCTGAGCTCCGTACCTTGCGTCGGAGTTTCTGGAAAGCTTCTCTTACTTTAAAGAATATACGCATCTATTAAGATCGCATTTATAAAAATAGATTTATCGCCCGTAACAGCTGTAAGACTGAGACCGCAACAGGATTTTAGGCCTGCGATGTGTTCGCCTGTGATACAATTTAATAGGGAAAGCAGTATTGATAAACTGGCTGCACGCCAGCACAGATCGCTTAACGTAATATATGTAACATATTCAAATGTGGCAGTACTTTACCCCAGCATTACTTACCAATAAAACAGTTCAACTTAGCTAGGTGCGGCGATTGATTAATGGCGACAATGGTGCGGTACTCCAGGCAAGTCGACCACCAGATTGAATGGAGATTTGGCAGGCAGTGAGGCAGAGGTAGCGACTAGAATTTTGCCGAGGAAACCGTGCTTGATAAAGCAAAAACTGACAGCGTCGATATATAGTGTGCCAATGGAACCATAGTTCGGAACAGGAGTCGGAATAAAATTCCCCGGCACCATAACAAGACGAGAACAGAATTTCAGGTTGGTGGGCTAGGAAGATTGTTACATCTACCGATGTCGAAATTTCCCCGAAGTCACGCATACCCTGCCTGCTTGATGGTAGCTGACCAACTGCTGTTCTACTCCCCGCTTGTATTTGAGCCAGCATGAGAGAAGTTTTACAAGTTCCTCAACTCCTTCTTCGTGAATAAAAAGCAGTGGCGGCGGCAGTTTTCCATCTGATCCAACAAACCAAATCGTTTAATAATAAAAAACAACTATTCAGATTGTGTTTCTAAAATACTGTGTGTAAACTCGTTTTGTACCACTTATGTTATTCCAACTTTGCTTTATTGCATAATTAATGCTACTAAATTAAACGACAAAATGTTGAAACTTTTAACCATTGTCAAGGTTTTTACAGACTATTATATAAGTAAATGCCATGAAAACAATATTGTAAACTAAAAGTAGATTGCAAAGGGAAACAAAACGTTTACATAAACATATAAGTTATAAAATAATTCAAAAACAATGCTTTATGGCTCGTTGCAAAACAAATTTTAAAGAGTATGGTAAAGGTACAGTATTTTGTGAAAATATATAATTTCGAATTATGAATACTATATTCCTTAGACATGAGTTTTCTAGAATTGGAAGGTGTCTTTTCCCATTACATATTTTCTGATTTTTGTTGAAACGTCCAACTTTTTAAATAAGCTAATAACATTTTTTGAAAAGTATAACAATACTATTTTTACAACAACTGACATTGATATCTCCAAAAGGAAAATCATAAACGGGAAAGAATCTCCCATAAAAATGTATGTAAAATATAGGAGTAAGTTTATAATACGTTTTATTTTGACAGTTATTGTCCCTGAATTATTTTTCTTTTCTTTTTTCTTTAAGATCATTGAGGTAAATTTTGATCTATTTGTATCAATGAAAAACTCCTCTTAGCTAAAATTTCATACTTAGCCATTCTCTACATATTATCGAAATTTTGCATAAATTTGTTTTCCCGCTGCTGATCATGTAAGTCAGTTGTACAGACTTAGTAACAAAACGTGTAAGTCGGTGATTATATTTGTTTGCTGCTTTCCCTTGACAACGGAATTTAATACTATTATTAAGTAATACTATTATTAAATTCCTAGGATAATAAAATTAGCAACGCAAGATTCAGACTTAGACGTTTTGTTTATAATTGCAGGTGTTTATGTGACATGCGACACTCACAGGTAACACAACTCACGAAAATTAATCCTGGTGACAGGTGACAAACCAAACGATTTTTTCAAAAATCTAGGAAAATTTCGTAAAGCAACGGGAAAAATATAATAAGATAACTCGGAATGTATCGCCTATTAACATTTTCGGCAGGCAACAAGCCGCGGCTGCGCCTTGGCTTGTACTTGCCTACCTCAAATGTTAATAGGCCCTTACATTCCATGTTACTTAAATAGCTATTTGTGAAAACTAGCCCTGTCAACAAGGTGGACGACACATTTAACACGCTCATAATTTTCACAGATAACTCTTAATTTTGTTCTTGTTAGGCACAAAGTCTCGAGGCATGCGGAGTGAAACCATTTCACCAAATTTAAAAATTATTTTTAAAATTAGGAGTTATCTGTGAAAAAGCATGAGCTTGTTAAATGTGTTTCCAAAGACATTGAATTAGTAACTAATTAAACTTCCTGTCTTTCCTGTAGAACATCAAAGATTTTCAACAAAGTACAGGGTTACAGGGTGAAGCGGCGGAATTGAGGCGAATACTAAACTAAATTGCACATTTCCTAAGTAACATTCAGTTTCTTCCATAGCAGGTTTGCGTTTTTTACTTTTTAAAAGCGTCAGATTTAATTCAACTTATAACTGCTTAGAAATTGCATTAACTGGCAATGCAATCAGGTTATCTAAACATTTCATTGAATTGCAGATTCCCTTTGCTACGCTTTGATATCAGAAGTATTCCCTTCATATCTGCTTTCATTGGTTTTCTTTCATGGTCTAGAGTATTTTTATTTGTCGTGCTTTAGTTTAGGTACTACTTGATAATTACTGCTTTGAGAAAGATATGCACCGGTACAGATACCAAATGCATTGAACTTAAAATCAAATCAAAACGTCAATTGGAATTTGTTAAAACTAAAATGGCTTTAAGAATAAGAGTCTGGAAGGTCTACAATGTTAGCATCTCAATGTTCTCGTAAAAACCAAAAAGTAAGTTCACTACCTGCATGCAAATATCAGCACCGTTAAAATCTTGAACAGCGTTGCGTTCACAGTGTAATGTTCTCTGTTTAACTTTGCCTCCAGTCTCGATTCATATCGTAGATAATAATGTATTAACTAAGAGATCAATTTACATCTTTCTCGTGCAATAATAAAACCTAATTCTCAGTTTTTAACTAGTTGTTGGTTAGAATATAATTTGTCGCCCAATCAGTAGTCTGGAGAGATTTACGAACCATCATGCACTGATCTGACCGACTTTTACTATCCTTTAATGGCTCTGCATCCATAAAACACCACTTTCATCAAATTGCGTCGTATTTGAAAGTGTAAACACGAAACAGTTTTGTTTAACAGTCAGCATTAAATGGAACTTTTTATTATTGTCGTCAAAAAAGTTATTTGATAAGAGATGTTATTCTGGCCCATCACAACATCACTAATGGGTAAACATGACACTACTTTCTCGCAAATATTCATGTATTTCATATATGAGCAAGCGAAATGGCTATTTTTTTGTAGTAATCACTTGACCTATGAATTTGATCATATTTAGACCCAAAAATAAAAGGAAAGATACGGAAAAACTAAGACACGCTGAAAATCAATGGCTAACAACACCATGACAAAGCAAAAGGACTGCATGGTGAACTTGATCCGCATACTTTTATTAAAAAACTGAAATAAATGACATGTACATTCACAAAAATAACCATAATTGCAATTAGAAAAATTCTGTAAAAGGTTTCGCTTAGAATTTCCTTGGCAAATGGACGTTGTGACACTAAACAATTTTAAAATCGAATGAAAATAGCGGTAAAAATATCTTCACGTTCGTAATAATACTGAAACAATAAAAGAAAATCCTCTTCACGGTATCTCCACCTTGACGAAGGCATCTTTTGCCGGGTGGGGAGGCTTGCGTGCTCTAAGGACCCTTTGAGCTATGCCGGCGGTAGCTTAGCTACTGGCAGGGTCTCCCTTGTCGGACAGGTTGAAGGTGAGGAGCCAGACTAAGTAGAGATACCCTGGTCCTCCAAGTATGGGGGTTGGAACGCTGGGCCAGTACCTCAGTTTTCGGAAAAAAAGACAAATACTAAAAATAATTTCGACTCACCTCGGAATCAGGATGGAACAAAACGACGACGACAATTGCAAAGGAAACGGACTATGAAATTGGCTACATGGAACATACAAGGATTAAGAACAAAAAGAACAGAAGTTTTCCAAGAATTACAGAAAATGAAAATTGATATTTGTGTCCTTACAGAAACTAAAAAAGGGGAAAAGGAAATGAAACAGTGGGGGATTACATTCATATATACAGTGGTGTACCAAAGGATGCAAGACCTAAAAGAGGAGTCTCAGTAGTTATACATAAAAATTTTAAGAAAAACATAAAAAGCTGGGGGGAAGTAGATGAGCAAATAATAATACTCGAGATAGAGAAAAACAGCCGACGTATTGTAATAATAGGAGTGTATGCTCCCAGTGATGGTACTGATAGACTAACCAGAGACCAGTTTTATGATAAACTATCCAATATAATATCAAATATTAAAGACGATAAAGAAATATACATATTAGGAGACCTAAACGGGCGTACTGGAACAAAAGAAAACAGCTCAGTGGTGGGTAAACATAGTGAAGTAGCCACTAATGATAATGGGTTACGCTCAATAGAGCTTTGTCAGAATATGTCGCTAAAAATAATTAATGGGTTCTTCCCTCATAAGAACAATCATAAATTTACATGGGTGCAACCAACCAAAAAACTCTGCTCTATAATTGACTATGTAATTCAACGACAAAATTCAAAACTTAACACTACAGACGTAAGGGTATACCGTGGAGCAGAATGCGGTTCAGACCATCATCTTCTGATGGCAAAAGTGATAATAAACTATAGAAGGAAAAACAGCAGAGAACAATCAAACAAAGAGAACAAATATAAAAAGATAGACGAGCATAAATATATTCTTCTTAGCATAGAATTTCGGCTTAGACCGCGTAGTATTTGTATATGAACACCCAGCATTTTCTGGCTTAATGTGCCTTATACCTTGTGAAGTCGAGCAAAAACCCGCGCGATGGCCATGCTCTTTGGTAGCTCGTGTTGTTTGAGTATCTTGAGAACGAGGATACTTAGGCAGATTTGGCCGTTTTGGTGTTTGTGCATCCATATTCACTAACGTTTCGCAAGACCTTGCAGCTTGCATCATCAGAGTGAAAGTCGCACTAAGAACCTAAGGTAAAAGGTAAAGGTTCAGGGTTATTTCAATTCCCCCAACTGGGGGCGGGCTGCTATAGGGACCTTCCGTCCCTCTTCAGCCAAGAACGGGAATTATAGGATGGGTGAGAGAAAGGAGGGGTGGAGAATGGAAGAGAGGCCAGGAAAGGTGGAGAAGTACTGCCCCGGCATTCGCCTCAGAGAAGGTACTCTGTTGACTCAGGAAAACCACCTAAAAACCTGAATCAAGGCAGGCGGCCGCAGGAATCGAACCCACGACCTCCCGAATGCTAAGTGGACGTGCTACGCACTATGCCACGGAGCTCGGTGAACCTAAGGTCGGTGTGGAGCTATTTATAGTCCTCTATGCCAGGCGCGCGGAGTGGCGTAACGCTGGTTGGTCATCCGAGTGCAACGTAATCAGCGGGGCGTGGCCGTAGAACGCACAGTGGTTGTAATGCTTTAGATCGTGTATCACAGGGGTCCACGTTTTACTAAGTTTAAAGCCATTTTCCCTGTTGATATTATTTGGATGTTTTTCTATTTCTATTGCATCCATCAAGTGCAGCAATAGATGTTTAGATACCTTTGGCAGTATTTCCTAGCTGCACCACGTGCGTTACCATCACAATAGCCATAAATAAACACCATGTCAGCATACTTCTCTGAAGTAAACCCCTCCATCAAGTAATTGGCGTAGGTACAGTTTAATAATCAAAACAAATCGATTATTAGAACATTTACAAAACACAAATGATGTACTACGTACTGATGAATATCCGTCAGATTTAACGCAAATTTTGTTTTGGCTGCACTTGATATCTCTTGTTATTATTAATAATTGGAAACAATTAGGTTGTTGTTAGTCCATCTCACCTCTTGTGACGTCAATCCTGGGACACACTGTATATTTTTCCGAAATTTTCTCGGTTTTATGCCAGGTAAATATATAATCTGCATGCAAAATATCGTCTTCCTCTAAAGAGTTATTTTTGAGTTATACCGCCAACAGGCAGACAGACGGAATTGAGAAAACTTATTTTTCGTCATCTAAGGACCCTGAAACGTGAAGATCTGAAGAAATCTTGGAAGGTGATTTTTTCGCGATTACAATTATTCTTTCGTCGTTTAGACGAGGGTAGTTAAAAAATAAGATGCTCCCAGAGGCACAAGACGTGTGCGAAGTTTCGAAGATAACATCCGCACTCGTTACATCAGCTATAATGAAAGTAACACTTCATGAGGTTCATCTATAAACCAAAACCTTGAAGAATGCGAAAGCGCCATGGCACGATATTGTTCACTTAGAGGTACTGAATTATAGGATAGTGCCCATTTGCCTTCGAAATGACTCAAATTAACCTTTGTAACTATTCCCAAGAAACCCAATGCCAGCACATACCAGGATCACAGAATAAACGGCCTAATGAATCACATCCTGCAATCATTTATCACGGCAATTCATTTAAGAATATTTAGAAAGTGTGAAGAGACGAGTAGAAAAACGCACTTTGGATTCAAAAACGGTCTAGATACCCGAGAAGCACCGTTCTTAACTAATTGTTCAAAAATGCTACGACCAAAGAAAATACGTTTTCCTCTGTTTTGTAGATTACGAAAGAGCTTTTGACGATGTTTGCGATGACTTCCCCCCCGTGTATCGTACAGAACATCGGAATTGATGATAAAAACATCATAATTATCTTAACCTTTATTAGAATTAAGAATTACAAATCCATAACTTGCTCACTACAGAACAGTTTACAATTGTAAAAAAGACACGACAGGGATGTATTCTTTCACCTGTGCAGTTCAATATACACATTCAATGTCGAGGGAATATTTCAACTCGCTCTGGAACACGTAAAAGCGAGTAGCAAAATCAATGAGGTTCCAATAGGCAATTTGCTTTCTTCTGTTGATAGAGTTGGTAACAAACATGGTCTGAAGATTAACACACAAGAAACCAAATTAATGATAAGAAGTACACCACGGCATAACCAAGCACAATTAATTGTAAATGAACATGTTAAAATAGTATAGAGATTTAAATACTTCAGCTTCGCAGTTTAGCACGCATCTTTTCCATCGAAAAAATCCTCTCTATTTGAGACTATTAATGGTTGAATATTACATATGGTCAATATTCCTCTACAGTTCCAAAACATGGTCATCGAACATAAAATCTAAAAGAGGCTTTTCATAGCTTCTTCGTTGGGACGTTAAATTATGATGAGACGTCTGGTACGTCTTCCTATTTTCTAACCCTTTCGGTTCACCTAGCTAGCTCAGTACACAATAAAAACTTGCTTTACATCAGCTCATAGATAGAAAGTGTCAATATTTGCAAAAAACAGGAAGTTGCGTTGCAACTAGGGTGTTGAAATCAACTCCAACAACGCTCACAAGAAAAGCCAATTTGTTTACACAAATAAATATATTGACCTTTCAATAACATAAAACAATAAAGAAGATCAGAATTAAACTCTAGATTAATGGGATATTTTTAAATGCAACAGGGTTAACTAAGAATGTATAATCAACGCGAGTTAGCTGGTTTTCTCATGCATCCACAGGTCAAATACCAACAGGCTAACTGTATTTGGAATACATTTGAAATTAAGCAACATTAAAAGACATCAAAGAAGCTGTATTTAATACGCAAACATTAAACTCCATTGAAATTCACCGTCGCGATCTGATACATAGAAACCGGCTTCGCGATTCTTCTAGGTATCTATTTGTCTATTAATGGCATTTCTTTGGTCTTGAAACCTACAGCCTGAAAAAACGTTTGTTGCTCAAACTGCAATCATTTCTTGTATCAGATTACTTTAAGCTCGTAGCTCAGAACTGCTGCTCAGCACTCGGCTTGGACTGTATCATCAACCTTGAACAGCTCAATTGCATGAAAATTTCCTACGGATATAGCATTACCTGTCTGCTGACTATGTCGGCTCTCTGGCCGATAAAGACACAAAACAATGGAAATATCAGAAAATTCTTTGAGAGTTTCGCAATTGCGTACTTCCTCTGTATACGATTAAAATTAAACTTACTTGAAGTGTAAACACTGGGTTCTGCCGTGCAGACGCTATAGGCAGCAAATTCAATTTTTTTTACTTGTTGGCGACTTTGCACTGGAAGCTGCAAGCAGACGCGCACCTTTGAGGCCAGGAAGTTTCCCCCGATCGTACTTGAATTCATATCGATCGCTGCAACACTCAAAATCGAGCGTTTCAAGAACTGAAACAGCACTCGTACACTTTCAACCATGCCAACTTACACAAACTGGCAATATTTCTAAATATTAAAATAAACAATTCAAGCAATGAACGCCAGATGCCGGTTTCAGATTTTTCAACCGAATAGAAGTCTTCGAAGTTTGGATTGGTGTGGCGTCGAGACGATCTTCTGACAAGCGTAAATTAATTAATTATGGCAGATGAACGCCTACAACCTAGAAAGCATGTAAATAATGCTTGAAATTTCATACGATTTAAGGTTCATCAGCGACTTTCAATTAAACGGAATTCGAAATACAAAATATGAATGAAGTTGCATGATTGCAAAATTTTAACACAAAAACTTATGTGATAAAGAAATTAAAAAGTCAAAAATTATGAAAGATTTTACAGATTTGAAAATTTTGCTTAGCTTCAAAGATAATTTCATGATTTTTTTTATTATCTCTTGTTACGGTATTAAAACAACTTTACGACACCCACCCAAGGTGAGCATCGCACCACGGAATCAGTCCTGGAAAACTGGCACACTTGCCCTGAGATTTGCTAGAAACGGGCTAAAGGGCCACGGCTGGAACGCTCAGGGAGTCGGGCGTGAGTCACACGATACGTTCTGGGCAAGCGTGTTGAGGCATATATATAGGGTACGTCAAAATTATGAGGGCGCCACCAAGCCTGTTTTAACTCGAATAACAGGGCCTGGGCGGTTAAACGGGAGCGAAGTATTCAAGATACTCCGTCGATAAGAATTCTCATGAGCTGCAAGCTCAAATAACAATTTCGTACTGGAATGGTAATATTGGGACTCTTTGGCCGAGACTGCGCAATCACTGGACCTACCTGCACGCTCTGATCTCTCACGTCTCGCCGTACACCAATCTTTACACTGTAAAAGGCGCTATCTGAAACAAAGCATGCGCAGGTCGAATAGGAATAATACGTCCCTTAACTAAATATGCGTCTATTGATCGCTAATTACATCTGGGCAACAAATCGTGCCGCCAAGCTTATGTTACTGCTTACGTTAAGCACCAGCTGATGGACGCGCTATGCTAATGAACATATTAGAGTACAGTTTAGAAATACGCGCTCCGGCAAAAGGGCGCGTTAGTGCGCGATAACAGTGCTACCATATAGTGAAGCTCGCGCACTCAACGTTACTGAATTAAAAGCTAGCACAAACGTAACACCAAGACATGGGCGCAGAGTTCTTTAGCTATTTAGGCTGTAGTGAAGCCATAAATCGCAATAACTCGTTGTCAACAGTTAGCGTAAGAATTCCAAAGAAAGGAAACTCGCCCATAAAATTAAACAGTGCGTGCAATAAAAATTCTTGAAGTGCGAGCAGTTAGCTTAAGTGCCATTTGAAAACTTTCGAGCTAAAGGGGTAAAAACGACTAATGTCAAAAAGTGATTTGTACGACGGAATACAAAAGAGAGAAACTCTGTAAACGTCCACGAGTTCCTGCAAACAAAAGCGAAAAGGAATGCTCAAATCTGACGAACACTTTCCTAAATAAGAAGCGAAAGTGGACGAACAATACGGCAGTAAAACTGCAGCTTCAAAAATCGAAAGTGAATGTCCAGTGGGTGCATCATAAAACTCCAACCCTTGTGCGCGCTAGTGAAAGTGTGTCGACCCTTTTGCCCAATAGATACAATACCATTGTTGTCACTAGAATAGAAAATCCTTTTTGTATATTGTGTAAATTATGTAACATGGGTATATAAACCAGAGCGATGGGGTTGAACAGAGCATTGCGTACTAGGTCTTAGCCCAACAACCACTCTGGTCGTCTGGCACATGTTGGGTCAGATTCCCACATGTTTAATATTAATCTCATACATACTGAAGCATTCATTTTGGGATGTTTCAGGAGCTAAGTGTCAGATCCACAAACGTTCACATGTATGCTGATTAAAAAGACCTATTCGATCCACACTTGTAATAGCATAGTAGCAAATCCGTAACCAGTTAATTTATGTCTGTAATCCGTTGCGTGAATAAAGAATATTAAAAGTGGTGGAGTTATTCGTGTGTGTAATTTCTAACAAACACCTTAACGCATCCACTTTATTGGTGACCCCAGACAAGAAACACAACGGGCACCAACATTATTGGTGACCCCTGATAACGAATATCAGCAGTGTTTTCGCCGGGTATACCCACCTTATTGGTGACCCCGGACTAAGAACATCGTAAAATAAACAAATCAGTCCTCAGTGTTATGTACCTCGAATTCATCCTAGATTGGTGATTCTCGACTACGAACTACGCAAAAACAGCATAAATTAGACGATTAAAAACTCGCGTTCGCGACCGGGTAATCGGTAAACAGTGAATTAAAATTAAGTGAAGTCCGCTACGACATTTCACGATGGAAACAGAAGGCAACATATCTGTCACTACCAACAGCGAATCAACAACCAGTTCAGTCGACAGGACTAACATCAGAGTACCTCCATTTTGGCCAACAAAACCTGCACTGTGGTTCGTACAACTCGAAGGACAGTTTGCCCTCAACAACATTACGCGAGATACCACCAAATATTATTACGTAAGTGCTAATCTAGACAATAAATACGCGCAAGAAGTCGAAGACATTCTCACCAACCCGCCACGTCAAGACATGTACGAGACGCTCAAACAGGCTCTAATTAAGCGCCTATCCACTTCTCGCGAGCAGAAGATAAAACAACTTCTAGAGCACGAGGAAATAGGCGATCGCACACCGTCCCAATTTTTGAGGCATCTCACGAATTTAGCAGACGGCGAGGTACCAGAGAACTTCATACGCACATTATGGATCGGGCGACTTCCAGATAGCATGCAAGCTATCCTGATGACGCAATCAAGCAGCAACCTCCAAGCCGTGTCCACTTTGGCAGACAAAATTGCCGAAATCACCCCCAGGACGTTCCAGGTGGCATCCACTGCTTCTCGCGGCGACGACGAAAAAATCAATCAACTGTGCAAGCAAATTGCTGAATTATCCCAGCAAGTAGCACGGATGAGCCGGGAAAAACAGCCGCGAAGCAACAGCACACAACGGTACCGTTCCAGGTCGCAATCTTCGTCGCGAATCTGTTGGTACCACCGCCGATTTAAAGACAATGCAACGAAATGCACTCAGCCGTGCCACTACCAAAAAAACGATCAGGGGAGTTCGTAAACGCGGCACATGACTCCTTGTCTAATAATCGCCGCCTATTTCTAACGGATATGTCAACTAAATGGCTTTTTCTTATTGACACAGGGGCGGATTTGTGTGTATTGCCGAGAACATTTATAAAAGGACCGCGTGCGCGTACCGAGTACGAACTTAGCGCGGTAAACAACTCGGTAATTAGTACATATGGACATATAGTGTTAAATTTAGATTTTAAGCTGAGGCGAACATTTTCGTGGAAATTTGTCGTCGCAGACATCGACAAGCCGATAATTGGCGCAGACTTTCTCAGCCACTTCGGTTTACTTGTTGATATTAGAAACAAGCGCCTAATAGACAATGTAACCCAGCTGAAAGCAATCGGTGTAGTGCGGGAGTGTGTATCGCCACAAATAAAAACAATTTCCGGCGACTCGCCTTTCCATAAGCTTCTAGCGAAGTTCCCGGACATCGCGCGTCCGTCAGTTCTGCCTAAGAAAATAAAACATGCCACTACACATCGAATAATTACGTCAGCTGGACCTCCTGTCACGTGCAGGCCTAGAAGACTCCCACCGGATAGGTTACATGCAGCTAAGAAAGAGTTCCAGTTTATGCTCGATCAAGGAATAGCTCGCCCATCCAAAAGTAATTGGTCTGCAGCCCTTCATCTAGCGCCCAAGAAAGACAATGGATGGCGTCCTTGCGGAGATTATAGAGCGCTAAACGCGAGAACTCTGGCTGATTGCTATCCTGTGCCACACATCGAGGATTTCGCGCACAATCTTTTTGGTTGCAAGATCTTCTCAACAATCGATCTGGTAAGAGCCTTCAACCAAATCCCAGTCCACAGCGACGATATCTGCAAGACAGCAATTACAACTCCATTCGGAATGTACGAATTTCCATTTATGAGTTTTGGTTTAAAGAATGCTGCCCAGACGTTCCAGCGTTTTATAGATGAGGTTACCAGAGGACTCGACTTTTGCTACGCATTCATTGACGACCTACTGGTAGCTTCCACATCAGAGGAACAGCACCTGGAGCACCTCAGCCAACTCTTCAGCAGGCTCAGCGAGTATGGAGTACTGATCAACTCGGCAAAATGCAACCTTGGCAAGCCCAGCGTCAACTTCCTTGGGTACTCCATTTCACAAGAAGGAATTAAACCCCCAGAAGACCGCATCGAGGCTATAAAGCAAGTGCCCAAGCCCAAGACAATTAAAGAGCTGCGCCGTTTCTTAGGAATGCTGAACTTCTACAGAAGGTTCCTTCCTAACGCAGCAGAAGTCTTGGCTCCGATGAATAAACACCTGCAAGGACCCAAAGTAAAGCCAAAAACGGAAATCCAATGGAACCCAGAGTCGGAAGAAGCTTTCTCACGCTCCAAAACAATACTAGCAAACGCTACCCTCCTGGCACATCCAGCACCTGCAGCTCCAACATCAGTAATGGTTGATGCATCTGATGTCGCCATGGGAGCTGTGCTACAACAGCATGTGGACGGAGCATGGCAGCCCTTAGCGTTTTTCTCCAAAAAGCTAAACGCTGCCCAGAAGAAATACAGCGCCTACGATCGGGAGCTACTGGCAGCTTATTCGGCTGTGAAGCGCTTCCGCTACTTTGTAGAAGGCCGAAAGTTCACGCTCTACACCGACCACAAGCCATTAATATACGCGTTTCAACAAAAGCCAGAACGCGCCTCGCCCAGACAATTCCGTCACCTGGACTTTATTGGACAGTTCACGACGGATATTCGTCATGTCGCTGGAAGCGACAACATTCCCGCGGATACATTATCACGTGTGTCTGTTGCAGGTTGTTCAGCAGCTTTTCCAGGCAGCCCAATTAACTACAAAGCGCTGGAAAAAGCGCAAGAATCGGATGCCGAGCTGAAGACATTCCTACACCCTGAGGCCGTGCTAGACTTGAAGAAGATCTACTTCCCAGATCAGGATGCGGACGTCTACTGCGATTCGACTACGGGGACACTACGCCCTTTTGTCACGAAGCAGTTCCGACGCCCGGTGTTCGACGCCCTCCACAACCTCTCTCACCCCGGAATTCGAGCCACGACGCAGCTCGTCTCCTCCAGGTTTGTATGGCCTTCCATACGCAAGGACTGCAGCCTTTGGAGCAAGACGTGCATCCCATGTCAGCGCTCGAAGATCACCAGGCACGTAGCAGCACCAGTGGGAAACTTCTCCACGCCCTCCTCCAGGTTTGAGCACGTGCATCTCGACCTTGTTGGGCCACTTCCTTCATCGCTAGGCAATACGTACTGCCTGACATGCATCGATCGCTACTCCCGATGGCCTGAGGCCATACCAATCCCTGACATCACGGCTGAAACGGTGGCCAGAGCCTTCTTCAGTAGCTGGATAGCTAGATTTGGAGTGCCTCTGCGGATCACAACGGACCGCGGCCGGCAGTTCACCTCCAATCTGTTCAAGGAATTAGCCAACCTTTTGGGATCGCAGCACATGCACACGACAGCATACCATCCGGCAGCTAACGGCATGATAGAAAGATTTCACCGCCAGCTAAAAGCCGCAATTGAGTGCCACACAGACACCAAATGGACAGAGCACCTGCCAGCAGTTCTCTTGGGCATTCGCACAGCCATCAAGGAAGACCTCAACGCTACCTCAGCCGAGATGGTCTACGGCGAAAACATTCGACTACCAGGGGAATTTTTTACTGCTACGAAAGACGTACATGCAGCCGATTTCGTAAACCAGCTCAGAGAGCATTTTGACAAGGTACGCCCGACTGCAGCTCAGCATCATGGCCAGCGCAAAGCATTCGTCTTCAAGGATCTCGCGACTTCCACACATGTGTTCGTCAGAAACGATGCGACGCGCAAGCCCCTGCAAGCTGTTTACAATGGACCATTCCGTGTGATTTCCAGAGCAGCAAAAACCTTCAGCGTCGAAATCCGCGGCAAGCCAGTGACGACCACGATAGATAGGCTCAAACCCGCCTATCTTGCAGCTGAGCCAGAGCAGGAGCAAGCTGCAAGCAGCACCGCGGCGCACAAAGACGCCGATACAAACAAGCAGACGACAACCACCAGAAGTGGACGGCGAGTACATTTCCCGGATTACATCCGGGCAGCATAATCTCGTGGCTTAACCACTGGTAAGGGGGTCATGTAGTGAAGCCATAAATCGCAATAACTCGTTGTCAACAGTTAGCGTAAGAATTCCAAAGAAAGGAAACTCGCCCATAAAATTAAACAGTGCGTGCAATAAAAATTCTTGAAGTGCGAGCAGTTAGCTTAAGTGCCATTTGAAAACTTTCGAGCTAAAGGGGTAAAAACGACTAATGTCAAAAAGTGATTTGTACGACGGAATACAAAAGAGAGAAACTCTGTAAACGTCCACGAGTTCCTGCAAACAAAAGCGAAAAGGAATGCTCAAATCTGACGAACACTTTCCTAAATAAGAAGCGAAAGTGGACGAACAATACGGCAGTAAAACTGCAGCTTCAAAAATCGAAAGTGAATGTCCAGTGGGTGCATCATAAAACTCCAACCCTTGTGCGCGCTAGTGAAAGTGTGTCGACCCTTTTGCCCAATAGATACAATACCATTGTTGTCACTAGAATAGAAAATCCTTTTTGTATATTGTGTAAATTATGTAACATGGGTATATAAACCAGAGCGATGGGGTTGAACAGAGCATTGCGTACTAGGTCTTAGCCCAACAACCACTCTGGTCGTCTGGCACATGTTGGGTCAGATTCCCACATGTTTAATATTAATCTCATACATACTGAAGCATTCATTTTGGGATGTTTCAGGAGCTAAGTGTCAGATCCACAAACGTTCACATGTATGCTGATTAAAAAGACCTATTCGATCCACACTTGTAATAGCATAGTAGCAAATCCGTAACCAGTTAATTTATGTCTGTAATCCGTTGCGTGAATAAAGAATATTAAAAGTGGTGGAGTTATTCGTGTGTGTAATTTCTAACAAACACCTTAACGCATCCACTTTAAGGCGATGAAACGCGAAACTCGCGCACATGAACTTACTAGGAGGCTACCAAAGTAGCGTCTTGAAGCATGGTGGCCTCAAACCGGCATTAAAAGCCGCGACAAGCAAGCAAGGGGCATGCATCCGTCCACACAAAGTTGAGCAAAAAGCACCAACGCTCGCACAAGTGACAGTTACTATGTTTAAATGGTTGCAATTACAAATACCTTAGTCCGCAGACGGTCCATGAGAGTGGCGTGCAGTGAGTTGGTAGAAGGCGGCAGTCTGTGGCAGCTCAATCGCCAAAACACGGCATTAGGGGTAAACGGGCTGGAATCCGCCAAGATGGCGGCGTTAGGACGCTCTCCTGAGAGCACACTACAGCGGCAAAGAGGCCTACTCCGTCCTGCCTAGAAAGATCCTCGAAACAGCGAGTTGCAAGGGGAAAGCCCCCCTTTCTCACCAACGCAGAACTGGCCCCAAGAAGCCCTTCACACACCTACGCCTTGGCGTAAAGACGTGCCACTCACACAACCACACGCGACCTCTTAAAGGATGGCATATTCGACAACATTCGCTGAAACAGCACGAGACGGGAAAAAAAGGCTGGCGTCCCCGCAAATAGCGGGAACGCCGCGAAACGGCACACTCTGCGACTTCTTCGATCAACGGCCTGACTTGAACTCTCCAAGCAAAAAGCGTTAGGACGCTTAAAGTGGCGTGAGCCAAACGGCGTTGCCACGTGACTCTCGGCAGCCAATGGCGATGCGCTCCACAAAACAAATTAATTCCGGTATCAAAGACAGCCAATGGCGAAGCGCCTCAACGGAGTGATTTCTAGAAGTTTCGGAATTCTTGCGAGCGATAACGCCCGGCTGCCAAAGTAGCAGCAAAGGGGTGCTCCAACTGACGAGAAATACTGCGTTTGGGGCCAAATATGTGCAAAATCATTATTGTAGAATTAGGCGATGGAGCCAAATAAGTAACTAAAAGGGTTTAGCCTACGGGCACGCTGCCCTAAAGCCTAGGTGGCTACTTAAAATACCAAAATGACCTGAATCAAATGTGCGGAAGATGAGATTGTACTTGTGCGCAAAAATTGAAAATGGTTTTAAAATAGCAACAAATTGCCCTAAAGGCGTGAAATGCAATTAAGCATCTACAACAGCAAAATTACTTAACAATGTGTCCGAAGTTAGGCTATTGCTTTCTTATTGTTGAACACACTTAAATACACAGGAAACAGGCACGAACTATTTGTGTCCGTAGTTACGGCAAGTAGTTCTAATTTCGGACAGTCATATTTATATTTTATTCTATTAAACAAGTATATCATTAATATTTTTGTTGTAAAATCGGGTACCTAATAACCCACTAGCAACATCGCTCAAACCCAATAAGCAATTTTTTCTCCAGTTAAATAGCTACAATTAGATTGCCTTCAAAAATTTCCGAAATAAGGGACTTTTACGGTACAGTTGAAAAAGTTGTAGAACAACATATACATATAAATCCAACAAAAAAAAATCAATGCTCATAGTGGTCTCCAAGTACAAAAAACTGATACTAAGGATGAAAAAGCGCATAATACAATGAGGCTGTGTAGATACGAGTCTGTGGTTCTACAATGTAGTCAAGAAGGCACTAAAGGGTAGTTTTCCTATGCAACTATTTAAGAAGAAATGGAAAAAAAAATACAATTTGTCTCATCCTAGACATTCCATTCACAAGTGGTTGACAAACCTACCTCTTTAGCCATCATTCTTTTTTAAACACTGCGCTTAATATATTGTACTTAATTATTACATTATTTTCCATTTTTTGCATTGGATTTGATACGAACATAAACCGTGCTTCAGTGTGTACGTAAGATTGAATTTTAATGCCAATATTTTGTGTTTAATTAATTTCCTTCATTCTATTTATAAATTAGTTGAAAATTTTAAGCTTAGCATTGTCACATTAACTCCCAGACAGTATTTAAATTTTTTTTGTTTATTATATGCCATTTTGTCCGTCTTCCTTACAAAATAGGAGGTTGGTTCTTCAAACATTCCTATTCTACATTTTCATCTTTTATCAGAATCTGAAGTTAAAACATAAATTCTGAAAAAATGCTTAGATGTAATATATCTGGGGCGAAGACAGACGGTTTTCGCAGTATTTTGCTCCATTGGTGCAAAAGATTTTTTTTTAATAATAAAGTTACTCTTATATCATCTAATAATGATGTGATAAAAAATATATAGAAATTTTAACCCTACTACTTCTATTTTTTTGTTAAAGACTGTCTACCTTCGCTTCTGTGTGGGGTGTCCACAGACACATTTTTATTTCGCTTATACACGTGTTTTTGGATGTACTAAGGTGCGAACTCAGACAAAGGTAATAATTTTAAACAGGGAAGTGATCGTTTGATACATAAAAGAACACAAACTTTGAAAGAAATCTTTAGCTCTGTTTATTTGTTTCGCCAATTACCCATCTATTTCGGGCCAGCCAGTATATTTTCACTTGAGTTATAATCCACTGTATTTCAAATAATGTCAAATTTTGTTCCGCGCAATGGTACCGATTCTGGATTTCCCGAATTGTTCGTTATCGCAGCGCGCCCCTCTTCAACTGTTTTCTCGATTGTGGGTTTTGCGAGCACTTCTTTCCTGCATTTCAACGAAGCAACAGCCTTCCGTGAAATCATTGTGCGTGCTATTGCACTACAATTAATTAATTTCGTTTTCGAGAGCTGATGACCTAAATCAGGTATGATTGCGCTTCTTTGTTCATTATTCAAACTTTTAATTCTCCTTTCCTTAGCTTTTAAATAACAGTTTGAACCAACAAATTCAATCTGGATGCAAGCCGTCCTAATTATCGAATCCGCCGAATGAAGTTCATCTCGAACCCTTCCACCTAGAATTAAATTCTGCCTCGAACACGGGACATTAGGACAACCTTGGGTAGTTTATGACAGCAACCCGGGCCAGCTTATCCGCTGCAAGTAACAAGCTCCGAAATCCAAGGTTAGTCACTGTCTTGGCGTTTATCGCTCGCTTTGAAGGCAGATGAACAAACCGGCCATAGAAGTTATTTGGTTCGGCTGATTAAATTGGTTCACCGTTAATAATAATTAATATTATAATTTAATTTTCCAAAACTGACCACTGTCAGAATTACAACTATAACTTCAATCATAACTTAATTACATATGCTTATATTGGATATGTATTTGACGTTTACAATATTTAAACTTAATCTATCATTGAACTATAATTTTGGTGTTTATTAAGCAATTTGTAAAAGGTGCTCACACGCCGCTTGCAATCAATAACCGGATGAGCGGTTGAACTATATGAAAGTAATAAGCTTATTCATTGCATGATTTGTAATTTAAACTTAATTTGAGAACCCAAAAGGGGTTTACTTTTTACATTCTTCAGCATATTTACAGTACTGTATTGTGACATTTTGATTATATTTAAATCAATTTTAATGTTTATTACTGACTTTACGAGACAACTAATAATTGATTATTAAATAAACTTTAGTTGTTTGTTGTTAATTTGTTAATTACTTGAAAGAGCTTGCAGAAGTACAGCTGATGATTTGAACCCACGACCCAAGGCCGTCGAAATTTGAGTTAGTTAGGGCCATCGCGGTAAGTAAAGAGTTTTCAGAGCTGCTGTGGTGTATAAACGGTAAGGGGGTTGATCTGTGATTTTTACTACCATTGATTATTATTAGTAATCAATCGCAGGTCGGCTTCTTTATTGTTTCAACTTTTATTTAAAAAGTTTTATTTTCAAAAACTAAAACTACAAAACCCTGTAAATCTTTCAATACATTATAAAAACAAAGTGGAAATTCTGAAAACATTTTTATAACAAAAAATACAAATCTCTTGTAAAAACAAAACAAAAACTCTAAAAAGGAACTCGATTAAATCATTCAACTCTGAGATCATTATATTTTAGTAAAATGTTAAAGTGGAATAGCCCACGTTGCAACGTTTTAGCATCATGAAGACTCCTAAAAATGTATTTGGATATATAAAATATTTTCTTTTTTACCTTCTTAAAAAACAAATATTTTTGATTTTATCTATCACGTCTTTAGTTACACACCCAACATAATGCTTATATCATCTGGAATTTTCTTCAAAACTGCATCAGAAGAAAGCGGAACAATCCCACATTCTTGGGAACCTGACTATATTATTTTCTAAATCTTGAACATTCTCAGTAGCTTTCCGGGAAAAACGTAGAATAATCTGATTTGGTACACCTCTATTTTCCATTTTCCACTCTGTCAGAATGGCATGTGAAGATTTCTTATGGGTGCGAAAAATTCCACATCCAAAGGCTGAGGTAAGAGTATTGCATTTGATGGAAGCAACGCAAAATTAATGTTTGCAACACTCCAGAACGTGTATTGAAATATGGCTCGCTAAATTATCTTCTGTTCAGAGCAGTCATGTCCAAGAACAAAGTAGCCTCAATGATAGCAAACCTCCAATAAGAGATGCATCTGAAGAAGAAGAAGAAGAAATTATCTCCAAGCAGCACCTTCTGGAAGGTTTTTAAAATTAGGGAGGAGAATGTTGTCAAACCAGTCCTCGAATTTTGGGGCGTCGAACCAGCCTGATTCGGTTTGGTTGTATATCATTCCATAGCCTACTCCATTTATCCAGGTCGTATATGAATACACAGCTTTATACACCAGATATGGTGGCAATAGGTACACCTGTGCAGTTATTCACATAATAACTGAAATGCTTGATTTGCTCGAATCTATTATCATTTCCACCCTTTTAGACCCCCTGTGGCAAAGGACTTTTTGTCTTCCTGGTTCATCCATGAGATTGCTCTTATCGTAGTTGACTAAATGGGCAAGCTAAATATTTTCCAGGGTCTCACTGAAATTTTGGAAATATTCTCATATTATCTCTAACACTCTTAATGTTTTGAGTAAATCTTTCTGTTAAAATTTGGTTTCTTTTAAGAAATTATAAATCAATTCCATTCCTGGTAAATTGTCTTTAAAATTTGAAATTTGTTGTTCCTTTCATCAGATACAAAACTAACAAACCTAAATATGACTCCGTTTTACGGAGTTTGTGAAAATATTGTTATTTAATGCATGCAACAAAGATATTGTGTTGCAAACCTGCTTAAAAGTGAATATTATGTCGGTTTGCTTTTAAATTTTCTGAATGTTTATTAAGATAAAGTATAACAAATGAGTCTTACGGTAACATCTTTTTCCATTTATTAATCATGACTTGAAAAAATTGGTAAGAGGAATGGAACTGTTTATTTTTATCCTACAATTTTATTGATTATACTCAGACTTTCAGAGTGAGTTTTTTTTATTGTGGCTGTGGGATATCGAAAATAGTAGCAGATATACGAGAGTTGTGCAGTATTACGCTCCCTAGCGTGTATGTCTTTGGAATATTTAATTAGTTGAGCTTCAATAGTTTAGAAGCTGTACAAGTTGTAAGTAGTGGTTGCGGAAATATTTTGAAAAATAAGAAACAGTGAGCTTTAATCGCTTACTAAATACCTACAAAAGAAAGAGTTAACACCAAAACAAATTAATGCAGTTACGATTAGAGTGCTTGGACATTCTTTTTCCTATCAAGTAGTAAACAAATTGGTATTGGGACTTCAAATGTGGCAGAACAAACATGCAAAAGGTGCGTTCTCCGTATATTCAAGAAAAAATTGATTATGGGAATGGCATAGTTAGCGAAAATCGTTGGTTGACAACACTGGTCAATATTATGCAACCTTATTTAGTTACAACATTTTGCGACTCGACCTACTAAAGAAAATGGAAGATGAAAATTGTCACAAGGAATTCTTTTTCATCACGATAACTCGCCTGTTGATAAGAGTATTATTTCTTTGAACGTAATTTGTAATATTTGGTTTAAAGTTATGGAACATCCACCCTACTCCTAATTTATTGATTTTTAATTGTTTCTAAAGCTAAAAGAGAGTTTTTGGCGATTTAGGAACAATGACGCTTTTGTAGCAGTTCATAAATTCTACGATCAAAATTAGGGGTTCTTCAAAAATGTCGTTGCTATGGTAAATAAAACTGGAATAAGTATCTTATTGAAACAAATTATAGATTCCTACTTATCAACAATTATTATGTTTTAACTAACATGTCATATTTTAGAGTTATCTAGTTCTCAAATGTGACCGTTCCCATCTATTCTGCATCATCAATCCTCTTATAAAACAAATATGTAAGAAATAAACTTATGTTTTATCTTTTCTGATAATACTTCTTTTACAGATAAAGCCTGATTGATAGAATAACTTAGCACAAACTCTTATCATCTTTAATCAAATTGAATTACCCTTGCAACCAACAAATAGATAACTAAATGGTATCGGTTATAAGTTCACACATAAAATACCTAAATTAATAACTATGATTTGTCACAAAATTATTACACCAAAGCTGCCGGCCTACTTATATAATAAAATAACTTATAGGACTGATGTCCATGCCATAAATTTAAGATTCAAAGACATAATATCTTCAACTTAACATAAAACGGCCTTATTTGAGCGTTCTTTTCAATACCAAATTTATAAAACCGCTATAATTTCCCTCTACGTTTAAGCAAATTAATTTAATTACACTTAAAGCTAATATGCGTGAGAATCTATATAAATTGCAGATAAGATATAAATTGCAAATAAAACATAACATTATTTAACAAAATTTGTGGATGACTAATATAGCATAATCACAGAATCTTTTATTTTAGCTTTTTAATTATTTTTTTGGTCAAAATATTTTTTTACTTTTAGATGTACAGGGTTATTCATGTGAGATGACGAGCCTGACCAGGTAAAAATGCAATCCAAAATATGATTTATAAAGCTAACTGGATCCCTATTGCATTAGCAGCTCGAATTTGATATATACTGCATTTGGAAAGGTACCTCTGACAGCTCTGTTTCCTCGAAATCGTTCATTCATCTCACTTCCACCCGCGCCGATGGCTATTATCGATCTCTTTCTGGGAATGAGGAAACAGAGCTGTCAGAGGTACCTTTCCGAACGCAGCTTTAGACTGTTTACATGTCATTGGTGGCACTGTAAGTCTATGTCAAATTCGAGGTTAGCAGGTTAGGTTTTGCGTCAATCTGTGTCAAAACTGATGCAAAACCTAACCTGCTAACCTCGAATTTGACGTAGACTTACAGTGCCACCAATGACATGAAAACAGTCTATGTCAAATTCGAGATGCAATAGGGATCCAGTTAACTTTATAAATCGTATTTTGGGTTGCATTTTTACCTGGTCAGGCTCGTCATCTTACGTGAATAGCCCGTATATTGGCATTATTATGAATGATATATTCTCGATTACTCCAAGGTTTAATGGAAGATCAAAGGTGGTTATCTATCCTTGTGATTTCTCAATTGTATGATACTTTAATTATTTGTTTTATATATAGTTATGTAACTATTGAGAAATAAATGCATTATTATTATTATTATTCCCAACTTATAGTTGTTTTAGCTAATTGACAGTCAAATTTACTGAAAAACTGCCGATACTATTGTAGGAAATAGAATTTTTAATGATAAAACCGTGCTATTCTACACAATATCGTTTTTATTTGTTTTATAATTAAGCTGCATGTTAATTATAATTTATTTAAAATGCTGAACCATTTTTAGACCATCTCAATATTTATAAGCTGTAAGCATTTTTTATGAGATTTCTAGATTTTTTTCTAAAAGTGAAATGGTGATCCCGTGGTTTTATATAACCTTTTAGCTTTTGCTTTACGTTTCAAGTTTTTAATATCTCGATTAAACCAAATAGAATATTTTGAGTGACGTTTAGATTTTGGAATACAGCGATCTAGAATTGAATAAAGAATCACATAAAATTTATCAGTTGCATCATCAACATTTTTAATACTATCAATAGCGCTTCAATCCACATCTCTCATCAATTATAAAGTAATAAAAAATTGCCTTTCTTATAATTATAGACCATTTCCCTATTTAAATTACATTTTTTTAAGCCTATCCTGTGCTATACAGATAGCACACATTAAAGGTGGGTGATGAATGTCCTCTGGCACTAAACTATTTGTCGTACTAGTTATAATAGTACTGACGTTGGTTAAGACATTTACATTTACGATTGAGTTTGGTTGGTTAAAATTTAAGAAACTTCTTAGAATTAAGGCCTTTTGTTGGAACAGAGAGATTTAGTATCTTATTATCAAAATGATATTTTTATCATAGTCCCAACAGTTGTAATCCCCAATTATGAAACAGTTTTTATTAAATACAAACAAGAGTTGCCCAAGATATTCATACAGAAGTTCATGATAATCGACCGTGACGTTTAGTTAATAAACGTTGTGTTTCAACTCGCAAACTCAATTAGTGTTTGTACGGTAGCTGTTTAGTGGTAACGTGTTTTAAAGTTTTGCCGGAAAAATGCTAAATACAAAAATTCAACGAGTTAATATTAAATTTCTCGTAAAATGAAGGTATACGGAGAAGACTGCATGTCTCGATCTTGAGTTTTTGATTCGCATAAACGGTTTTGTGATGGAAGAGACGACATAGAGGATAATGAACGTCTAGGCCAGGGGTGGCGAACCAATGGCACGCGTGCCATTGATGGCACGCTGCAAAATAATTTGGGCAAGGCCTGAATTAAGGAATTTAGGTACCTCATCGAAATAATGTATTTTTTCATCTACATTTGAGGTCATAGTAACAAAGTTCATTGTGAACAAGGCTACCGATGCCGGAACGGCAACACACTGCGCGACAGAGATAGGTAGATTTCGCGCGAATTTCTGACCGAACGGATGGGAGTAAGCTACGGAGTGAGCTAGCGCGGGCGACGCGGAGGGACGGCGAGAGGGGCGCTGTTACGCTTAGTTTGTAGTTCGCATGCAGTATTTGAAATAACTAGTTGGATTTTACTTTAAGCATTTATTTTGTAAGTTTTCCCCTGGATCGTTAGGCAGCCCTATTTACATTTATTTTTAAATATTGAATACATTTTTCCCTGCGTAGTTAGGCAACCTTATTTTCATCTTGTGATAACATTTTTCAGAAAATTACAGCTATGTTGCTATCAATTTAGACCGCTCTGCATTCCAATAGTTTTTCTGGTGGTCCTTTTTCAATTTTTGGGAGATTTTGATAACCTGAGTTGAATTGCGTGGGGTAGTATTTCTCGACCTTTTCCATCCCAGCCTTCGCTTGAATAAGTTAGTTGCCCCTCGGCTTCGTGCTTCACCAGCTTAGTTATAGCTTGGTTCATTTGTGAGGGGAGAATTTGGAAGCAACGAAAGCCCACTGAACGTTGGGATAATTGTTTATGGTTGCAATCCTTACGTTCACTACGCTCTTGCGGAATTTTGGGGCCCACTTTCGTTGTTTGCACGGCACTCCAGGCTGTCCGCCACCTCCAGGCTAGTCTTCTTCAGCTCCCGCTTTTTAACTCGGTTATGTACCTAGGAATATGTATTTTTAGCCTATTTCTACCTGGCATTATTTGATGGCACGTCATGGCCTCATTAACCATTTCTTTAGAAAAAATGGCATGAAGATCAATAAAGGTTCGCCACCCCTGGTCTAGGCTGTCCCTGCACATCAAAAACAGATGAAAATATTGAACACCCTCCAAATTCTGCGGATTTAGCTCCCTGCGACTTTTAATTATTCCCTAAAATTAAAAGTCTGTTGAAACGGACTCATTTTACATCGGTAGAAAAGGTGAAGAGACAAAAGTCAGAACTTCTAAAGGCCTTAACAGATGAAGACCTACAACATTACTTTCAACGGTAGCAGCAGAGTATGGAGCGATGAGTGCGAACAGAGAGGAACTATTTCGAAGAAGATGATGTTTAGTTTGTAATAATTTAAGAAGAAAGTGTCTAAATTATGTCAGTCTCGTTATTTAATAGACATACCTCGTAGTCAACATTGGCATCACATTCCTGGCTTAAGAAGACGAAGAAGAACAGGTGTATTAATGGTTTATACGGAGAGAAGACAAATCCTCATAGATTTTGATGATCCTTAAATATAATACTACACCTTTTTCAATTGTAATTTAGAAAATGTAACTTGTAACTCAGATTAATAAATTGTAATTCAGAATTTCTACACAAAGGTCGTCTCTTCGTTTGTGAATTACAATTGATGCTTTCTGAATATCAATTAACTAACGCTTTCTGAGTTACAATTTACACTTTTTGAATTACAATTTACTAGTCTAAATTACAAGTTACACTTTCGGAATTACAATTTACTAATCTGAATTACAAGTTACACTTTCTGAATTATAATTTACTAGTCTAAATTACAAGTTACACTTTCGGAATCACAATTCACTAATCTGAATTACAAGTTACATTTTTTGAATTACAATTTACTAGTCTAAATTACAAAATACACTTTCGGAATTACAATTTACTAATCTGAATTACAATTTACACTTTTTGAATTACAATTTACTAGTCTAAATTACAAGTTACACTTTCGGAATTATAATTTACTAATCCGAATTACAAGTTACACTTTTTGAATTACAATTTACTAGTCTAAATTACAAGTTACACTTTCGGAATTACAATTTACTAATCTGAATTACAAATTACACTTTCTGAATTATAATTTACTAATCTGAATTACATTTGACACTTTCTGAATTACAATTTATTAATCTGAATTACATGGTACACTTTCTGAATTATAATTTACTAGTCTAAATTACAAGTTACACTTTCGGAATTACAATTTACTAATCTGAATTACAAGTTACATTTTTTGAATTACAATTTACTAATCTAAATTACAAGTTACACTTTCGGAATTACAATTTACTAATCTGAATTACAATTTACACTTTTTGAATTACAATTTACTAGTCTAAATTACAAGTTACACTTTCGGAATTATAATTTACTAATCCGAATTACAAGTTACACTTTCGGAATTACAATTTACTAGTCTAAATTACAAGTTACACTTTCGGAATTACAATTTACTAATCTGAATTACAAATTACACTTTCTGAATTATAATTTACTGATCTGAATTACATTTGACACTTTCTGAATTACAATTTACTAATCTGAATTACAAGTTACACTTTCTGAATTATAATTTACTAGTCTAAATTACAAGTTACATTTTTTTAATTACAATTTACTAGTCTAAATTACAAGTTACACTTTCGGAATTACAATTTACTAATCTGAATTACAATTTACACTTTTTCAATTACAATTTACTAGTCTAAATTACAAGTTACACTTTCGGAATTATAATTTACTAATCCGAATTACAAGTTACACTTTTTGAATTACAATTTACTAGTCTAAATTACAAGTTACACTTTCGGAATTACAATTTACTAATCTGAATTACAAATTACACTTTCTGAATTATAATTTACTAATCTGAATTACATTTGACACTTTCTGAATTACAATTTACTAATCTGAATTACATGGTACACTTTCTGAAATACTTCTTACACTTTCTGAATTACACTTGAACAATAAAATAAAAAGCGTTCCTGTTCGCATCCGTTCTCTGTGTTAATATTTGTGCACTCAAGTATTCTCAAATTTTCATGAATGGTTTATGATTAAAAGAAGATTGCTACCAGGCATATAAGAGAGTGGGCACCTTTTCCGGTAATTATTTCCACGTCGTAAGATGAATTAAGGAAACACAAGGTCTTTGCCTGTTTTATACAGGGTAGGTAGATGTTAATTTCGTATTAGACATTCTTGATTCTATGATCAGTATGTTATTTGGAAATTGTAACGTCAAGTTCGGGGCAAAGTTGTAACATTATTTATAGGGAACTACAACAGAAGCTGAAAGGGGTCATGCTGATACCTACATCTCGACCAAAGGATCAAGTGACCTTTAGTTGTCAGTGGTAGTTGTTCCACGATGTAAGCCGTTTGGAGATCCTCTATGTTCGCTGCTGGAGAACGTTTCTTCTAACTATGAGAAGCTATTCTTCACCGCAAACACAAACGTATTCAGATAAGTGAACAACTCGCTCATAAGTGATTAACTTGATATTTCACACACACCACAATTTGATAATCACCTATACAACCATACTCGATAGTAATCTTATTATAGTCACCTTGTTTAAATATATTTAAATGGTAGATTAGGTATCTAGTTGTATGACAATTTTATTGTTGGGTGCGCCTTCTTAACTGTGTAGGTACTCTTTTATCTTCCTCATCTTATTGATAGTAATTTCATGATATTTATATTGTATATCTGTATGTAATTAATGAATTATTTGTACAGCTTTAAATCTTTCCATTTGTTACTGAGATTGTAATGGTCTAAGCTACCTACATATAATCAAAGTTTATAAGTTTTCTTTACCTATCTAAGTGTATTTGATTGAAATATAAAAACTTGTTGGCGCTCAAATAAATAGGACTTTTCCATCATTTAAGAACTGCATGTCAGCTCCTCTGTAGCTAGTGGCGGGCCCTCAAATACACTTTAATAGGGAACAATTTTTGGATTATAATAAAGGAAGTTGAATTGAAGTTTGAAGAGTACTGACGATGTCACTATGATCTATGATGTGTATCACGTCAACGATCCTTTGCTAGGGTTGGAACTACTTAGTCTTAGCAAAATGCTAGTGTAAGGCTTTGACCATATGACCATCACAGCAGATTTCTAAGGTACCTTGTACTCTGCATGTTGTAACCTTGTCCAAAACAATGAGATTGACAATAAAAATGAATTTTTTACTTGAAATATGACTGCTGTCATTTTTTCATTATTTTAAAACTTTGTTAAATAAAAGTTGATTGAATAAAAAATGGTAGCTGCTCAGTATGTTGTTCAACTCACCTATTTTTGTACTTGTATCTTAAATAGCTATATAAATATTATTTTCTTTTAGAATAATAAATAATTAACTATTATGATCGTCGCCTTTGTTGATAGGTTAATACGTATACAAAGCCTGCCAGTTATGCTGTTTTGACATTTATATCGATAGTTCATATTTTGCCCATTGGCGCTAGTTCACACAATTTGACGTTTCTCATTTGAAAGTGTCTGTGAGACGAAGTTTTTGTTAATCAACGCAGGCGATAATTATGATATTTATGCTTCAGAGTATTGCCAGATCAGGGCACCAGAAGCGCAAACACACATTTTTGGTCAGATTGTGTATCTATTTTGTGTATATAAAAGGTGCGTATTAGTGTTAAACATAATGTTATTCTTTGGAGAGTTTTGAGATAAAAATACATAGGGTGTAAATTAATTGTGGAGAAAACTACACGTGGCGATGTTAGCCATAAAATTTTGAGTCAAAAATCTTAATACTAAAATGATGAATTGATCTTCATGAGCCCTCACGAGCGATAAATAAAAACCATGATTTTTTTCAGGTAAAGTACCTTTTCTATTTCAAATGTGACAGAAAAGGTACTTTACCTGAAAATATCATGTTTTTTATCTACTGCTCGTGAGGGCTCCTGAAGACCAATTCAACATTTTAGTATTACGATTTTTGACTCAGAATTTTATGACTAACATCGCCATGTGTAGTTTGCTCCACAATTAATTTACACCCTGTATATAGAAAAATGTTGGATTGGTCTTCATCCGCCTTCACGAAAGGTAAATAAGAAACATTTTTTATTTACTTATAATATACTAAGTGCATTGATTCTTTACAGAAATTTTTAAATTGACCTTTCTGTAACGTAGCATACCATATCATTTATTTGCATGTTAATTACACTATACCTTTTCAACTTCAAATTGGGACTAATCAATTTCAAAATGGGATTAAACAATTTCAAAATGAAATAAACAATTTCAATTTGAGAATAAACAACTTCAAATTCTAACTAATCAACTTCAAATTGAGAAAAGCTTTTTGTTAACGGTAGTCTTTGGAAAATGGCAATTGCATGGTTGTGACAGGACTGAACACCAGCAACAACTAACAATAATTAGTTCCGTCCTGTCACAACCATGTAATTTCCATTTTCCAAAGACTACCGCTAACAAAAAGCTTTTCTCAATTTGAAGTTGATTAGTCACAATTTGAAGTTGTTTATTCTCAAATTGAAATTGTTTATTTCATTTTGAAATTGTTTATTCCCATTTTGAAATTGATTAGTCCTAATTTGAAGTTGAAAAGGTATAGTTTATATGTATGTCTAATAAAAAATAGGTAGTTAAAATAACATTGAACATTGTTTTTAACCAATACTACCGGGTGACTATAAATGATTGTGATTTTTTTTCTTAGGTTGGCACTGTTTATGTTTTTCTTTATTTATACCGGGTGGCCATAAATATCTGAGATACCGGTAGCCATGGAATTAGCTACTTATAAATGTTGGTTAGCATTATATTTCAATTACGATAAGTATTGGTACCTATATAATGTAATAAAATGCAATAAGAGGAGGGGAATGTGCCCCAGATTCTGCAGTTTAGCCTACGACTCGATTATAAAAATATCCTGTTCTAACTCCATTACTTATTGCAATCTGGAATAATTTTTGACAGATAGGAATTTTAGTTGTGATGACATTAATGACATTTAGTTTAGTTGGATTCATCACTTTAATAAAGCGGTGTTGATTCCAAAGGTAATGTGATATCAGATATTTATGGCCACCCGGTATATTTCGCACTCAGCCAACAGCCGTTAGGCCAATTATAGGCGTCGCTGTGCATTTATGGTGACTTCCAACCCCACTAACGACTATCATGATGTTGTTATGAGAGCCGGGACCAACTATTTCCGTGACAGCCGTATCACGAGGTGCCGAGAGATGCAACCGTGGAACTCCCATCCAAGTTCTGACCAGAAAGAGCGTTGCTTAACTCTACTGATCGAACATTGACGCTTGTTCAAGCTACACCACCCGGGACTGGTGGCACCATTGGCGTAACTAGGATTTTTGGCTGGGGAGGGCCAGGCCCCCCAATCAACCATCGTCTATACCTATGAAGACATGAATTTACGTACATATATAACTTTTTCGGATAAATTTATTTGCTTATTTTTTTACGCTATTATACGAAGATAACCCCATAAATTTCTGCAATATAATAAAACAAAGATGTGTAGTCAACGTTTGTTTTTATTATTGTTTCACAAAATATTTGCTCTTAAACTCGAAACATTTACACATTCGGTAACATCAATTTTCAAAACAAATTCCACTCTTCTTGAGTCACTTGAGAAACAAAGTTTTTGAAGCTTTCCACGGCGTTTTTGAGAGTTCCAAATCGCACACCACGCATTTTATCCTGAAATGAAGGAAGGTGCTAGGTCGGTCCTGTATGAGGATAACTTAGCAATATTAACCCGGGAGTCTCTAATAAACATTATTTTGTTTGATGTGCGGTATGACTAGAAGCATTGTCATGGTGCAGAAAGATCTCACTTCTTAGTACCCTAACCCAGCTTTTTGAATAACGTCTGGCAGTCATACTGTTGTGTGCCATTCTGCGGTAACCATACATTTATTTTCAATCACAACTGTTGTGATAGGTCCTATGAAAGGAAGCAAGTAATCATTTTTTTACCAACTCTTCCAGATAGCTTCACTAAAACTAGGTTAGGATCTGTTGGAAACAGTCATTGTGCAGACTGCCGCTTAGATTCGGGTTCAAATGCATATATCCAGCTTTTGTCACCATTTATAATGTAAACTGCTTTAGATCTACCTTCATCATATTTCTTATACCATTCCACATGCCGTTGTTGTGTTTCTGTTAAACTGGGTGGTATCCACCCACAACATACTTTTATTACACCCAAATGATTATGTAAAATCTTGTTTATTGCAGTCATGCCAATGTCCAAGATGTTTTTAATAATTCTATATGTGACTCGATTGTCCTCCTGAATCATTCTTCGCACAGCATCTATGTTAATTTAACGAACTGAAATTGGTCCTCCTTCTCGAAAATCATCGCTAACTGAAAATCGTTAAAATTTAAATTCATTAAACCAGCAATGCGAAGGCGCTTGGTCACCAAAAGTAGCACGAAGTCATGTAAAGCTTTTGTTCGGAGATGCGATTTATAAAGGTATGGTAAATAATGGCTCAAAAATTTTCTTTCGTTAAATTATTTTTTGCTGCACAACACTTATTTCAAAATTAACTGTATAATAACTGGTGCAATTATCAAAACTAAATTTGAACTGTTAATCTAAAAAACAAGAAACATTTGTTTCATGGCAATTTTGATTTCCATGGTGTACTTGATGTATTGGTTTGCAGAAATTATGGGTACTACCCTCGTAATACTATATTTTTAAATAGCATATCAATAAATTATTTCTCGGTTCATCAACAACATAAAAACGTATAGATTACCCCTTGCAAATCAATGACGTTGACGGTAAAAAATACTAATCTATGAGAAACAGATTTTATTGGAAAACATCACTTGGTTTCCATTTACATAATTTTCATTTTATTATCAGTATGGTCAAGGCAAATACTTTCTTGAAAACATCAATATCCTCTTAATTGTTATTGCCATTTCTCTTTGTTCTATTTTGGACTGGAAACTGTGAAAATTCAAGCACCCAAAATTATTTTTATTACATGAAACACTATTAAACATAAAATTCTGAATAGTACTCTTCAAAGCGATAAACTGAACTCTTTAGGCAAGGCAAATATCCAAGTAGCAAGTCACCGTAAGTCTGAACTGGATGAGCCTATAATATGTGCACAGGGAATAGTTGGTGATGCACTCAAGTTTCCAGCCCATTGTACTTACCCAAAAATGAAATAATTGCAATTGTCTTTTTCAATGCACATAAATTGACTCTTTATTTATAGATAACATAAGAAAAACTAAAAAAAAATATTCAGACGAAAACAGTCCTTGCAACGTTAATTATTAGCAAAACTAAACTGCATTTGTGCACTAATAATGTTTTCTCTTTCATATTATTATTGACTAAAGCTATCCGTCCAACATATGGTATTCATACTATGTTTTTTAAGCCAAAAAAGGTAATAAAACCAAGGAATTTAAAAACGTGTGAGGGTCAATAACAACCCCCTTAGTTTAAATAAGTTAACAAAAAAGCAAATTTTTAAATGTATTTAACTTCTATTTTTCTGGGGTGGGCCAAACGGCAGTCTGGGGAGGGCCTGGCCCCCCTGGCCCCCCGCTAGTTACGCCAATGGGTGGCACTGTAATAAGTCTATGTCAAGTTTGAGATTAGCAGGTTAGGTTTTGCATCATTTTATGTCAAAAATGACGCAAAACCTAACCTGCTAACATTGAATTTGACATAGACCTACAGTGCCACCAGCATAAACAGTCCAACCTAAAAAAAATCACAATCATTTATAGTCACCCGGTACATATTAATAGTAATTTATTATACAAGACGATAAAGTTAAATTTTATCCACGAGTGAATCGTTTAACGCCGAGACGAAGTCGAGACGTTAATGATTCTATTTAACGGAACGGTCGTATTGTTGAAACGTTTCGACTTTATTGTGACATTATCCTGTATCTGTTGAGTGCTATTTTTGGCAAGTGTAAAGCCTGACCTATGTGAAAATTATTACTTCCTTCTATTTCAAAATTAACGCAAAAATAAACAAAATTTTATTGTTTTAAGGTGCGCACCCTGTATATATTTGTCTGATCCTTAATGATATTCGAACTAGTGCCTGCGAACGAGCCCGAACGTTGGATTCCTTTGTGCCCCGGTGAACTACGGCTGCGCTGACTGCTCCACGCCCGAACTGGCAATTCTTGCGATCCAGGTTTATTTAACGTAATGCACTTATTCTTTGTTCGTTTTTGTCTCGTACAACAGTTATTCTGTATTTGTTGATTCCCATTTTTGGCAAGATTAAAGCCAGCACTATTTACAAATTAGTAATTTTATGTATTCCACAGTTCAAGCAAAAATAAACAAAATTTTATTATTTTAAGGTGCTCACCCTGTATATATTTGTATGAAATTCTACCGGTTTCATGTCAGGTATATATATATATATATATAATGTGTATGCAAAATATCATCTTCTTCCGACAAATGGTTTTTGAGTTATACCGCCAATAGACAGACAGACAGACAAACAGACCGAGGGAATTGAGAAAACCTGTTTTTCGTCATCTAGGGACCCGGAAACGTGAAGATCTGAAGAAATCCCGGAAGGTGATTTTTTCGTGATTACAATACCTACTTCCTTCGTCTTTCAGACGAGAGAAGTAAAAATTGTTGATTTGTTACACCTATCGCAAAGTTAATCTGGGGACAGACTGTATAGTTATAAAAAAGGTTAGGGAAGTTATTTTCAACCTGAAATGTAAAAAAAACGAAAAGATATTAGGAATACATTTAAAATACGTAATAAATAGATAAATAAAAAATCTGGTGTGATACACGCACACAACAAAGAGACTTTTAAGCTGAATTAAAAAATTTAATAATATACCGGGTGTGCTATTTAAACTAGGAGTTAATAAAAAAATAGAAAAAAAAACAAATGAAACCCATTTTAGAAGTATTCGACTGGAAAATCACCAATCTCACATCAATACAGATTAAAAATGTAAAGTTTAAAAAAAATCGTTAGAACCGTTTTTGAAAAAATCGAAAAAAAAAACTGAAAAATCACAAGAGTAAACACCTACTTCCGGTTATGCGATTTTCTTCAAAAGGTTGCTGTTGCATCTACATAGTACACAAAACTTATATATGAAGTTACAACGCCATATCTTTTTTTGTTTTTGAGATATTCTGTTCACAGACAGACACACAGACAGACAGACACACAGACAGACAGACACACAGACAGACAGACACACAGACACACAGACAGACAGACAGACACACAGACAGACAGACACACAGACAGACAGACACGCTGACAGACAGACCAATGAAAAAATTATGTTTTTTGGGTTCAGGGGACTCTAAAACGTGAAGATCTGTTGAAAACTCAATTTCGAATTTTTGGGGTGAAAATAATACTTCCTTTATTGTAAAAGGAAGTAAAAAGTGACTTTGTAAAGATACCTGCTGCATTTGCTGCCAAATTGGTAACATCAAAATAAATTCAAGTTTATGGTCGTGCACGCAAGATGTGTTGCAGCAACTGCTATCGGATGCAGTCGGAGATGCTACCAGTCGGCGGTAAACCCAGGAGGTGGTAGTTTACGTCGGAGGTTGTTCCAGTCAGATATAAATTCACATCGGTGGTAGTAATGCAGGACGGTTGTAATCACCGTTGGCAACTTTCGATTTTGTGATTCCCATGGACAAATGAAAATGTTTTCCTAGATTCCCCAATTTTTCCTAAACTTGTATCTACGTCACTACAGTGTTACCAACCCCTGCAAAATTTTCCAGTTCTGAGAAATTTTGAGGCAAAAATTTGAAATATTTTACTTTTATTCATTTTTAAGAACGTTTTCCATGACCAGGAGTATAAATCAGTTTCTAGGTTACAATTGAGGGAAAAACAACACATTTTCTCTAGGGCGTTTTCGTTATCTATATATAGAAAACAATCACGGTGTGTTAGTAACATAAAAAATCGAGAACGACTTGACCGATTTGGATGATTTTTTTTTGTTTTGTTCGTCTTACTCCCGAGGTAGTTTAACAAAAAACAAAATTCGGAAAAATCCAAAGGAAAAGTTGGAAAATTTAAAAATATCGAAAGTGTGTCTTTCTATTTGCAGTCATTGCTTAATGGTTTGAAGGGTTTTCCCCATCATGTCATAATCCGCATCAGGTAACCGAAGGCGGAAGAGATAATACACTAATAGCAATTTATGAGCAGGGGGTAATTCCAAATGCCATACATAGGTCGTCGCAGTTAGTCAGTCAGTCAGACATTCAAATTTGGTTTGTGTACAAGTGATTGTGAAAAGAATTCCGTGTCGTTTTATAGTGTTCGTTACAATGCCAAAGGCACGACGAGCTAACATAGGTCGTCGCAGTCAGTCAGCTGCGCGGGTATATACAGGAGTTTCAGAGACAAATTATTTTTGGGCAGAACAACGTTTGCCGGGCCAGCTAGTAAACAATATAAAAAATGTATGTTGTCATGGTATTCATAACGTAAACACAATTCAAGAGCTACTAAATACTGCAGTATAATTCCGATTGACTGCAATGCTTTATGAAAATACCATGAGATAAAAAAAGATTCTGAGCAGGCCTTGATATGTATTATACGTTTGGCAGTACTGAAGTGTATTGTGAGTCTATTTCAAATTCGAGATTTGCAGGTTAAGTTTTACGTCAGTCTGTGTCAAACAACAAACAAAACCTAACCTTTTAACCTCGATTTTGACATAGACTGACAATACACTTCAGTACTGCCAAACGTATAACACATATCAAGGCCTGCTCAGAATCATTTTTTTATCTCATGGTACTTGTTTCTTGTGGTTCTACTGCCGGTCATGAAGAAATAAAATATATATGGCAAGAAAGAACACTATTTTTTCTTTGGTGTATTTGAAGCCCTATGGCTTCAAACTTACAACTTGGGAAAAATGATGATTTTCTCTCCTTTGGTGTATAATGTAGGTACATACTATATTTTCTACTGATCTGTTATTTGCTGTTTACATCTGTGAGACGAAGCATATAAAGCAGTTCTGATCGGGCATAATCATAACGCCTGCTCAATATGACCTCTCGTAATTAGCGCGCGTAATGATAACACTCTAGGGCGTCATAGATTGCTTTTCAAGCTTTTCCATTTATTTAGTTATTCAAAGTGGAAAATAAAGCATTTTATGCACCACGGGCATTACTTACATAAATAACTTTTCTCAACCTGTTTAACTGAAACTATAGTGCATTCTCTGAATCGAATGCCGAGCGATTTTGTAATTTCTGAAGATTTTATCGAAATTCCATAGATTGTGGAAAATTTCTCTTAGCCTAAAATGAATTGAAATTTCCCTAGAAAAGAGAAATTTTTTAGAGTTGGCAACGCTGGTGGTAATTCACATCGGTGGTAATCACTGAACTGTTTAATAATACAGTTCAGTGGTGGTAATCCGTTCTCACCGTCCTTTGGGATTTTAAACTACCCATAAGCCATAAGCATAACGTTTCCACTGCGCTTCTCGTTTTTTAGCAAACATTTACCGCCCCTAAACATTTTGTGCTAGAAGCGATCGCTTCTTCTGCCACAATGACAGTTTAAATAGTTTCTTTGAAGTAAGGTCTTGATTAAAACAACATATTTGGTGGTTGCCATGGATACAAGTGATAAAATCCCAAGGACAAATTTAAATTTTTTATTACAATAAAAACATATATTGGTTGAATTTTGGAAAATCATGGCATTTGAATGGATAATAAGCGACGTGGGAAATAGTTATTTCTATCCGAAGCCTGCCCTAAATGATTTTTTTAATGCACAAATGATCGAATTTATAGAACTGTATTATTGTTCCTATGTAAATCATAGGTTTTTAAAACTAGGCATTGCAATTAAATGCGGTCAAACAAATTTGTGACGAAAAATAGGATATATACATTGACTTTCTAAATTATGAAAAATAATATTTAAGCAAGCTGTTATGTGGTAGAAATCTTCCAAGTCATGCAAAAATGCAACCAGTAAAACACCTCGCGGAATTCCTAAGATTCCATTTAGGGTGAAGACGTATTGTAATGTTGGCATCATGATAAATACTACAATTTATCGTTACCGTAGTTACGGTTGGCAGCAGTGGCGCAGTGCTGCGGCTTGCGGGTGGTACGGGATATGAACTGTCAAATTGTAATCAAATTTGTGAATTTCTGCTAATTGTAATAATAAGTTAGAAATTAGGACCCATTATTTGTAAATTTTACGGCAGCGAGAAGGCGGAACAAAAAGCGGTCGTAAGCCACTGCCCCCACTCACAAACGACAATTTGAAGGTTAGTTTTATTATTCAGCTGGGTCTCTCACTCGATTGCTTTTGATCTCAAACGATTATCTAAATGTTCGCTATAAATGATTAATAACGAACATCCCTAGCATTCGGGAGTGTAACTGCAGCCCGCAGGATATGTGATAGCTACCGTTCGGTGACTCGCGTTTTGGTCAGTTTCGGGAAGTTCAGTGCGAATTTAAACTGTCGCTATTAGAAAGTCGGTGTTCGCAGCAGCGTTTAGAAATCACTCCTGCGCGAGCCGCGGATTAGCGCGAACGTATATCGAGTGCCTCTGAGTTACCTTGTGCAGTGGTTTATTTTGGTAACGACTTGGATAGGCATAATAGATCATGAAGAGGAGCGAAACCCCCCACAACTCATGACTGGGAATGCCTCCGTTCAACGTAAGTGCCTTTGTTATTTGCTCGACCTTCGATGCACTTGCCTTTTATTAATGCAAATCGTTTGTTTAAAACTGTTATTTTCATTCCGCAAGCAACTTGCTACAATTACAGCCTTAAGGGTATTATTAGCCGTAACGAGAGCGTCCGGATTTTGCAGGATCTTTGTCGTTCGTCGAAACTTACGGTCTATAGTAGGGGCAATTTCTCAAATAGATTTCGAGTTGAAAGTCCCGTCGTTGCCAATCATATTTTTATGTATGTACCATTCATTGCCCCTGGTGTTCCAAGTGTTTATGTAAACAGTTTTTATAGCTTGTAATTACTGCTAATTTCAACTGATAATTTTACAAGTGCATTTGCTGGTAGTCTTTTGAATCTTTAAATGAGAAGAAGGCACATTTTTGATTGTCCTATTGCTTTGTGAGCATTTTTGTCCGTTGACATGTTAGACTCGTAAGTTACTGAATATAACCATTTGTTAAAAATAGTAAAATTTACGCTTAAGAGCTGTCAAAATAACAATTTTCAATTGTTTTGCTTTTGAATGACACGACACTAGCTTTTGTTTACTTTGTTTATACAAACAAAAATTTTATGTTTGAATGTACTAGATGAATAATATTCTGAGTTTCTATATATAAAATATCCACTTAAAAAACAACTGAAGGTAGTTGTACATAACCCACACTTAGGGCAGGTTGCAGACAGCAACGTTTAAAAGTTTGGTGTTAGCTAACGCGACGTCAAAGTGAACAAAAACGAATCAAATCTCAAATGTTTATGGTAACTAATACATTAGTAAACAAAATTTGATGCGATTTTGTTCACTTTGGCGCGACGTCAGCTAACACCAGACTTAACATTGCTTTCTGCAACCGGCACCTAATGTAAGTTGCTTTTGTTTTTTGCTAATCGTAATTTTTATACTATTAGGCAAAGGATGTTTCAAATGGGTCGTATTCTTCATAACAATTTAAGTTTTTAATTGCCACCATTGAAATATGATCTTCACAGCTGAGCATCATCACAAATTGTTGTTTATAGTCTACAACACAAAATAGAACAATATACAGGTATGACCAACAATTGTTTTATTAATAGTTGCCAAGAAATCTACTACTTCATTATTAATACACTTTTTTGTTGAAGTCACAACGATTAACAAAGGGACGAGCTGTTAAAACAACGCTCTTGAAGCTTGAACTGTGTTGAATGAAACAAACAGCACAGCTTTTGTTTGTCCAAACAGAAGTTACAGCAACGTCAGCTTAAAATGTTAGGTTAATCTCGGAATCGTCGTGACAACGCTTAAATTAAAAAATATCACAAGATTGATGAACAAACAACAAATTTTTGAGATGATTTTATATAACTCGCCCTTAATAGACGTTTAATTTGTTTTTGATAGTTATTTTTGTATAGGTTGCAGGTGTAGTGCAGTGAGCCCTAAATGCGTCTTGCTCGTTATTTTTGTACCGATTCAGGTGAACAGTATTTAAACAGGGCCGCGATGTGTTTGTTTTGATGGTGTAAGTGATTGGAACGATGATTGAAATACGATATTTATAGTCGTAAAAAATATACAAATAGGGGTAGTAATTATTTTTTCTAGTTTTATTGGATATGAAAATTGTGTGATATGGAGCTGTCAAATAAGACAAATCTATTCTGGAAGAAAAAGAACCTACACTTATTTTCAGTCCTTCGTTAAGTTACTGGTGATCCTCACGTAAATAGAAATAATAAATACGGTGTTGATAACAACAACTCTTTAATTAATTTAATATAATTTCCACATATACAAATTAATGCACAAGTACCTATACAAATAATGGTGCGCGATTAATAACTAGCCAAAAACCTGGGGTGTCAAGACAGAGCTCAGTGAAGGACCACATAAAGAATGCCGAGTAGAGATTGCTCGTTTCTTGCCCCCGATCGAATTCATATTTACTTTTATTCTATTGCATCAGTGGAGGATCTATGGCTCCCCTGATTCGTATATTAGCTGGGTAGGAATCCCCTGTCATCGAACGTGTGAACTGCCATTGTGTCTTTGAGGGTTTTGCGTCAATGAAGGGATTTATGGCCCTCTGACTAGTCGACCCGGGCGTTTGGGCTTTGTTCCATTCTTCTGATTAGGCCAACGGCGTCTGGCCTTGGCCCGTTCTCCACAAACATCCGCCTGGCAAGATGGAAATCCCCGCAGCGCGTGCTCGACGCGTTAATTTGTCGTACTTGCGTTGATAATCGCTCGTACTGACACTGCATCAGCGGAGGTTGTCAATAACTCGCGACCCTCTTCACATTGCGTTTACAGAGCTTGCACTTGCACTTCTTTCCGATTTTCAAGCGGATCTGCTGCTGCTATAGGATGTTGAGCAAATCCACTAGAAGCGTCTCCTTCAGGATGTATGCGCTGTATCCTTCAGCCTTTTTCACGAGGGTTATTTATTGCCGTAGCGTGGCTGCTACATTCGAACAACAGTTTTGGGAGTGTAGTAAAAAAATGATTTGAAATTCTTAATCTGTGTAATAGTAGGAGTAACAGTATTAGTACCAAAACTCAATTTAACAAAAAACTAAAGGTTGACTAATTTTATATACATAACTCGTCCCTAATGTGAGTTTAATTTATATATTGTTAGTTTATATGCTTATATAGTTAAGGCGAGGGTGTTTAAAACGGGTTACTACAGTTTTTCTCAGGAATCTTCTCCCTGACGTCACGTGCGTATGGAGCGATCAGCGGAATGATAAATGAAATTATGTATGCATCCGTTTCTCCTATTAGTAGAAAAAAACATAATAATTACATTCTACTATTGTAAATTACGCTAAAACATACGTGTCGTACTTCGTATGAGAGAAACAATAGTAATGCGTTTAGCTTTTAAGAGTGACGCACTTAAACGTTAAACTTAACATTCACGCTGTCTTCGGTTATTCTTTTGTATTGAAATTTTAAACATAACTCTAACCAATACCAGCTGAAGAACAAGGCCACAGCTCTCCGACGTGACGTCAATACAGGTAAGTCGAATTGGCCAAAGATTGAATTTGTCAAGTTTTATATCCAGACGCGAGGTGAAGTAAACTCATCATTTGCCAATTCGGACCTATGTGTGCTGACGTCACGTCGGAGCGCTTAGGCCTTCTTCTCCATGTGGTATTGCCATAACCATTATAAAGGTTAAATGATTAAATTTGTACAATTTTAAGCTTATATCATACATATCCGGTTGTGACCTCGGGGAAAAGATCACCGAGGCTTGTTTTAGTAATAACAGTATTTTACCAATACCAGAATTGAAACGTGATATTGTGTTGTAAGCTGTAAATTAACAAATTTTCTTTGTTTATAATCTACAATGCAAGTTAGAACAATATAATGATATGAGCAGCAATTGTTTTATCTATAGTTACAAACAAACCATACGTTACACAATTAACACAAGAACATCCCTTGATTTACGGCCGAGCGGTCATAATACCGGTTTTCAATTAATTGTTAACTAAACGTCGCTTTTGTATGTCTAAACAAAAGTTTGCAGCGAGTTTACAACGAGAAGTTTATTAGTTGATTTTATGTCTCTTATTTTTCTACTGCTTTATGTAGAGCGAGTTTAAAAACAAGTCGCGATGCGCTTGTTTTAACTATATAAGTACTTGCCACGTTTGAAATATAATCTTTTGTCTGGAGCTGTAAATCAATAAAAAATAGTTCATAACATAGAACAATAGATACTTATCTCGAGAAAATATGCTGCGCCAAGAATTTTTAACTTTTGTTTACGTAGATCTGAGACCTTAGCAGCAGTTATTTTATCAATAAAATGTACACAGCTTGACTAATGCACACGGAACATCCTTTCACTTGTTAAAGAAAGGTTTTAGTGTGTTAGATTAATTGCATGTATGGTTTTGTTTTATTGTTGTCTTTGATGTTATATGAAGAAACTTTCATATAGGTTTCTCGGAATTTTAAAATTGGTTGCATTGTCGGTAAGACGATTCGGCTGCTGGTTACACGTAATTAGAAATAATAAATACGTTGTAGATAAAAACAATACTAATAAAAATTAATATAACTCCCACATATTATAAAAATCAATGGACAAATAAGTACACAAATAAATATATGTAATATGTAATTAATAACTATCGCGCTAACAGTAAAACCTTGGGTGTCAAGTCAGAGTTCGGTGGACGACCACGTAAAGAATGCACCGTTTCTTGTTGCCGATCATGTTTATATTTAGTTCTGTCCTATTACATCAGTGGAGGATTCATAACGTGCTAACTGCCTTTGTGTCTCCGAGGGTTTTGCGCCAGCGAAGGGATTTATGGCCTCTGTACTCGTCTACCCAGGTGTTCAGGAATTGCTTCACTCTCCTGATTGCGCCAACGGAGTCATATTCTCTTCAAGAGTTTCGACCTTCTTGAGGTAATAGTCAGTCTGGCGAGTTGGGAATGCCTGCAGCGCGCGTTCGACGCGTTCTCCAAGGTGTGTTAATGTGTAGTGCTTGCGTTAATTGTCGCGCGTTCTGCCACTGCGTCTTCAAAGCTTGTCATTGTATGTGCTCACTGCCTTTGTGTCTCTAACTATCGCGCTAACAGTAAAACCTCGGGTGTCAAGACAGAGTTCGGTGGACGACCACGTAAAGAATGCACCGTTTCTTGTTGCCGATCGTGTTTATATTTAGTTACATCAGTGGAGGATTCATGGACCCCTGACTCTTGTCATTGAATGTGCTAACTGCCTTTGTGTCTCCGAGGGTTTTGCGTCATTGAAAAGATTTATGGCCTCCCGACTCGTCTACCCGGGTGTTGGAATTGCTTCAGTCTCCCGATTGCGCCAACGGAGTCACCGTCTCTTCAAGGGTTTCGACCCTCTTGAGGTTATAGTCCGTCTAGCGAGCTGCGCTTCCCTGCAGCGTGCCTTCGACGCGTTTTCCAAGGCATGTTAATTTCTAATGCTTGCATTAATTGTTGCGCGTTCTGCCACTGCGTCTTCAAAGCTTGTGAATCACCCGCGTCTTTTGCCGATTTCAAACGCACTTGCTGGCATATGACGGTTTTGTACTCACCGGAAGTTACTCGTCCAGGATTTGCGCGCTTAATCCTGTAGCCCATTTCGTGGGGGCTGTTTATGGCCGCTGTACATGGCAGTAACGGGCTGTGGTCGATTGTATTCAGACACAACACATTCAATTCTATGTATGACTTGTTACATGTTTGTGTGCAGTCTTGTTACTTTATCTCGTAGATTCATCTCCGAATGAGAGATCCGTTAATTGTGTCCCAACGTCGAATTCTCACACGGTTCAGCACCGATCAAGTGAACTGCGAAAAAAGTTATGCCTATCCGCGGATTCGAACCGTCTACTCGGTTGCTGGGAGCCTAAAAAACACTCTGCTACTGCTTTCTAGTGAGACTTAATATTCAAATTAATGCAGCTAAAATCAGTGCATTCTTTAACTGGGGTGAATTTGACCGCAATTCTTTTTTTAAATATTGTAATTGTATACAATATTGAGGAAAGTTAATATTTCGTATTTTTTATAGTTTGAAATTTGTCCCTAAAAATTTCTTTAAAAGGATGTTTCGAAATTTGCTCACATTTTTCAAAAAAAAAAAAATGAAAAACAGCCTTCAGTCTCAATTGTAAATGTGTAATCACATAGTTAAAAGTGATGCACCACAAATTTTTAGAAAACAAATGAACAGCGTCAAACTATAATTTAAAAAAAAAATATTTAAAATGTTAGTCGTAACTCAAAATAACATAACACTCCAGTCCATACAATTAACTCAAACCATGTTCATGATTTCTAACTTTTACTGAAGGTATTGATCTAATCGAAAAATCGCAAAGAAACTTTCTCTTCTGTTTGTGTATAACACTATCCTATACTCGTAGTTCGTGTGCTCAAATTTCGAAACACTCTGTATAACGAGATGAGAAGGTGAAGCGCATTATCGATATTGCGGCACAGTTTTGGCATGCAGTGGTTTTTGCAATTCGCTCGTTGGGACGCCCACTCCCTAAGACACATTAATTTAGTCTGTGTAATCAATCGGTTGTGCTTTCAGTGCGGGTACAGAGAACGCTAATAATATTGCATTTCACATTCAAATGTCACAATTGATAGAAATTTGTATTTGAATCTTTCAATAATAAAAAAAAAATACATTCGGTACCTAGTTTCGAACTCGGGACCTTAAGCTCGACAGCCCAGATCTATACTATTACACCATCGCGCCAGCGTAGTTACGTGGTCGGTTATGGACTATTACTGATATCGTGAATACTAATCGAAAAACACATACAGAAACGACCAATCTCGCCCAAAAGCTTTTCAGTGTTTTGCATTAATATTCCACTCTAACTATGGTACAAATCATACTGATAGGTTATGTCGTTCTGGAGATGTAATGTTTATCTTTACATCCATCCGGCGGGACACCTTCACTAAACTGTATTTCCCGACTTTCCTTTACGGCCAAAGCGGTTGCTGTCTTCACAAAAGTTATGCATTTTCGCGATTGATTGAGAGGTTAAAGCAAAAATTGCAACTTAGTAAAAAATGGTCGGACATAAAAGTAACACTTCGACAGATCCAATTAGAACACGAATATTCAGATTCGCCTTAGTTGACGTTAGGGAAATTAGGCCAATTACTAACAAATGAATAAAAACCTAAAATACAAATACATTTTAGCATCTTTCTGTTAACTGGCTAAGTCGTTTTAAAAGAATTTAATCCCAAGCTTCACAATTTGTAGGATCCACTGGTAAATATTAAGACAAAAAACCAATTTCCTGTTTACAGTTGCTTTTACTGGAAGTTGATATAAATCTGCCGCTTAGTGGTATAGATCTCTTTGCCAATTTTGCCAATACGAATGCAAAGCGCAGAAGCTTTTTAAGGCGATTCGAAAACTAAATAAAAACAGGAATTGGCAAATGGTTGGTCACATGTACCTGTCTTTTTGTCAGAAATATAGGACGGGCCCACCGTTGCGCATTTTTGATTCCAAAACGTGGCGTTAGGTAGGTGCCAAGCTATTTTTATGTTCAATCAGACGTGTGTATTTTGTTTTTTATTGGCTTTTTAATGGAACTTTTACGATCCGTTTAGGGGTCACTTAAATCTGAGTGATTTGGTTTAAAACGGGAACATTAAAAAAGTATAGGCAATGAAATACAGATTCCAAATCATATGATTTCAATATAAGCAATTTATTATTATTTGCTAATGATGAATATGTTGTTTATGCTGCTATTCGCTTCTGAATGACGTATTGTTATTGGCATTTAATAATTACTTAATTTTGTTACCCCTAACCAAACGCTTCTATGGATATCAAGTCTCGAACTTGGTTCTCTTTGTGTAGAAGATTTGTTACTAGTTTTTCAGATTTTTCAAACTTACAAAGTGTTCTTAATTTTGAAGTAAACATGAGAATCACTTACTCCAGAAATGGTACAACTGCAAGTGCTGCAACTGCTACCTACATTGAATTAGCCAATTGATAACTAATAAAGTAATATCATTCAACAATACGTTATTAACGACAATAGGTAAACACTGCGGGTTTTTACTATCGAACCAACAATTTTCAATAATGAAATGAAATAGTAAACTATTTTCTCTTCTAAACTGCGTGAGTTTCACACACGAGCAGTAATGTGTCTCCACGTGCTCTACTTACAGTCGCTTTTCAAATAAACTAGTCCCGAGCTACGTCACCAAGCCAATTACTTAATACATAGTTTGTTTAATTGCTCAAGTAAGTAACATAAATAAATTACGTTTGGCAATTCACCGCACTGGGTGGGTGTTCGCTTTCTGTTCAGCCGGGGTCGTGGACATCTTACTGCTTTTTCGAAATAATTCTGACTTATTTTTGACAACAAACGAGTTGAGCGGCGCTGAAAGCAAAGAGAACCGCCGGCAGTTCAGCTTTATTTAAGTCCGTCGGTCAACAAACCGATTTTTGCGAATATTTCGAAACGCAGCTCGCACTTCCTTTGTGCTCGCTTTGGCCTACGGCGCCTTTATCTGATTATTGTCATATTGAACCAGTGAGATATTATAATAGTAACAAGAAATATTTGAAGATTTAATAAAAGTGTAAACGCAAAATCGAAATATTTATATTTTTTTTTATTTTTTGGATGCTAAAATATGAATGAAGTGTGAAATTACAGACGATTTGATTTAATATCTCTTCAACTGAACAGTAATTTTGCCACTATTTTTACCTTGCGGAAATTCAAAGTCGAAGGAAATATACAAAAATTTAATTAATAAATATTGATGTAGCCGGCACACAAAGAATGCACTGCGGCATTAAATAACCCCCGCGAAATAGGTTGAACGATGCAGGTGAAACTTCTGGTGGATTTGCTGACCGTAACATGCCAGCAGGAGGTTCCCTTGGAACTTTGTACGGGGCGCGAGTGATTGACAACCTCCGCTAACGCAGTGTCAGTACGCGCGGTAATCAACGTACGACAAATTAACGGGCCTCACAGAATTATGATACCGTAGAGGCGTCGCAAACGCGGTGCAGGGATTCCCATCTCGGCAGACGGACGATTACGTAGCAAGGACCAAAACCATAAAGCCCTCAGAAGACACAATGACTCCGTTGGTGCAATCAAAAGAATGAATGAAGGCCTGAACACCCGGGTAAACGCTATAAGACAGAAATAAATATAAACACGATCGGGGGCAAGACACGAGGCATTATTACTTGATCCCCCACTAAATATTACACGGTTTAAAACGGAAATTGCATAAAGCTAACGAAGAAAAATTCAATTAGAACGCTAATATTCATATTCATCTTCAAAAATCAGGAAAAACGTATTTATTCCTAAGGAATGTTTGTCCTTTTGGTTATCTTTGCGGGAATGAATATTTGGTACTGTCACATTTGGTCAACAGTCGTTACATAAAACGACGAGTTTGCTATATATTCCAGCAGGAGCTGCTGTTTGATCTCAAATGCAAAATGAACAGCTGAGGTTCTTTGTCGTGTATTTTCATTCAGCGCAATGCAAATCAAAATAAGTTTATTCTGTCTTTATTGTATATGAAGTACGGCTAATCCGAGGTAGTAATTTAAATGCAATCATCCTAAAAGAGTGTAACTAATTTACTTGCGAAGTTCTGGAAAAGCTATTTTCAGCGAGTAAAAAATATATAATTTTTGTACTATTGTCGTTCATATAATTCGAAGTAAATTACACGTTTCCATCATGCGTTGTTCCCCTATATATTTTTTAAAACAAACCTTTGCCTTTGTGTAGCCTTTGGTGTTATAACTGTAGCAGCCCGCTTTGCTGTAAATGTACCCCTGGTAGAGTTCCTACATTTTAAAAATAGTTTTCGTAAATTAAATGTAATACAATAAAGACGCGCGCGGATAGAATTAAAAATTTGAATTATTCATTAGAGTCATTAGTGATGAATGCTTCTATGCGTTCCAAATGTGACCAGAATCATGATATTATTTCTAGATCAAATTATTTGGAGATTTTCGGTGCCTTTGAATGGAATCATCGGCTCGATCTTGACCTTTGCATCGTGGCTTCAAATGCTTGTGAAAACGTGACCAACCTGTCTGCTCCTCATTATCACAAGACAGTGAATGTCGGGCAAACATAGTGTGAAAATGTGAAATAATTCCACAAACAGTGCAACTTCCAACTCGATTTGCCTCGGATTAGTTATATTGCATCGATAAGCAAAGTTCACACTTTTTTTTGACAATATTAAATCTGATATGATTAAAATATCTGAATAACATATAATTTATTTCCATGTATCCAGATATATTGATTTTCCAGAATAAATATTCACATAAACTGCAAGAGAGCTTCTTTGGCCAGCGCGATTAGATTATCTGAACCAGTTTAAGGTTGTTGTTTAATTTTCGAGTTATTTTTATTAAAACAGGATATTTAAATGGGAATTCATAATTTATTTTCATTTACTAAATCATCCTTAATTTTCAGAATAGAAAATACAGAAAAACTTAGCAAGCGCGATCGCTATGTCTGAATCATTTTTGTATTACGTCAGTGTCTTAAACATCTCGACTATTCTGTTAATAACGTCATACTTACGCTTTATTATTAGTGAAAATTGGTGTAGCGGGCACAAACAGCCATACACAGCGGCAATAAATAACCCCCGCGAAAAAGGCCGAAGAATGAAGCACATAAATACTAGATTAGCAACTTCCGGTGAAGACTGAACGCCATATTCCAGCAGGAGGTTAGTTTAAAATCGACAAGGGGCGCGAGTGATTGACAAATTTCGAAGATGCGATGTCAGAACGCGACCAATTAACGCAAGCACTATAAATTAACACGCCTTGCTGAACTGCTGAGGCGTCAAGCGTGCACTGCAGGGGATCCCAGCTATTCAGTCGAACTATTAGACTCCATTGGCACAATCAGAAGAGCGGTAAAATTCCTGATAACCCGGGTAGACAAGTCGGGGGCCATAAATCCCTCCGCTGACGCAAAACCCTCGAAGGCACAAGGGCTGTTGGCGCATCCGAAGACAGATGATTACAATTACAAACCATCCGGGCAGACGAGTCGAGGGTCATAAATCCTTTCGTTGGCTTTATTTTTCAGCCCATCGGTTGCTCTTCCCGGATCATTGCTGCGAATCCATTTTTTTATCTATTGCAGCCACGTGGTTCAAAAAGCAGTCACCGTTTTCTTCAAAACAAACTTTAAAGATTTACCATTGCTATCAAATTTTCTACATTTACAGGGGGCAAATAGAAATCGGTCTCCAGGGTCTCTTATCATCTGTAATATTAACTCGATGCTATTTGAACTCATGATCGAATAGAAGGAAGATGTTATCCTCAAGTCTCATCCATATATGAATTAGTTTTCTTACATATCAATCTTTTCTCAGCGCTTTACTGCACTTTTCAAAAATTGCTTTTTTTTTCAAAAACGAACAATTGTAGAAGTAGTTTTGATAAACCTTTTTACGCTTATTTGACAGATGTGGCTACTTTCGTGTTATTAAAAACGTGTGGTGAAGAAAGCATGTTTCTTCCAGTGTCGATGTCGTCAGTCGTCATAAAGGGAACCCCAGAATAGAGAAGTAGAACGAGCGCCACAGGTCTCCCACTTTCCTCTTGGTCTTTTTGTGCCCCACAAATATTTTCGCGTATGAGGTAGCGACAAATGACTACTTACGAATTTGTGTCATGATTGAGGTCGCGCGGAGCTCCCGGCCAGGCATTATTTTATTTCGAGCCGGGCCACTGCACTCTGGAATTGCTCCGGACGAGCCCGCCTAGCGGAACTAACTACGATTTTGTCCGCAACAAACACCTTGCCTTAACAATTTCCAATTTTAAGCGAAATTAACAACGATTTGGTGAACAAATGAAGCTTGATGAACGAAGCTGGCAGGTGTGCACGATATTCTTCTTAAACCACCCTCCAACTATGGTAGCTTGGCTACAGTTGATATATTTGTTTCACTAAACCAGCTTAAATAAGTACAAGTACTGTTATGATACTGATAGGGTACTACCAATTCCCAGCTGAGAATTAATTCATTTTAATGGTCTGCACATTGACATCACAGTTCTGTACAATGCAGCATGACCGACAAGTTAGGCGCCAACTTACAGTTTTTCGCTACACAGATAAGCAAACAACTATATAAATACCTTTTTAAAGATCGTTCGAGAGCTAGAAGCCTTTTTATCGTGGTTTGGTTGTTGGCTACACTCACATAAATAGGAATAATAAATAAGTTGTGGATATCAATCACAATTTAATATAATTTAATAACATAATTTTGACATATACCACAAATCATTGCAGCAATAAGTACACAAATATATATTCTACAATTAATTATTAACTGGCTTGCTAACGGTGAAACCTTGGCGTCGAGTTAAATCTCGCTGGACGAGCGCGTAAATAATTTTCGGTCTCTTGTCCCGACCGTGCTTATATTTTACTGTCTCCCCCATTGCGTCAGCGGAAGGATTTATGGCCACCAACTCGTCTGCCTGGATGATGACGCCCCTACAGTTCAGCAAGGCGTGTTAATTTCTAGTACTTGCGTCAATTGCGCGTTGTGACATTGCGTCTTCATAGGTTATCAATCAGTCGCGCTCTTTGTTGAATTCAAGCGAATCTCCTGCTGGCATATGACGGTCAAATCTTCACGGGAAGTTGCTAATCTAGTATTTGCGTGCTTCATTCTTTGGACTTTTTCGCGGGGGTTATTTATAGCCGCTATGTATGGCTGTTGGTGCCCGCTACGCTAATAACTGCATCGCTGTCGGTAAATTACTCCCAATTATTTATTTTTATACGTATTTTTCATTCTACTTTCATATTTTCAACACTTTGAGAAATCGGAATCGCTAGATACAGAAATGACACCACTCATCCGCTTCCTGAAAACAGCAACAGAAGTCAATTATCATAGGAATGTTCAGATTGGCTTCGTGTTGATGGAGCATGCAATAAATGCTATTGAAATATTGATGGAACTAACGTCAATGTATCGCAGTTTGTAATATTGCATGGGCCCCACGCTGAGTAGCAAGATACAATAAAAATAATTCATTAATAACGAACACACGATGCGTCATTTAGTGTGACATATTATAAAATGACAAAACTTTATTGTAGGGTTTATAAAATATACGCCACTTTAATAACAATTTTGTGTATAATTAATTTATTTATTAACTTTCTTAAAACGAGAAGATTACTATTTGTATTTTTTCTTTCAAAAATACATATGTAAAGAAAAAAAAATAAGACGTATTATATTGTGACGAGACAGTATCGTGGTATCGCAATTGGCACGCTGGCACGTCTGCTGATGGACCCATGGTAATTTATAACCCTTTACATTGCGTATAACACTCATGTAGCACTTTATTTTAGTTTGGTAACGTTTCTCAAATAGTCAAACAGGTTTTCCTAACCAACCAGTGGACCTTAAAGATTCTTATACCCTTCGTAACAGTAAGTTATTTATTTAAGTAGACTCATACATAGAACTTGATCAAATAAACGCCGTGAACACTTTATACATTCATTAAGCGAATAATGAACGCTGTACTTTCGTATTTTAAAACTAATTTAAAAATCAAATGGTTCCTTTTGCCTTTCCCAAGTTGGACACAGTCTAATGGGAACTTTGCTGCTCTTTTGTTGCTAATGTAGCAACGGCCTAGCCACTGGAAGAAAGGAATGATGATTGGGAAGAAAATCACGATCATCCGTCCTCGACCACTAAAAACGCTTTGGCGTCCCTAGTTTGACCGTAGCGACGAGCGCAATTATCGGTAAAGGAAAATTACGATTGTCAGGACACAATCCGCAGTAGCTGCGAATCACCCGCAAATCGCAGTAGCGTAATTGGAGGCAAAAGAAATTACTATTACCAGCCCGCAATCCACTGTAGCGACGAATCGCCCGCAGATCGATGTAACGACAAATGCTGATTGGAGACGAAGGAAATTAAGATTGTCAGTCCGCAATCCGCTATAGCGACTAATCACCGACAGATCCAAGAAGCAACAAATGCCTAGAGATAAAAGGTAATTACGATTGTGTAACGAAACAGACTTGTGGTGTAACTGGGCACGCCGGTGTCTTATGATGGGCCTCCAGTAATCTATAACCCTTTATATTGTGTGTATCACTTCAGTAGCACTTTGTTTTAAGTAGATACATATTCTAAATTAGTTAAACAGGTTATCATTACCCGTGGGCCCTTAGGGTTCTTATAACCCTCGTAACTGCACGTTCTTTATATAAGCAGGCTCACCCACACCTTAATGAAATAAAATGCCATAAACGCTTTATACATTTATTAAACCAATAAGTTCTGTACCTTCGTATTAAAAACTAATTTTGAAAAACCGAACTAGTCCCTTTATCTTTATCTAATTGGGCACAGTCTAATGGGAAGTTTGCTGCTCTTTGATTGTTAACGTAGTAATGTCAGTACTGTGACTTAGACAGTGCAAGGAAAAACTTGATGGTTGGAGAGGAAATTATCGGCAAAGGAAATTATGCATGTCAGCCCTCAATGTAGCGACAAGCGCGTAATTAGTAATTAGGAATAAAGGAAATTACTAATGTCAGCCCTCAATTTGCTGTAGCGATGAAATCGCCCGCTGATTGAATGTAGCGACAAACACGTAATTTGGAATAAAGGAAATTACTGATGTCATCCCCCAATCTGATGTAGCTATGATATCGCTCGCTGATCGAATGTAGCGATAAACACGTAATTAGGAATAAAGGAAATTACGGATGTCAGCCCACAATCTGCTGTATCTATGAAATCGCTCGCTGATCGAATGTAGCGACAAACACGTAATTAGGAATAAAAGAAATTACGGATGTTATCCCGAAATCTGCTGTAGCGATGAAATCGCTCGCAGATCGAATGTAGCGACAAACACGTAATTAGGAATAAAGTAAGGTGTCCAAACTATTGTGTTTTCTGATTCTATTGAGTTAATAATCCTTTTCATGTCCCTTTACCTTTACTTAAATATCAGCCAGCAGTCTACCCCTCTTGGGAATATTAATGGTGTTGCCACCATACCACCATCACAGCGTTTCCACTGGGTCATTATCCAATCACAATGTCTCTATCGTGATTGCAGTATCTCTACTGCAGTTTTAATTTTCTTGTAATATTTTCGGTTCTCCCTATCTGGATGGTTAGCAATTAGAGTCGTAATTTTCACTTTTAATCTCTATTTGGCTTTCGCCTTCTTGACGAATTCCCAAATTAGACTATGCCCAAATATCTCCAGTCCCCTGCAAGAAAAGTGTGAATTATGTGGCCACATACTCCACTATTAATTCAGCTGAAAGTAAAAATACTGTGCGGTTCAGGGCTTTGTAACCTTAGATGTTCGCAGTCGCAGCTGCAAGTCTACTTATCATATGCCTTCACGGGCAACAATTCATTACAATGGGTAAATATTCTTACACATAAAAATCAACAAATTCAAAATAAATAACCTATGTCGCGTCTTCTTACAACTGTTAGATCACAATCTGATATAGAAACGGATCGCCCGAAAATCCCAGTAGTGACAAATGCCCAATTGGACGCAAAATAAATTACGATTGTCAGCCCACAATCCACTGTAGCGACGAATCGCCCGCAGATAGAAGTAGCGACAAATGCTTAATTAGAGGTAAAAGGTAATTAGGACTGTTAGATCACAATCTGATGTACCCACGAATCGCTTGCAGATCGTAATAGTAATAAGTACGTAATTCTGGACACAAAGATCTGCAACTGTTGTGTACCCTGACTCTGACGATTTATTCTTTTTTTGTTCTCTTGCCCTTATTACGTAATACGTATGTAGCAACCCTCTCGGAAATAACTTTCCATATAGTCCACTCTTAATAATTTTAATCAAGCTGAAAGAAAAAACTGTTGAGATCTGTCGGAGCTTAGATAGCTGCATTTATTTCTAAAAATAATTAAAAAGAGAGATATCTTAGTAGCAATAGTGTGTTTGCGCAGTTGTTTTTATTCAAAAAATGAGAGTTCGGTACTTCGTGGGCGAAGTAACTTTTATGGTTGTATCCAAAAACAGCCCGTTATAAAGGCGTAAATAGTTTAGTAGTTGTAATTTCGCCATAGTGTTATGCCAACATGATATAAGGACTGGAACGGTGGAAGTCGCGGTGGAAGATATATTTTCGGGTCAATAAGCAGCTATTATGTTTCTATACAGGAATATGATTTATGACTATCAACCATTATAGAAGAAAGTCTTCTATGAACGTGAGCTTCAGATGTATTCAATGTAAGATCATACATACATCGTCGTCGTCAGCCTTTTTGGAAACATACACACTTATGGGAGCATGAGCCTCTGGTCATGGATGAAGTTTTGGGCGTTAAACCCCACGGTTGCCAAATTCGGAATGGAGAGTCGCCGTTGATGCTACTGGGGTTTGAACCTAGATTTTCTGACTCGACCAGCGAGCCACCTTCATTGCACATTGTACGCTATACAAACCTATCAAAAATAAAAACCAACCTACAAAAATTACGACAACCAATCAAACAAATACAGAAGCTGTAGGTGTCAAGGTTTAGATGGCAATTTTTTTATGAAACCATCATCTTTGCCTATTAGCTATATTGATAGGTTTTTGCAATTGTTTTTATTTTGGTAATAAAAAAGCTATTTAAGACAGGTTAAATCGTAATAGAATAATCTCAGTTATACTTCTGATTCAATTTTACTAGTCTACATGTAGATCTTATCACATTTGTTCGATATCGCTTGAATACCACTTTGGCCGCCAAATGATAGTTTCAATAACTTTGCATTCGCCTATAGAAATACTGAAACAGTCATTAGATGACTGGCTCCTTTTAAGAGAAATAAAATTAACACTCACGAAGAATGATCCGTGGAAAATCTGCTATAAATATTCTTGTGATAAATTCCAGCACTTGCTTTGCAAGCAGCAAAAACACCTTTGTGAGTGTTTTGTTAGAGAACTGATATAATCAACATAATATTGAAAGTTTCACGGTTTCTCCTACATTTCGTGTCGTTCTCCGACATGCAAGCACGTATTAATTTTTCCTCGCCGTTCTCCCTCTCGTTCAGCGGCCTTGCTTTTTACCGCCGACAATGCCGTTGTAATTAGAACAGGGCGCATGAAGCCACCCTCGTATCAGTAATTGAACGTAGCACGGATCTCCAAGTCAACGCTCAATAGGGGAGAGCTCGACAATGATCGAAACGCAAGAAGTTCTGCCCCGGCCCGAGGTCGGCTCAGTTCTCAAAAACGCCCACCCTTCCTTCCACGGCCACATAACCGCAGGACAAGGCGCGTAGGTCGCACCCAGAGCTGCTCCGGAGGAGTTCTTTCGCACCTGCGCTCCCGGTGGGCGTTGGGACGACCTTTCCGACTAACTGTTGCTGCCGGGGGTGGCTGTCTCCTGCAGATGCAAGTATGGACCGATGAGTCACCGCGTTCCACATTCGTGGCGGCGACGCGATCGAACCGGCCCGCCGGCGCGAATCAGTTCGTAGGAACTCCCACGTGCTCTTTATGAACCTGACCATCGCTTGCGCCAGCCAGTGAATGAACCTTCCTTCTATGGCGTCTTGAGACGAGCTGTATGAGAGGACCTGGTGGCAAACTCTGGAGGCGTGTATCAGTTATTCCAAATAGGTCCAGTTTCCAAGTTTAAACTAAAATTCCATGTTGGTATTGCTTCAATTACCTAAATCCTTCTCTAAGAGATGCGGTCGATGCCCGAGCAACAACAAAGCTTCTGCTGCTATTGATGGTAATGATTATGATTGTAAAAATGATACGATGATGACGACAAGAATCATAATGATACCAATATTGCTAGACGCGAGCTGGGTGCGATGTAAAAATTCAAATGCTGATACTTTCGCAAAAGTGTTGGATGCAATTCACCCATGACCACAAGGTGGCAGAGGGGTGCGACTAGTGCAAGTGTGAACTTTTCTTGGCCCAGTAGTCGCGGGAAGCGGTTATATGTAAAAGAACATAAACTTACTGACCTATAAATTTCATCTATAAGAATAATACTCTCCCCCCTCAGCCCCTTCACACTTCCGGAACTTTTAGCTAGTAACTATTGTTACAACCCGTAGAAGGTCAGTAACTGCGCAGTGCTTACTGAGCTACTGGTCTTTCTCAGTACAGCACTTATTGTGAATCCGCTCGGCTGAGTTATCCGACCCATGCGAGAACCAATAACTGCGGAGCAGCATGAATTCCGCGGGACCACAAAGCAGAACAACATGCATTCCGCGGGATCCACCGCCTCAATACGTATAATCATCCAGCAAAAACCTACCAGCATTATATAGCTAACTAGTACATACGTACATTGAACAGTAACTACCATGCAACTCACTTACGTATGGCAGCGCTCGCAGGTTCGCATAGTCACCCACGCCAACAAACTACGCAAAACAGTCCACTTTCACATATATACGTTGCGCCACTCCTAAGAGCCCCAAACTTTCTTCCCCCGATTCGGAATTCTATCACTAACCCTCCTTAACCATAAAGTAATAAAGAAGTTATAAACGTCGTACACAAAATAGAAAAATAATGCGTCTTAAAACTCTCATATATTTTAACCGTAACAATATGATGGTAATGGCGACGAACTGTAATCAATAACACTCACCTGACGAAGGTTTTGGGGGTATACGAATTTGGAACAATCAAATTCACTTGTACCAAGTAACGCCAACGTTTTTCTCGAGTTCTTGGTTCTTTGCAGCTCTCAAAATATTATAAAAACGATATGGGAGAAGACAATACTAAATGCAACATTTACAGTTCCAAGCATTGTGTGATAAAAATCTACCTTATAGCGATAATAATTCATTCAATATTAAATAAATTCCACAGTAGATGTTCTGTACCCGTAAAAGTTTTGAATATTGCAATACGCATTCCTATCTTTTGACAACAATGAATATTTCAAGATAGTGGGAAGAGAGGACGTCGACTGTCCCCATGCAAAGCTCGTGCGATTTTCATAAATCATCCTTGGAACACCTTTGCAAGATTTGGCTCCATCTTCTGCTACATAACTATTTATCACACGCATCTGCTAGAGACAAAATAATCCATCTATTATCTTTAGCTGCCGTTCTGTCTCCATTATGTCTGACAGCATCGAACAATAATGGGAATTTTGTGTTGCGTTTGGAAAGTCCGAGCATGAATCAAATCTGAATACGTGCTTCGATCTGTTTTTCGAATTGAAATTGGATTTTCCAAATAACATCGAAACTCAGAAACGCCCCAAATTGCTTACATCAATTGTAGTCAAAGAAAGATATGGGGAAAAGCTTAAAGAACCTGCAATATAAATAACATTTAGTGTGTTATATACAGAAAAATGTGCTGAACAACATGAAAAATGTCCTTTAACTGAAGCCAGGTAAAGTTAGTGTCACTATAACAAATTCTGGAGAAATATGATTTGTAGAACGTACAACAGAACAAAATTAAAGATAATAAATTTTTCCACACAATATCGAATTGACTTGATTAATCATAGCTGTGATGATTTTAGATACTTTGATCTCTTGTTTAATAAATTTGGAAGGAAATAAGCTTCCCATAAGCAATTATGGCGGAGAGAATAATAATAAAAACTGCAAGGTCTAAATGAAGTGAAATAATTATGTCGTATTGAAAAAGTTGGCTTAGTGCATACGTACATTTTTAGCATAATTAATTTTCTTAGAAATAGTTCACGCCTCTTGAGGAGTTACTTCAGCGAATTTGCTTTCGAGTCAACTCAAAGTTAATGAGAAGTCTAATGAAACTACATAATTTTTGCTAACACAGCAACCGCTTTGGCCTTGCAGGAAAGTCGAAAATTAAGTAAAGTAGAGTGTGTCATGCCGGATGAATGTAAACAGGGTAATTCGAGAGCGACATAACTAACCCATTAGAATGATTTCTTTGGCAGTTTCCGTGGAATATTAATGCAAAGAACTGAAAAGCTTTTGGGCTGGTCGGGATTTGGATAGGGGCTACCAGTAATAGACGTTAAGCGATCGCATAATTAGTCCGTCAGGATGGCGAAGCGCCAAAACCACCAAATTTCCAACACTAAGCTTGCGAGTTCAAATCTCTACCGATCCAATTTTTTAATTATCTAAAGTTGCGGATGCAAATATTTACCTTTCCTCACTTTTAAATCTGAAATGCTGTAATATTGAAGCTTTCTATCTCATCCGTGTTCGCCGCTATCGGTATTAGTAAATCCCTCAATTGTTTTTAAACCCATTTCTTCCGTATGGGCTTTGCAATACTTAGTTCCTGTTTAGTTTGCAAATTCTCTTTAGCCAAAGTCGTCGCACATATAACGCCTTCATATGTACATATAACAAAATATGGTAATGGCCATACCACATTGAAAGCACCGGTTAGAATGAAGGAGCGGGCGTCCCAAGTACGAATAAGGGGCTTGCACTCTCATATTGTCTCGAGGAAGGATATAAATGCTTGTATGCAAATATGCCATCCTTTATTTAATTTTTATTGATCTCGTACCTGCATCAATAATTCGTATTTTTTCTAATATGTTATTATCTTCCCTCGATTTATCCTAGTAACTTCTAAGCTTTAAATAACTCTTTTTGCGGAATCCCTTAAATGTGCTGTACTACCTTTTCCTTCTTCGGAAGGTATCAATATCATCGTCGCCAGCTTTCATTTCTATTTCATATTGTAGTCCATACAGCTGTCAATGCAGGCGTTCTACCAAGGCGGTCTATATTGTTCCAGGCCATGACACTGGCTCTGTTGCCAGATTGTGTGCTAGGCCATCCCAAGACACACAAAGTTTTGTTTGTTTGAAATATATTTGACATTAAAAACTATTATTTTGAAGAAATTACTGTTTTAAATGAAGTGAAAATTAGTAACGATTTACGTGCAATGGACAATTAGGTACCTTCCCATTTGGAATTGTTTTTAAATCGAATATTACGGTGAAGTGACGCACTACAATGTAAATAGCAGTGATTTTATAGATTTTTTTCAACTGGCATGCATTACAATGACAGGGATAGTGCACTGACAGATTGTTCATTTAGTGACCAAAACTAGTAATTTTTTGTTAAAGGTTGGCGCAGCCATGTTGCCAGATTGTGGTAGGCCATTCCAAAGGTCACTTTATATGACCAGTCTTATGGCCTAGGCCTAGAACAATATATACCGCCTTCGTTCTACGTATCCATTAGTAATAGTTATTTATGCATCAAGGGCGTAAAACAGACGTTTTTGGTCGCGGCGTGAATGTTATTGCACGAGGTGCGGAGCACCGTGGGCTATAATACGACAAGGGCGAAAGACGCTGGTTACGCCTGACGTCCATACCAAACTTTATGTCCGATCGAAATTTTAAAAAGGCCTATTCAGATTATGAATCGTTGTCAGTGCCATGAATGCCAGGGCATTTCTTGCAGTTATTTTAGCTGAATAGTACCTTTGTAACTAAGGTTTTCCTTAATACGTGTTTTTATATAATAATCAAAAAGAGGTCAACGAGTGATAAAACTTTTTCATAGTATACGTTATAGTTTATGGAGCGTGGCTGGACGCTCGCAAGCTCGGCAGATAAGTTCAGCTGAGTATATTTTCTTCAAACATTGACAGCAAATTATTTAAGGTGTTACGAAAGCAGGAATTAATTCAAGGTAGACGATTGGGACTGATAAAAATTTAGCTTGATTTGGAGAGCGTTATTATGAACGCTCGTCGGCGGAGATAATAACTTTATCTGCTGCTGACGAGTGGAGCTGAAGTGTTTAGATGCCATGGCAATGAAGTTACACTTGAGCGTCATCAATCCAGCAGTATAGTGTCACATTTTACTGACTTTTGAAGAAAAAGTCTTTTTTTACTTGTTTCAGATGTGATTCAGCGTTGTTTTTTAATTTTTTCAGGTTTTTTATATATGGAATACCGATTCTGATAATAATTACTTCTTTATTACAAATATAGAGTGCTATTTTGCTGTCAGCAGAATGCGAATTTTGTTCATATTTGTAATTGTTTAGGAAATTGAGATAGTCGCGAACTAAAGTTAAAAGTACCAGTTTAATTTGCGTGGTATGAATTGTCCTAGACACTAAAATGTAAAATAGGCTACAAATAATGAAAAATGTATTTCTTAAAGTGTGTAAGTACGGCTGAAAATGGTTAGGTTAAGTTGAAAGAAACACAACAGTTTTTCGTTGAGAAGATGTAGCAACCAATTAGTAATTAATTTATTTATATGATCAAAAGTTGATCAAATCGTTGATAACATATTTTTAACGTTTCGCTAGTTATGTAGCTTCTTGCAGGCGCTAAAATCGCGCTGAGTTCGAATCCCACCGCCTGCAATGTTTTTTTATTTGCGAATTGATGTAATTCTCATTACCAAGTGTTTCTTTTTATTGTCTCAGTATTATTAGACATTTTTGATTTTTCAAATTTTTTAGTGCCACAATGAGGAAAGTTCCGAGTTTTTTACAGATTTGTAAAAATCGAATTTAAAGTAGAGAGGTTGAACAGTTTGCGGTGGACATGGTAACTATTATGTAGTATAAGAGTAAGTAATATAAGTGCGTTGTGTGCGTGTTATATGGAACATGAAAGGATGATCAATAAACCTTCCGGAGGCTGTAGATCACGCGAGGTAAAACATACGACTACATTTCCATCTGAAGCAAATTCAAAGAACAGCCATGGCTGACCATGGCTTGCTATTTCAAAAAATTGTACTTCTTTGAAGCGAAAAAAGACGCAAATGTGTATTATTCCACTACAATCAGCATCCTATTCCTCTGTTCCTTGAGGTATTGTGTATGACTATTTATAATGCTGGAAATGACAAAATAGTTGTAGTTTCTACAAAACATGCTGCGTTATCAGGGACATGTTGTGCTTGCCCGCGACTCCATCTCGAGCTTGTTAAATTCGGGCCTCTTGCCGAAAATATTGTGTAAATTTCTTAGGGTCGCACGAACCCGTAATAAATCTCACGTAGATGGCCCCAGGCCCTGAATTCGTTCAGGAAACTGATACTCAGGAGCGCTGAAATTCATCTTGTGCTTTGAAAAATGAAATTTTCATTTGTAGAGCACAACGTTTGGTAAACAAAGATAGATCTCCACGTTTTCTTATTTTTGAAGTTTTGTCAAGTTGCAACTGTGTAACTAAATAGGCATTGCTAGATATAGTACGTTATGAACCACGCCCATCATTTAATGGAAATTGAATGACTGTAATTGAAAAGAGCAATCTGTTATTAGCTGAATTTGCAACGATCCTCCTAAGGGAACACGACGTCACCTAGCCACTGCGAAATCTGTAAATCAATAAACAAGTGTAATAATTGCTTTTTAGACAAAAAAGGTGCCCAGAAGCATAAGACGTTATTATAACTTAGCTTGGCCGAATTAACTTTTCTTATTTTTCTGAATCTCCTGATGACTGATGGTATATTACATAATAAAAAAATGTATTTGCAATTAATGTTGGATGGCCTCAAAATTGATAATTGCTCAACTGGCAACCGATGTAAAATTGCCAGCTCAAAGGAATGCCATGACGTCTGAAATTTTGCAGCAAAATCTATCATACAGTCTAAATATACATAGGAGATACTAAAAGCGAAAACTTATTTTGATACCTTTTAATTTTACCATAAATTTTATTTTTATTTGAACTTGCTACGACAGCAAATGAGCGTGGCTAGCAACCACTCTTTTGTTTTTATAAGTTAAAAGAATTACTATAATTTAGTCGAGGACTTTCAATTTTTCTGCTTGAACGCAGTGGAATTGTTTGTTATCCCAAATCCTAGCTTTTCTCATAAAACCTTATCTTTACGTTCTTAAGTGATAAACAATGTTAGTTCTCTTGTTTTACTATTTTTTATCTTTAATGACTTTTTAGCGGAACTGCATATGAATCACGAGTGAATTACGATTCATACAACAATTAAAGCGTCTTTGAATTTTCCCAATTTGTACTGTAAGTATTCCTGTCACTTCCGTCCATGGCAAAACGCCAGTTCAGAATTTTACATTAAAAATGAGTCATGCAATATATTAATTGGTGTGTAGCTATTGCTGCGAGGCAAATATGTATATCTTTATATCTTAATTATTTGGTGAATAACATGGCGTTGTTTTGCTTTATTTTATCGTTTACCTATGTGTGGAACTCGTAACAAGCTACGTTGGAAAGTTGCAAAATAATTTAAATTTGCAAGTGTTAGTTATATACAGGATGTTCGAAAAAAATGCATGGATCCTTTGTCAAAGATAATAAAGTAAGCTTAGGAATTTATTAACTATTATTGCTCTGTCACTGTCTTGACCTTAAGGTTGTAAATTATATTTCATTATGCCACATCTGAATATGAATTTGTCACTTCAACATTCATAACGCTAAGTCCTTATTCTCCTCCTTGTTTGTTGTTCTCTCATTACCGCCCACGGAGTGAGGTTTATGCAAAGTTTTCAATTCAAAACAAATAAAAATATACTGCTAATTAGCTGCTAACCATTAATTGTGCTTAATGTATTCAAAACGCATCGGCCGGAAAATTAGGCGTGTAAATCTCGTTTTATTCGATTCTCCTCGGTGCCTATGCGGTTGCAGCAATGGAAATGTGAAATTTAGCACGCATATAATCGACAAATAAACCATCCCAAACGGGAATCTTTTATAATTGGAAGATGCGTGATTAAAGAAAATATAAGATCAATAACATTTGAATTCAGGTAACGCCGAGTAGTGTATTTTGACACAAATAAAAAATATAAATATTAACTGAACATACCTTCTTAGGTTTCATATTAATAAATAGATATAGTATGAGCAAAAAGAAGTTCATCAAAGATGCATTTGGAATTTTAAAGTCATGTATGTGTATTATAACAACAGACAATTATACCGAATCCTTGCCACTGACATTTTATAGACAGTGGCTAATATCGCAATGTGATCATAACCGTGATCAAGACTTCTCGTAATAAACGCAATGGAAATATTCCCAAAGCCTGTAGAAGAAGATTTTAACCCCACTTTGTAATAAATGCTAAATGATAGCTTCATATTTTTTGTGTTATAATACACACAACTTCAAAATTCCAAAGCCACTCTTGATGAACTTCATTTTGCTCATACTATATTTTTAATCTTTCAAATAACTTTTATCTGGTATTTGTCGATCATTGAGAATTGATTTTTTTAAATGTGTAATGTTTATCTTTGGGCTGTATAAAGTATGAAGTTGAAGTTAACGAAACAAACCTTTGGAAAACTAATTCAGACATCGACGCAGAACCCTTTGTATAGACTGCGTCCCGGGCTCCACAAAAATCTAGAAATTCGTTTTCATGTGGCCCTTTCAGTGTATTTTAAAATTTTAATAAATTACGCGACCCTCACTTTCAACTCGAATGCCGTGGAAGCGCACTATTTTCGAAATAATCTACATGAGTTGCTAGATAGTAGTGTTGATCGCGTTATGGAAATTTCATTCCTCTTTGATTTTTATATGTGGGCTTATATTTTATATAAGAAATTGGGGTACGGTACAAGAATTAATATATGTGTATATAAGAACATCAGTTCTCGTGAAACCCTTTTTGTTTACTTAATCGGCTTTTCTTAATCTGAAATCCTAATAATCCACATCTAAAACATTTCCTTTAATCTACTCATCAGAATCTTATGCAAATGCAGATTTTCTTTTATTTTAAAATACAATTTCGACGATGCTCGCTGCTAATTATTCTCTAATTTCACCACATTTGAATAAGCCATGTAATGGGGTCAAGTGAAAGAATGGGAGCTATTTTCATTTTTACAAATAAATTGCACAGTGGACACGATGTTCGAATTCCTTAATAAGTTGCTGTGATGTTGCATATAATATGCACCAAGTGATATCTAGGGCACAGCAAATAAAATGACAAATTATTTTAAATTTCCCTCGTGGAACTAATGCTGGAATTCCACATCTTTCAAGAGAAATTGTTCCCTTTCCTTAACTGTTCTTTCAGTATGTAATTGTATTTCTATGTTTTTTTAAATACGCAAACCGTAACGTAATAAGAACAGTTGATTGCTATTTAGGGAAACTGTAATGACAGTTAAAGACAATTAAAAAGCACTACGTTGCGAGCAATTACCTTAAGATCTCACTTAATGTCTGTATATCTCGCAGCATAAATGCATCAGCTTAAATATTTATTTAATATAATATACTATAGGTCATTGAGATCATTAACTATCATGTTTTATTTAAACCACTCTTCGGTAAGATCGTTTTTACATACTAAATTTAAATGCTCTTTACGACTTGAGTATGGCTGCAATAATTTATTCTAATTGTCTTTCTATTCGTTGGGAAAGCATTTGGTAGTACATTGGTAGAATTTAATTTATCTCAGTTTCTTTTTTTTTAATATAGCTACTTTGGTATTAATTGCTCTATAATTTGGGGGAGAAATTATATTGTAACAATGAATATGCATCCATTAGAAGTTTCACAATTTCGCTTAGTTTCTTAGATTCATTGCTTTCAATTTAGAACCTGGACGTTGACTGTTAAATTAATTTTATTGAAACAGGAGCGCACCACATTTGAAAACGTGAATGTATTGCTAAATAGTTGGCGTTGGATGAAAGACGTCACACATTATTTATCATGACAATTATCTTTGATATGTATAATTAGGGACCGCAGTTTCATTGAGAATAATGCTTCATAGTTATTTGGCATTTTTTAAGAGAACCTATCCAGGAATTTTGCAGAAATGGGAAAAACTATTATGGCTTCGTCGTAAAGTCTCTGAGAGAATCGCGACTACTTTTTAGACCAATTAGCTAGAGTGGTGGAACCTTCGATTCGATGAGAAGACAGCAATCGATGAAGAGGAAATATTCTGGTCTTCTTCGCCTAAACAAAATCCGAACGCAAAAATCGGTAAGGAGGTGATATCCGTTTTCTGTGATAAAAGACTCTTTAGAACACAGTAAAAATTATTATTGGCGAGTATTATGCGAACCTATTAGGACAAATTGGTCAAAAACGTGTAGAGAAATAGAGGTAAAAATTGTGTAAATATTCTTTGCACGACAATGCGTCGTCTCACGCCTCAAGTTCAGAGTTATCCTCTAAAAAATGCAAATTCGATTTTCATTTACTGGTTTGATTGCTGCTTATAATAAATACGTTGTGGATAACAACACTATTATAAAATTTAATATAATTTCCACATATACAAATCAGTGCACAAATAAATATAGTGCGCGATTAATAACTAGCGTGCTAACAATGAAATCTCGAGCGCCAAGACAAAGCTTAGTAGACGCTCGCGTAAGGGATGCCTTTTTCTTTCCCCTGATTGTGTTTATATATACTTATATCCTATTGCAATAGTGGAGAATAAGACCTTCCGATTCGTCTATTCGGCTAGGTAGGGATCCCCTATTATCGAATGTGCTAACATTGTATCTTCGAGGGTTTTCCGTCAGCGAAGGGATTTATGGCCCTCCGACTCATCTATCCCGGTGATTGCGTCAACAGAGTCACTGTGTTTTCGAAGGTTGTATGGTCTTGACCCGTTCTAGATAATCGTCGCGCGTACTGACACTGCCTCGGGGGGAGGTTGTCAATCACTCGCTAGCGTGTTTACATTGCGTTTTCAGAGCTTGTCAGTTCCAAGTGAACCTCCTGCTGGAATATAACGATTTTGTTTTATGCACTTCATCCTTTATGCCCGCTACACTGGAATACTCAAGTATTGTACCTTCCGACTATTTTCTATTCCCATGTAGTAAATAAAAAATATGAAATGAAATAAATTTTTGTTTATTAAGGGCCTAGAACGAATGCAGCCTGCCAAGTACAAGTTGTCAAATAGAAGTCGAGCATATTACTTAACACACGAAGTGTGTTAACTTGAAGAGCGATGGTGTGTAATAAAGCAGTTGTTTCCTTCAATAGTATACCGATAATTTATTAATACGCGCTTATAGTTCTCGAGCACACTACGTAAATGGTATACTCTTACTGCTGGAAATGAATAAAATTTAGTTACAGGTTTAGCTTTAGGTTTACATGAACATTTGACTTTGCCATTAAAAGAAATCCAATTAGCGTTAACCGCGGTTGCTCCGTCGTATCGCGTTGCAGTCGTCAATTGATAGCAGGTTGAAATATGGACTCTGCAACCGCTCCGGTGAACTTGTAAGTTTCCAGTAACGCAAATTGCGGTTGGTGTGGTCACTGTTTCTAGACAGTGAGTCGTCGCGAGAGTAAGTATTTCTACGACCTAAGGCAACTAGCGTAGGCCGTGCTTAATTAAGAAATTGCGAAAATAGCCCGTTAATTTCTTGGGTAATGAAGTGCAGGGCAGATAACGCGATGCACGTGTCTAGTTTGGAATTAATTTGTTCTAGCTCTCAAACTGTGCGTCTTTGTGTTTAACGATTCGTGTATGCAGAGGTTTATTTATATCGGATTAGCTTCAGTGCAACGTTGGTGTTTTATGGCCTTACGTTATATTGCTAAATGCAATAAATTCCTTTCGATGATAATGGGAAATTGAAGAGCGGTTCTAGAGTAGAGCCATGGGGCACCCCAATAAATACATTGAATTTTCTCGCTACCTGCTTGTGAATACGTTTCTATTAAGAAAGTATTGACTTTGTTAGTACAAAGACTAAGATGTATTTAAACTTAAAAGTCTTATATATTTATTAAACCACAATACTGTTCTAAGCAAGAGTGAAAGCTAAATCATTGAAGACATTTAACTCGAGATACAATATTGATATCTTTGAAATGTTCTTTGTCTTCATCTGTCAGTGCATTTTTGTTGCAAATGAAACATGTAAGTTCGAATGTAAAAAATACTCGATTAGATAAATGTTATCGCTATTTGCCTATGTGTGGGAAAGCGATTATCCAGCATATAAAATGATAATATTCATTATTTGACAACGATAAGACATCGTCAATTTAAATTGCCAATTAAAACATTAGGAATATACAACCCGTGGTGAAAATGGTGTGAAAACGGTGTGAGCTTGATTAAAAATGAAGATTGAAGGGAATTACCGAAATTTTAAAATGGACAGTTCAATATGTTATTTTGAAATTAGTTTTATCTAACTGCTAATTGGAGGTTCTTGAAGTGTGTTGCTCACATTTCAATGATTCTGATTGAATTTGATTTGATTTGTCATGAACATTTGCTATTTATCGTTTCATAAGGAGGATGAGTTCTCAAAATGTAGATTAACAACATGTTGGTTTTTATAGTTTTTCCGCCTGAATATGGATCAACGTTGCTATTACATTATGTTTATCAGAGTATTTGCTTTAAACAGCTGATTCTACGTAATCGAAAATCGAAGGTGTCTACATCAAAACCAACTGATAAGCACAGTTTTCCTGATAAATCGTGCATCCATTCGGAAACAATCACCATACGTAGCAGATTTGGACACAAACTTGCCATTCGCGTTAATAGGTGTTGGGTTTTCGTTAATAATACATCGTTAAACGTGATTTTTATCTGAGCATCGAATATTGCCATTGAGAAGAATGCTACGAAACGGTAAGATACGAAATAGCTACTATTCTAAACATGCATTGCCTAGCATCGCGGTTGTGTCACTTTCCATTTTTGAAATCATTCACGCGTGTTATAGAATGTTATTTAAAAATGAAACAATGGACTCGTTTCCGCTTAAACCGGAAGTAATCCAAAACATCTAAGGAATTGAATCGACGTTTTTGTACTCTAGGATCATTTAAGTGTTCTAAAAGCCGAATTAATTCGGCTTAAATCGCAAACTGCATGTCGAAAATAACCACACTATAAGTTTGTTTCAAAATACTCGTTTTATTTCTATTAGAGCGATTATTTTAAGGAGTTCAAACGCATTGGTGCCAATAACATCCAGCAAAACAAATCGAACTTAATGGCAGTATTTATGTGCAATTATGTATATTTCTGGTTTCTCTGTTTGTTCTATAATTAGATTTGTACAATTTTCTTAGAATTTTGTTATCAGTTTTTTAATTGCATATAAAATGTTGGTTGTTTATTTTATTTTTACAATTTTTCAGTTATTATCTTATTGTTTTGTACGTTCTTTTGGTATTTGTATGGTATTGCAATAACTTTTTGTGTGTATATACCTCACGGTTAAAAAATATTGAAAACATAGTAGCACACTATTGTATAATTTATATATGATAAATAACCTCTTCAAGTATCAATTTTTTGAATTTTTCCATTACATCAATATCCGAGGCCATAAATAAATAAACCTGCGTATTTTGGAGTGGTGCCAACCGCCTGTTTTCTGTACCCAAATGTTCAAAACGTTTTCATCTATTAATAGATTGTTCAAATTGAGATAATTAGGGCTCAGAACAGTCCAATATAGTTTATGTTGCAGTGGTTAGTGAACCAATAAAAATAAGAAGCTTCTAACAGTTCAGTTTTTTAATTAATTCCAACAGTCTCAGAATAGCAAGCAACTTGACGGAGTGACATCTTAGTATGGCCGAACATTAATTTCTTGTTGCTGAAAGAAAGCAGCCGACGAACTGCTGAAAAGTTTAATTTGGACCGTTGGACCTGCATTGTGAAATTTACGCGTCGACGTACATGCGATCTTTTCCTGCGAATAACCGTCAAATAAATTTGCCTGGGGATAGTTTGAAGTGGTGCCAACGTAAATTTTGTAATGTTGGGAAATTACAATGCGGCTGTTAAACCTGGAACACTTTCCGCATGAAAACGCCAACCAAAATAGAGCGCCCACGAAGCTCCAGTCCTCAATGGTGTTGGCCTCAAAATTATTTGGGCGCAAAAATATTCGGGGCGGCGCTCGCAGCCTCCTTCGAGATGGTTTACTTTTAACTGGACACGTCGGATAACAAAATCGCATCATGTAAGTTACAAAGTTGCAACAAATTCTAGAAGTTTATTTTTTAAATTCAAGAATGTTTACCTCATAGATGCATTATTTTTTTTACAATTTGTCCGAAGTATTTTTTGACACGCGGCAACTCGGAAAATATTTTAAAATGGAAGTAGTTATGTTGTACTTCATTTACTCCAACTGTTTAAGTTTAATAGAGCTAAAAACATTTAATTTTGACAAAAAAACGTGCCCCTAAGAGGGATTTGAACCCGCTTCTGAAAACTCACGTACAAAGAACAAACCCACAACGACTATGTCTAAACAGAGTTCACAGATGAAGATTACATTTTAAAAGCAGGGCCTCTTATTGGAACTGTTTGCTAACAACATTTCCATGTATGTATATTGAGCATCGGAGACAGAAACTTGTACTGCCTAAACACCTTTCAGAGGACAAAACCAAGAAAAATGGACATGGAGAAGTCCCGACGGCTCAACTGAGAACGAAATGGATTACGCGAACAAGGTATATGCAAGGACCTTTCAGTGCTAAGTGAAATCCACACAGGTAGCGACAATAAACTGGTAAGAGCCCACATTAATGTCGAAATTAAAAAAGCGGGAAACAAATTCTTTAAATATAACAATTTTCTACCAATTAAGAGCTGGAATTAAACTAAGATGACTGCCAAATTGAACTGTAGAAGAGATTACAACCAACCGACATAACGAGAAAGTGAAATATTAACCAATTCGCGCAACAAAACATGAAAAAAAGGTTGTTGAAAAAGGGGACCCCACCAACGTTAGCACTTACAGAACAAAGGAAAAATACAAAGAAGGAGACAGATGGAACCACAATGCTCAATGATACAAAATACAATTGAAAGTGTAGCGGATACATGGCCATGCATAGCCTCCATAAATCAACCTGCGAAAGACCTACAAAAGTAGCGCAGGGATCGACCAGCTGTGCAGCCTCTAGTAGCGAATAACTAATCTTGGATGTTACGCTACGCGCAACTATGTGACTAGTGCCCTGAACTGGGTAATTAGTGTCGCGAGTGACAATTCGAGTGAAAAAAGCGCGCAATTTAAAATCAGATCTCGACAATCTTACGCATCTGTAAACTTCAGGGGTTCCGGAGTAAACAGCAGGCCAAAGGGTTCAGGCTTTGACAACAAAGGCCGGCTGCGCAACAATCGGGGCAATCCCATTGACCGCCGTTGGATAAGACCAGTTCTTCTTCGTGTAGTAGGTCTGAGACCTGTTGATTCTGGTAATTTATTGGGTATTAAGGTGTTGGCTGCTCTTGAGACGTAGACTGCCAACTCTCACGCCATCTCTTACGGGGTGTTACTGATAGTCTGGTTCCTCTAGGTTTCGAGTTTCGTGCTATTTTTGCTATCCTGTCGTCGTCCATACGCGTTACGTGTTCATTCCAATTTCGTCTTCTTTGATGTACCATCTAACACCGTCTTGGGTTCACAGGTCGTTCTGATATATTCACTCCTTACTTGGATAAGACCGTCGAGGAATAAAACCCTTGGGTGACGCAAGTGTTCAGAAAAAAAACGCCCGGGTACAGCAGAAGGGTAAAAAAGCAATTCCAAATCTCCGGCACTAGAAACGGAGCACAATGGCTGATTGCCCTTCAGAGAAAACGCAGGATCTATCCGACCACCGACAGGTAGTAACCAACCCTCCTACTTAACTGGGGAAGCTATATAAAGACGCGCAAACGCCAGCATTCACTTTCATTCCAATCATTTGGTTTATAACCTTCGGCACTCGTGTCTACTACCTACCAGAACGTCGGCATGTTTAGTACCCGCGTCACTTTCAATCTGGTGTCGGTGTCGGTATCTCCTTGAGGGAGAGAATTAGGATTGAGGACATTAGAAGAAGAATACAATCTGTAAAACTAATAGATGAACGCTGGACGACAACAATTGCGCATTGGCGACCAAGAGAAATAAAAAGAAGCAGAAGCAGACACAGCTACGATGGGTGAATGAAATCAAAGAACTGACTGGTAAACAGTTGGCATTCGTATAAGTTTCAATACTTTTAGGACCCAATGTGTTGTGTGACAAACATTAATACTGCTACTAATGTACAAAAAAGGTAAAGGTTCAGAGTCATTTCAATTTCCCTAACTGAGTGGGCGGGCTGCTATAGGGACCTTGCGTCCCTCTTCAATCAAGAACGGGAATTATAGGATAGGTGAGAGAAAGGAGGGGTGGAGAATGAATGGAAGAGAGAGGCCAGGAAAGGTGGAGAAGTACTGCCCCAGCATTCGCCTCAGAGAAGGTACTCTGTTGACTCAGGAAACCACCTAAAATCCTGAATCAGAGCAGACGGCTCCGGGAATTGAACCCGCGACCTCTTGAATGCTAAGCAGACGTGGTAACCACTAGTATACAGAGCTCCGTTCTAATATACATAATGATTACATCTTGCAAGAATTACGTAGTTAGAACAACGAAATGCTGTATTATTTTATAAAACAAAGGATACATTTATTTCGGTGTATGTAATATATGTTCAATTGTTATATAATATAGGAGCAATCTCATGATAATGATGTAATGAAAGTTAATTAGGACCTAATGTAATTTATTCTATTTGGGAACCGTTTGCTGAAAAATTCTAATAATACAATTAAATATATTATACATATAATTCCCAAGTATAGTTGTCGTATACTCTATTAACAATAGAAGCGATATTTCAACTGGCTTGAGCTTATAATTTCAACACGACGGGCGAATCTTCGACATTTACATGCCACCTCCTCATGATAGCAACTTTGGGCCCAGAGCGTTAATTGGTGGCCGTCGAAATAACCTTCTGAGCTCGTTGCTGCTGCTATCAACAATTAGCGAGACTCGCGTGATTTCTTTTCATTTCGACCCAAGGCGACCAGCCGCCAATTTCCGCTTCGTCCCCGCGATGTTCTTTTAATGGTCGTTGTCCCTGCGAGCAACAAATTGCAGGTGCATGCTGCGTATTGCGGCGGTTCTGCTCGGATGCACGTGGAAATGTTAGTATCGGTAACATGTTTTGAAATACAACCGATCTGTCCCCTGCAGATTTTCTTACTAGGTCGTCCAATTCGATCGATGCGGATCATAAATTGCCCCTGCCGCTGGGTCCACGTTAGTTAGGACACCCACAGCGGTGCTGAAATGGGTTCCGGATAATAAGTGTAATTAAGTGGCGTTGTTCAATGATACCTCGCGTCTCGAATAGTGCTGGTGGCATTGGCATCCATAAATAGACACCGCGACCCCAGGCTTTGGCCCGAAAGTCGTCCGTAATTATACTCTACATTTAAACAGGTAAATAATTAAAAATAGTTTTTTCTAAGGCATGTGGGCGATCATGTCTTAAAAAGTTATAATTTATAAATGTTTTTGTATAAGGCGAGCAGTGATTTTATAAAATGATGTAATATTCAGTATAAACTTTTATTATCGAGCGGTATAAAAAAGGGAAACTTAGAGGTACCTACTACATGAACGCAATTGAGGAATCTGGATGCGACAAGTTCACACTACGTGTACCTATTATTATTTTCGAAGCCTGCAATATCGGGTGATGTAACTAGAACCGCAGCTTTGGCAATTACGTTTCTTCCCTACTACCATAGGGGATTCGGTACCAAAATTTTTCAAACTGTTGGCTAGACCGTTCGTCAGGTTTTAGGTGTACAGTGTGAGCCCCATACATTTGGCACCACTTGACCACACTGGCATCCTATTAAACATTGTTTAAGTTTATTTTCCAAGCCGTAAACAAAATATTAGTGATATAGTGATACAAGGGATGTACAGTATTTATTGTCTCTAGCAGGGCCGTAACTAGACAAAATGTTATTGTGGGCAAGCCAACATTTTTGCGCCCTTCAGTACACTAACGATAGAGGGGACAAAAGATACTAAAGTTACTGTATGGCTTCTACATTTATCTCCGGATATATGATGTAATGTATTCAAATCACACAGGTAGGTATTCAAAAATAATTCCACACTTTTATATCAAAAGCTTTAAAAATAAACAACTCAATGTTAACATAATAAAATACAACGCAAATAAAATAGGAACAGAAAACAAGTTTATAAAACACAATTCAAATTAAAAAAAAATGTAAAAGGCTCTACTAAGAACTTCTCTTACAAGTGGACGTTGTGACATTAAACAGTTTTAAAAAGCAAAGGAAAATAATAATAGGTACTGAAACAATAAAATACTTGCTAATGCAAATTATATCAATTTTCAAATAAAAAACCATTACCCGTAGTGGGATTCGAACTTCAGCGCCTGCGAATGCGATTTCGTTTCTACCCGTCTGATCCACTGGACCACCCAGGATCTTTTTGGATCGCCGCTATATTAAACTGAACACACTTACTCTTGCCGCTTTTTGACTCTTTTTACATTTACCCTGTAACTCTTGGGTCCCATATTACTTTTATCTATTTCTAATGTAAAGCAAAAATAAATAAAAGTGTATTTTTAAGGTGTTTACCGTATATTGGGTCCACAATATGCCCTTTTTCTTCAAGGGTAAAAATCTGAGTTATGTGCAAAATATTACGCTCATTTACGTAATAGTTCTGGAATTAACACAAAAATTAAAAGAATTTTATTTTTTAAGGTGCTCACCCTGTATATATTTTACCGAAATCTTCTCGGTTTCATGCCAGGAAGGCATATAATCTGCATTCAAAATATAATCTTTATCCAAAAATTCAATTTTTGAATTATGTATACCGCTAACAGGCAGACAGACAGAATTGAGAAAACCTGTTTTTCGTCATTTAAGGACCCTGAAACGTGAATATCTGAAGAAATCTTTGAAAGTAATTTTTTCGCGATTACAATACTTTTGTCTTTTAGAACAGGGAAGTAAAAAGTACATATTATTATGTAGTCAGTAGAACCTTTTACAAATCCCTATATATAAACATGTGGTGTACCTGCGTCTCTTTTTCACCATTTAATCGGCACCGATCGGCGCATTTCGCCCAAAATCGGAATGCCGATGCGTCATTGATAACAACGATAAGCATATGTATTTATCAGTAAACACGAGTTCAAATCCCACTGACTGCAATGTTTTTTTAGATTTCCAAATTCATATAATTCGCATTACCAAGTGTTTCAGTATTATTAGCAGCATTAAGCTATTTTTTACTTATTTTATAGATAATTTTCAAAACTTACCATAATTCGATCTAGCAGCACGCTTTCTGTATTAAAGACGTTGAAAACATTTTCTATGCTATTTTTTTTATGTAGAAGTCAATTCTAAAAATGCAAAAATTATATTAATTGGAAAAGATCACCTATATGGTGTGCTCAAAACCTAGTAAAGACATGTCAATATGTTATAATAATACAATATGAACAAATAATTACATTGCGTAGTAACATATAAACGTAGAATAAGGTTCTGTACTCGCAGCCACACTTCTACACCGTCTTGTAGTAACCAATATAATACGTGAAGCTTTTTCTGTCGGCACTAGTATGAGCCTTGCATTATGCCGATTTCGATCATCCCTTTTTTTAAATAAAAGCTGCTATCTTGTAGGGGCGCAGAAGTGTCTTAAAATTGGACAAATTGGAAAAATGCTATATTAGTGGAACAAGTAAACTCTCGAAATCGGTTTGTGGTGTTCTGCTGATTGTTGCAATGGACCACTGTACCAACGATGAGCCCAGGGCAGTGAATGTAATTTATATGTAATATGTGTAATCAGTGAACCCGTTCCAACAGTTGTTTAAAATTTAAGTTGGTTTGTCGCCCCTGCTGTATTACAGTCAGTTTTAACAATGCACAAAATGTTATAGTTAGAGAAAGGCCACCCATGCAGTGGGCGAAGAAGCTAATAATTCTAATTGTAAAACCAACGCTGTTACAATCTGGTAGACATATAACATTCCCGACGCAAACTGCACGAGGCAATGCAATGTATCGACCAGGTTGTGCGCAATTCGCATTATCTAGGCTAAAATCGTTAATATTACAAATGCATTTGCTTGTAAAATCGCCCACTTGTTTATTTTTTTTATTAGTATTAGAATAATTCTTATTTTTAGTGCCATTTTGACGACCCTTGCCGCATGCGCCTGTAGGCGGCGGCGTACTCGGCCTATACCTAGTTACGGCCCTGCTCCCTAGTATAGAACGTCACATTATTTTTCAACTTAATTCCCTTGAACCTGAAGACAGTTATTCCACCAACGTTTAAACAAAGCATTGCCACTCTTTAAGAATGAAACCTAGATTCAACAATTTTATTTTTAAAGAATGCAATCCAGGAAGGCAATGAAAAGTTAGTTATTTTATGTGACAGTGCGATTAATGTCCTAAATTTATTTAATGTTAATAATGAAATAGGAAAACCAAACGGAGATATAAGTATTTTACGACACATATATTCGCTTGAAGACATTTCTTAGGTATCTCATAACTTTATGAGGTACATACTTAGTTATGTCAGTTGACACTGTCACGCTAAACTAGCGTTAGGACTATTTGTCCTTGGTTGGGACACTTGATTTATGAAATTATATTTAAAAAATATCAAGTTGGCTAATTGAGCCTATTGCACACGGTATACTTATAACATTCATTAAGATTAGAATTAACTAGCAGTCCAGTGAGACAAATGGATCATTTAATAAAACAAAAGAGACCGTTTTGCAAATAGAACCCGTATTCACCACACGTACGTATATGACGTCATTGTTGGTAGCAAACTACCAGTCGCATTCGCATTGATAAAATTTGCCTAGAATCTAACCTAAAAAGTTAGGATTATAATTAAGATAATAATTAGTGTTAGAGACTGAAATTCGGTTCCTGACCTGACATGACTATTCCAAACATATAACTTTAATAACTTTTTTCTCTATCTCTTACGGTTTGGCTGCTGAAACAGCGTCCCAGACAGACAAAACAGCGTCCCGGACAGACACGTCTATTAGATAAAGGATACATCCTTATTTAAATATTTGTAAAATTTGCTTCTTTAAAATAAATGTATTTCATTGTTATAACTTGAAAATATTTTAATCATTGTTGTTATTTAAAAAACCAAGGGAGTTAAATAGCGATTTTCATTTCGTATGAGCACATGGTGCCCAAGGGTTAAGTCTACTTTAATAGAATTGAATAAAAATGTGGTCGAGAATGGAAGTGATGTCTTTGCGAAAGAAGAGTTCTGGCCAACTTCAAAGATATAAAAATTGTAAAAACGTTTATAATAAAAAGCGACCAATATCGATACATGCATGGTATCTAAATAGAAAATACAAAACGTTTAGTCATAGATAAGGAAATGATGGATAATTATTTCATACTATAATGGCAGAATGATACGGCAGTAAGTAAATTGCGAATAATGCTACGACATTTATTATAGTGTCTGTTCATGGTCAACATATTAGATGCAAACGCTGCAACATGGACAAATTTATTATTCTTGAAGCGTGAAAGTACGATATACCGGATGTCCCAATAAGATGACTGTAATAACGCTTTGAAGTTGCTTATAGCTTTATATACATAAATAAGTACCTAAAGAACACCAGAATCATGGTGTGCTTGATCGGTGTCAGTAATTTCTTTCAAATTGAAAAGAGTCCATTAAATCTTATAATTATTAGATTTGTATTGATTCGCATCCTTGGATGTGTACAAACTAGTGATTTGCGAATGTGAAGTAATAATAAACGTGAGAATAATCAATCAAACTATCATATTTAAACTTTAAATTAACTGTGACGGACGGCAAACATTTTCCAACGAAAATCTGGCTGACTACAAATAACGTATATGTAAGACTCAGATGACAAATTTTCTTAATTTCCGAAATGAATTGGGCCAATACGGCAGTTGAGCAAATGAATTCGGTAATTGGGCGAGTTTAGGTTGTACACCGTTCCCGGACTGAGCATTCGGTTTCGGCAATTAAGCAAATTGGTAATCTGAGCGTAACATGTAGAAAGAACAGTATCAGACGAAGATTTAGAATTGTCAATATTAGAATTACATTTCGGCTTAGACCGCGTCGTCTTTGTAGATAAACACCCAGCATTGGTTGGCTTAATGTGCCTAACACCTTGTGAACTCAAGCAAGCGTTTGTGTAACGGTTATGTTCTTGTGAACTCTCAAGCCACCCATGATTTGGTCCGTGTTATTAGAGTAGCTTCTGAACCAGGATACTTAGGCATATTTGGCGTTTTTACTGTATGTGCACCCATATAGACCGACGTTTCGCAAGACATTACAGCTTGCATCATCAGAGTTGCTCTCAAAGCAAAGAGCAAAGAGAGTCACTACGAAAGCCTCAAAACATTATAGAAGATTTAGAATTTGCAAAACGGGAATAAGCGACTCTGCTGGTAACAAGTAAAACGGAGAATTTGCTCATCTTTTATAGTTCGAAGCGACAAGAGTGTGCAAAAAATGTAAACTGTAAGGGAGGCAGGTAGGAGTAAAGAGGCATAAAAGGACGAAGATTTTTCCATATATTTATTACATATATACATAATACATATAAATGGATTTTTCAGGAGGTAGGAAGGGGTTAAATGTACCTATTTACAGTTCTGCCAATTTTAAACTTAAAATTATTAGTAATTACATTTATAAATCTAACACTGCTTCCCATATCTGTCAAGCGTCAACCAATTCGTTTTGGTCTCTCTTTTTCGTGAAATAATATACTAAACATCTATTTTTTAGTGGTAATGGTAATATTCAGATTGACCTAGGATACCGACTATTATTATTTACAGATAGAATTGCTACTTTACTCTTCATTATAATGTTTTATTCAAATTGCAATTACAAAAAATATAAAATTCTGAAATAAATTTTAGAAAAACGATAAATAACGCTATAATTTGACCGAAATGGCTTTTACCATCACCTCCCTTGTCGCGTGTATACAGGGTGTTAGTAAATAAGTGCAACAGTGATTCTGCATGGAAAAATAATGATATTTTGTTATATAAATGTATATTCGCAAATGCTTCGTTTCCGAGCCACAGTTAAAGTTTTCTTAAAAATTGATAATTTTTTTATTGCTCTGAAACCGGTCAAGATATGCAAATGAAGTTTAGTGGGTTTTAAGAGGTACTTATGGCGCATTCTTTGAGATGCAATTAAGAATTTTATATTCATCATTGGCGCGCATACGGGTAATGATCCCGATTTTTTTTAGGAAAAAAGTGGTACGCCACTGAGATATTTCAAAATAAAAATTATTTTTGAATTTATCGTTCCATTTGTGACAAAAAAGCATTCTTGTCATTTTTTTGTAGGTAGCGCCATTTTTATGCAAGAAATAAGACATCGGGATCATTACCCGTATGCGCGCCAATGATAAAGATAAAATTCTTAATTGCATATCAAAGAATGCGCTATAAGTACCTCTTAAAACCCACTAAACTTCATTTGCATATCTTGACCGGTTTCAGAGCAATAAAAAAATTATCAATATTTAAGAAAAACTTTAACTAACTGTGGCTCGGAAACGAAGCATTTGCGAATATACATTTATATAACAAAATATCATTATTTTTCCATGCAGAATCACCCCTTTACTTTTGTCGCACTTATTTACTAACACCCTGTATATTTTAATTTTTATACTTTTAAACAAGGGGCGTTCCGATTGTGCCGTTGTAGTGATGCCAATTTGAAGGTATCGGCAGAAAATTCCGTATAGCCTGAATGTAGCCTACAGACGTAAATTGAAATATTACAAGCGTACTAAATGTATATTTAAAATAATTGAAATAACGTTGCTTCCGTGTGAACCGGAAATAATTCTTTAACAAATAATTAATTATTTTTCACATGTAGCAAAATATATTTAAGCTAACACAATATAAGCTCCGGCGTTAGGGCACCAATTGCTTTAAGATGCCCTCTAGCTCAGCTTTCATTGGTGGGTGGGGGTATTTCGAACACTGGATGTATGATTGATTATTATTTGGTTTTATTTCATCAAAAGTTATATGGATTTACAGACTACTATTTACAATAATTGATTTTGTAAAACCCATTGATGACTCATTATTGTGAGTTTCGCGTGGTTGCGCCGGTTTCGCTGTAAACAAACTTGTGGTGAAAAATAGTCAGTTGTGCTTCTTGTGGGTGTTATCAAACACGTACAACTACAAGTAAAGGAATAACGTTCCATCAGTAAATAATAATTATATTCAATCAATACAATGTAAACAATGTACATAACCTAACAAACTTTTACCAGTGGCGTGGTATGTTTGAAAAATGGTTTACTTCTCTACTTAAACTTAACAGTTTTGCTACCCCTTTATCCCAAGACGCCACTGGTCAATGTAAGCGGAAACACCTATCCGCCATATTGAAGACCCAACTTGTTCCCTATGTTCATACGAAACGCTCTTTCCTGAGGTTTTATATTCGAAGGAGATTAAATTTATCTAGCTTTAAAAGAGAAGCATAGTAAAGCATGTATTAAATAATTCAACAGATCACTCGCTTTAGAATTATACATGTGTAAAATCTACAAAACCTGCGTAGGTACTGACAAAACTTTTAGTTAACGTCTGGTCAGTAACGAACCGTATTGAATGATGTAAGTTGATAAGTTGTCGCCAGCGTGGCCGAGCGGTTAGGGCGTCAGGCTGCGGTGCCACGGTACGGGGTTCAATCTCAACATCTGGCAACTGGCGGGCGGTCCACCCAGTCGCTTTAAAAATTGGGCACTGAAACCGCAGTTGTGGAAGTAGGGAAAGTGAGGAATTCGTGGAAGGCGTGATGCTAACCACATCACCCAGTACGCCGTTAACGGTGTGCCAGATTGACTGGGTTTCGCAAAGAGATGTTTCGGCGACCCTGGCTCGTCTTGTCTCAGGCCATGTTCCTACACGGAATAAAGTGCCCGAACTTTACTTTACTATTTACAATAATTACACATAACGGGTTTCGATTCCTCTGCAGAGAGGTGATTACGGGCGTGGGGTATGCGAGGGTGCGAAGGGCGCTCCACCAAGGTGCGGAGCCTAGAAAGAAAGAAAACACGAGGAACTGTTTTTCCTAGACGAGGCTGTAGAATTTCGGGACCAACAAGTAGTGACAGGCGAACGAAAGATTCGACCTGGACAGGGCTGTGGCGGACACGAAGCGTAGTTCGGCTTCCTGGTGAGAGAGTAGCTTCGGAGCGACCAAGGAGGTTCGCCCGCCGAAGATGCTAGGCGGAATTGTGGAGGTTCGGCCACAGAGAAGGCAGGTAGGCTTTTAGACGAACAAGGCGGTTCAGCCGTAGAGAGCGACTGCCAAAGATTAGGCGAATAGAAAGGTTCGGCCCTCGAGATCGACCGATATTTTCTACGGATGTCCGAGTCCATTGCCTGCACTGGTCTTATCACATTGGCCTGCGATATGAGGGTTGGGGGGGGAATTATTTTACTATATGCGCCATGTTGTAGGTGACCAAAGGCTGCGAATTTTGATATCAAACACGACGTCCGTAGCGTGCCATGTACAGTTTTTAACATAATTACGTGAATCTATCTTGGGATTAATTAGACCAACAGGCCTTATATTTGTTACTTGACCGACCAGTTATGCGGGTATTTTGACACTGAACCTGTAATAGGTACCTAGCGTTTCTTTGTATTTAATCATTGGCCGGCCAGAAACAGGACGCGCCACGAAAGGTCCGAGCCGCATTTGCTTCGGAGAGCGGAGTTTTAGACTGTTATACCTAGTATCAAAGAGGTATGGTGTAACTAAGAATTAGGTATAACTGCTGCACACTACAAGTACCATGGTCACATGTAATTTAAAAAAAAACAAGTTCCGTAATATACGGTGTGTCCGAGATTAGGGATGCACCGGTTACCGGGCGAGTTTGACCGAGTACCCGCTTTGGTCGGGTACCCAATGAAAACATTGCATTTTGTATACATCACAACTACTGTTTTTAACCTTAATTTTCATTAACTTTAAAATAATCCCACACTTGACTCTCCTACTTCGAACTTATTATGTGAGAAATTACTAATTCACGCAGACGTGAACGAATTATTTCTACTAGGAATTTTCTAACCTAACTAATTTAAAGCGCGTGTGCGCATCTTGCGACTTGACACCGTGCTTGACAGTGAGTGCAACAGGTCATTTTTCGCAATGTGACATGCTACCCCGGCCCGGTGCACAGTATTTGTAATGAACAGGGCATTTCAAGAAAAGTGTTCCCAGTGCATCTGTATCTGAGATACGAATGCACAGCATGGGCGTCTCTTAAAGAATATATGAATATTTTTTCCCTATAACTTAATTATTTATGAAGATATGTGAAGGTAAAGACAACTTTTTTCAACGGTGGCACAGGTATCTTTAATGCGTATTTAATATAGGAGTATCTCGAAATGAAAACATAAAACTATATTTGTATTGCACTTTTTCAAAAGTGTCTTATTGATATAGTTTTGTTTCAACTTATAATCGACTGTAATGAAAAAACAAAAATTAAAATTTTCTTTCTTAGCTGTATAGCCGAAACCAACCGAAATTTGAGAAGTTTATGGACGGTATAGTTCTCTAGACATATTTTCTATAATAATTTAACAAAATCTGCATCTTTTATACGCTTATAAGATCCTCATGTTGCGTATTCTTAATATTGAATGTTTGTTAGAAATATAATATATTGTTAATTGGGCGTTCCGTTATAATGCATTTACATATCTTGATTTCATAAATCCATATTTAGTCTCAATGACTATCTTTAATGTAGGTACGTATAGTGTGTCGAATTATTTTACCTAATGGGCTTAGATTGCTTAGTGAAAAAGTGTTCACCATAGTGCACTTAACAAACAATACCGGAAATATGTTTAATGAGACGGTGCCTCGTCTTGTTACAGACAAAAGTCATTATTACCCTAGTTCGCATGTAAAAATATCCCTGTTACTATTATAAAGTAGCACTGTAATCTTATAAACTAGTTTTAGATCATTAAAAAATAAATTTTGGAAATTTGGTTGCAACTTAACTCAATAGTCTTGATAATAGTGCTAAATTACGAAAACAATACGCTTTATTCAAGCACGTTAACACATTTTCTTGTTTTCTAATTGTGGCAATTACGTGGAGATCGTTACCTTGGTTTCTTCAAGGATATAATATGCATAGAGCCGACACAAATTAGAAATTTCTTCATACCGCCGTGGGACTGTCTGTTAGAGCACACTTCGCAGACCCGAATTGGTGCTAATTCGGTGGGTTAGTTGTTGTAATTATTAATTGCACCTCGCAATCAGAGCTCGACTAATCTTGCGCACCTGTAAGTTAGTCGCCGCAATTAAAAATAGCCACATAACGCAATTATCTTTAAAATACCTGTTTACCTTATGGTCAAATGTTCCGACTATGAATAGTTTCTATTTTTGCGCAGTTCTGATATTTAGTTCAGCTGCAGCTGTGGAATTGTGAATATGAACAATGCAAAGTGTGCATACTTGATAATTGTGTATATTTTCTGCTTACAACTGTTTTTAAATGTTTTCTATCTAAATCATTAAAGCTATCAAAAATTGCAAAAGTACAACAAACTTACTAATGAGTGTTTTGCTGGAAAGAATGTAATCGTTATATGCCTTGCTAAAGACTTACTGTCTCATCTATGCCGTTTACTGATATCATTCAAATCAATCCAAGCGTCGTATTTATATAAGCACAATTCAAAACATGATTTGAAAACTTGGAACACTTGACCCCGGAATCCCCTAGGTTCTTGCTCCGATGGTGTCTATATTTTGCTCTGCCCCATTGCGTAAGCTGAAGGATTTACTACCCCCGGCTCGTCTGCTGGATGGTTTGGAATACCCATTCGTCGGATGTGTCAACGGGCCATCATGTCTTCGAGGGTGGTTGGTCAACTACGCCAGCGACTCCTTTGTATCCACCCTTGTGTTTTCGAGAGTTTTACGGCCTCAACCCGTTTCTTAAGGCAATAGTCCATCCGGCGAGGCAGAGTCCCTGCAGCTCTATTTTTACTACGACCAGGAGTAAAAAGACAGGCAACAAGTATTTTCATAAATAAATCATTACAGTAAATCGGAATTATGCTGTAATATTTAGCAGCCTTTGAATTGTGTTTATGTAACAAATACTCCATAGAAAGATAATATTCAGATTATCTCCTAAGGGAGAAACTATTATTTCTATCACAATTTTGGCAACTTAGAAACTGCTTCTACCCCCATTCGTGGAAAAATTAATTGTATTTGGAAACAGTTTGATACATTTCCTGCAACCCCGGTTTTTGAATTAACCAACATCCCTCTTCACCGCCAACGATCTTACGCCATGTGGAACACACCACGCACCTATTCCAGTTTTCTGAAGTGAAACATTGTATCAAAATACTTTATGTAACATTCGAGTTGCTTCAGACACCGACATTGCATGTGCGTGTATTGCACTGAGCGAGATTCGCAGCAAAATACGAGATTTGTGTTATTTTCAGGGTATGATTCAAAGGTGAGCTACGGAATTATTTTCAGATGTGATTTTCCGCAGCACTTTTGCGATTTTGAACCTTGTTAATCCCAAGTGGAACCCCTCTTTGTGTGCAATTTTACACGTGCAGAGACTGTTTGGCGTCATTTTTCAAATTCAAATCATCGAACGATATTGAAACTGACAAGTATCAACAACTCTTAGGTTTTTATATTAAGACATTAAATTACGCGTGTTATGTAAACATTTTTTTTTCTCAAGATAAATCACGACCTTCGCGGAAGACCAAAACAATGTTTCCTAATTGATACAACTCTTTATCCAACGCGACGGAGCGTAGCCGCGATAATGGATTTTCTTAAGTACCTTCTAAACGAATTCCTCATTTTGATGTTTGGTACTTGCCCTTTGTTGAGTGTGCATAGTTTCGAGGCGCAAATAAATGATGTTATAATTAGTGCCCAGATAAAATGACACTGCATTGTGCAAGCCAACGACAAGTGTCTGACCTTACACTTTTATATTGTGTGTGGGCACACCAACGTGCTTTCACTAGCTTATTATTTATTGTCTTCCTTATATGTGCTCTCGTGCAGAAAAAGGCAGTTTCCTTAAAATGAATGCAAACAAAAGTGACTGCACACGTTGCTGTTTCTTGGGTTGTGTAAAAATGGCAACCTCGGACGAATAGAAAGTAATCACTAATCATAATCAGCTACTGGACATCTTGCTCGAAGCAAAGGAAAATGTGAAAAAAAAATAGTGGAATAACGGACGACCACGTAAGGAATGCCCCGTTTTATGACTCCCGCTCTTCCTTGATTCGTCTACTCGGACGGGTTGAAATCCCCTGCCATCGAATGTGCTAACGGTCATTGTGTCTTCGAGGGTTTTGCATCAGCGAAGGGATTTATGGCCCCCTACTCGTCTACCGGGGTGATCAGGAATTGCTTCATTCTTCTGATTACGCTAATGGAATCATTGTGTTTTCGAGGGTTTTATGGTGTTGACCTCTTCTACGTAATATTGTGTGGGGTTATCTGCAGCGCGTGTTCGACGCTTCTGTAGTGTTAGAGTGCTGTAAGACGTGCTAATTTTTAGTGCTTGCGTTAATTACCGCGCGTTCTAACACTACGTCTGTAGGGCGACCATCATCACATTGCGTTTTCAAAGCTTGTGAATTTCAAACGAACCTCCTGCTGGTATGACGGTTTTGTTTTCACTGGAACTTTTTATTTATTTATTTATTTATTTGCACCAATAAAACGGGGCATGTCCAATTACATACAAATTAGTAATTAAAAAATTAAATTTAAAAACTAATAATACACAATTAAAAATTAAAAACTAAACATTCCTACTACTGGTTCAGGTTTCATAGAAATGGCTGCAATCAAACTTTATTATAATAATACATATTAACTTTTTTTCTTTTATGCCCTTTATCCTTCAGCCCGTTTCGCGGGAATTTTTTAATTCCAATAAGATTTTTCCTCTGTTAGTGGAAATGAACTGAATTTGTTTTTAAACAGAATAATATTGCTTTTTGATATATGTACGACTACAGTATTTATTGCCCGTAGTATAGAACATACCTAGTTACGGCCCTGCTCCGTGGTATAGAACGTCACATTATTTTTCAACGTAATTCCCTTGAACATGAAGACTGTTATTCCACCAATGTTTAAGCATAGTAGTGCCTTTCTTGATCACAGAACAATTTCTAAACTGCTAAAAATTGTAGTCGCTTCTAAATGTTTGTCCCTAAAGAGTCTCCCTATAACTTCAAACCAAATATCACGAATTGCGTTCATAGAAATAAGGCTTCTATGAACCGAGGCGTTATCGTGAGAATTTTTCTTTTCTTTTTTCTTTAATACAATAACGGAGTATTGTAACTAATGGTGCATAATATTGACCAGTATTGTCAATCTACGATATTCTCTGACTATGCCATTCACGCGGTTAATGTTTTCTTGAGTACACGCAAAATGCGACCGATCAGCACCGTTTGGATGTTCTCAGCTTCTTGTGCCATATTTGAACGCAAGAGACCAATTTTTACTACTTGATAGGATGAAGTACAATCTCCAAGCACACCAACCGTATCTGCATTAGTTTGTTTTGGTGCTAAACCTTTCTTTTGTAGTTATTTAGTAAGTGATTAAAGCTCACTTCTTCCCATTTCTCAAAATCTTCGAGCGACCACTACTTCAAACTTGTACAACTTCTAAACTACTTAAACTATGGCAAACATGGTAGAAAAATGGTATGTATCTGAAGAGCCATCGCTCTCGGACCACAGATACATCAGATTTGACATCAAAACACCAGTGCTAACCGACCTGGAGTACAGGAATCCCAGAAACTGCAACTGGGGGTCATATAAAGAGAACCTTAAGCAGGCACTACGGGATTGCCCCTCCAGGGTCAGTAACACTGTTGAATTAGAAACAATGGCAGATGCCATCGCTGAATCACTGATAAATGCCTTCGAATCGAGCTGTACTGCAACTTCCAGAAGGTCAACCAGAGATGTTCCATGGTGGAACGGTCGACTTTCAGAGCTGTGGGTGGAGAGCAAAAAGGACAGGGAAGTGGGAACCTTATAAAGAAGTCCTTACAAAATACAATAACGAAGTGAGGAAAGCAAAACGATCCTCATGGAGGGAGTACTGCAAGGGAATCGACAAGACACCAGAATGTGCAAAACTCCAAAAAGCGCTAGCGAAAGATAGACCACAGATAGTGGGAACACTAAAAAAACCTGAAGGAGGATACACGGAAACTGGGAAAGAAACACTGGCAGTTTTACTACAGGCACACTTCCCAGGCAGTATACTATTACAAGAAGAGAATACCAGTGATCACGGTGTAGAAATACCTTTACGCAGGGCCACACAAGAGAACTGGAAGACAGCACATCAAGTGATAAACATAACAAAACTTAAATGGGCATTACACAGTTTTGAACCATTTAAAGCTCCAGGTGGAGACGGGATCTACCCAGCTCTACTCACTCAGGGCTGGGGTGAGCTATCCACCCGTCTATGTGCAATGCTAAGGGCAAGTCTGGCCCTAGGCTACATACCAGCAAGCTGGAGAAAGGTGAGAGTGGTATTTATACCAAAGCCGGGAAAGGAAAGCTATGCCCAGGCAAAATCTTACCGACCAATAAGTCTGACGTCATTAATTCTGAAGACGCTAGAAAAGTTAATTGACAGGTATATAAGGGACGAAGTACTGGTGACTTCTCCATTACATAGATACCAATATGCCTACCAATCAGGAAAATCCTGCGAACTGGCTATACACGAACTAGTCAGCAAGGGGGAAAAAACTATACAATCCAAAGACTTTGGCCTAGGAGCCTTTCTGGACATCGAAGGTGCTTTTGACAACACCTCGTTCGACTCAATTCATCTAGCCTTGAATAGCAGGGGAATAAACGACACCCTGAGCAGATGGATACTAAATATGCATAATTTGAGCTTTTAGCTGTGGGTTGCAAGTTGATAACTATACAGTTTTATATAATTTTTATAATCAACTCTCAACGATTTTTTGATGAGACGAAGCCGAGTCAAAAAAGTTCATTTTCGTGGAGCAAAATATAATCTCGCGCACTAAATACACAAATAACCATTTCAACAGCTGTCAAAAAAAGGGGACATTCGCGCATCGCTATCGATACGAGAAGTTTGCCCTTGGTAAAAATGTGTTATTTATTTACTATTGACGACTTGCGCGAAATACTTTTCACACGTTGGCATTATTTTTTATGTTAATGAATATATCTCATTATTTTGATAAAGCTGTAGAAAAAAAAACATTTCGCGCACTAGATACACAAATAACTATTTAATAACTTGCATATTTCCGGTTTCGCCGGAAGTAACCCATAATAGTAAGCTTTAAGTACACACAATTGTCTCATTCATTAGATGGAAAATAAGAAGCAACTTATCGAACCACAGCTTACAACCGGAAGTGTCATCAATCCAAGATCAAGAATAGCTTTAGATTGCGTTCGCTTGTTACACGAATTACCTACACGAAATACTCGTCGATATCGGATTATTGATTTCGAACGTTTAGTGTCCCTGGCATCATACTCGCCATCAGACATGCAAGCTAAGCGCGGGAGTATGTATTTACTGTACAGTTAGCGAAATTATTTAGAAGTGCACCGGCCCTGCCGCCCCTTTGCAGGCAAACGTTAGCGGCCAACTTGAAAATACGCCTGAATGCTTCCAGGACCATAACCTACCAGAAATAATTTCACCTTGCATGCTATTTGCGTGTGGCTTTGAAGCTCTGCTTTTAGATTATAACGTCCTGGTCTTTGTTAGAACTCGCAGGTGGTGGTGTCTAGAATTACGCTGTAATAAAAATTGAAATTGCAAGTTGCAAAGCGACTGGCCTGAAGATAGATTAAATGAGCAATCGATGGAACGCAATTTTATGCCGGCATGAACAGTAATTAAACTAGCGGTGTAGTAATTATTAATGGCCTAAATAAAATGATACTGCAATAAATATGTATTTATTCTGTGTGGTTGTACCCACATATTTGTCAAATAAAACAGGACATAGATTAAAATATTCTATAACTTTTCTTCCTGTTTTGCCGGAAGCAGATGCTCACTTTTTACACATTTTTCTCATTGCTTAAATTCCTTTGTCCCATTTTGATTCCTCACGAGTATATAGTATGTTCAAAAATTATTTTTATTTAGTATATCTATGAAATAGTTCCTAATTTATGAATGCAACTATAACTCACTAAAAATGAAATTTCAAGTTTGACATTTAAGTATAAACATAGTAGCATTCATTAATGAGGAGCTATTCCTAGCCATACTAGATAAAAATAATTTTTGATCATCCTTATAAAAAGCAAGAAAAAGATCATATTTGTTGCATATATAACAGGGTGTTTCAGAACTTGATTGGTGAAGTCCACAAGAACGGATGAATTGTTAACAAACTTGCTGTACGTTATCGTTGACAATTGAAACACATTTTGTTTTTAAACTGTCTTAACGTGTCATAGAGTCCCAGTGCCCCAGGGAGACATTTCCGGACATGGGTTCCTGTACTCAAATGTCTTCTACTGTCGCACTGAATACCCTCTAGTAGTTTGATCCCATAGTTCTGAAACACCCTGTATAATCAATTGTTCTTGAACATGTTGTTGTTCTTATACCTGTGTCATGGCGAATTATTTCTGCATTAAACACAAAGATAAAGGGTCAACTGACTTGTTTCATTAATAAGCAATTTATTTACTTCTGCAAAACTGAAAGTTTTAAGTCGCATTATTTATTAAATGTGGATATCTTTGTCTTCTATTTCCCATATTTGACTATCTTTCTTTCTGTAGACATATTTGAAATTTTTTTTAATGTTTAAGGATATTTGGTTCTAAACTGATGCTTATATGTATATTGTATTTTTTTTTACAGGTGAGTACCGAACAAGTGGGCATAGATGTTTGTTCAGAGCTTAGTATTATTGGTCTAGTGTGGTGGTAAGTAATATTCATTCATTCAAAAATAAAAATTTGATCTCTTTTGCCTTTCGATGGCCAACCATTCACATTATACGGAAGTTCAAGGGTGGTAATGGGCCGCATGCAACTTATATTATTATTATCGTGTTCATATATACTGGACATTCAATTCATTGTGCGACTTGCATGTGTAAGTTTGTGTGCGGCCTTGTTACCCCACCTCATAGATTAGTAGATCCAGATCTACGGATTCGAACCAAAGACAGGCTTATTATAAGCCTAGCACTCTACCACTGTGCTACCTGGGATTCAGCAATCATATTAAGACCCAAAAAATCACTGTAATCTTGTCATTCGTGAATGGCATCTCAGAAAATCCACTGTAATTGTACTTTGATGTGGAAGCGGTTATTAGCTAGCTTCATTTGTTTTTGCCTATAAAAATTGGTTTGTTTTTTCCAAATAGCCATTCCAACGCATGCCGGAGTGATCAGGATTGGGTTTTTCTTTTACACAACTGTTCCTGGGCAACCTATATCTCTGTCATTTTTGTAATGGAGCTGTACTTTTCACATAGTCATGTTTATCCATTATGTAATAACAGACACACATATACCTCCATACCGGTAGTATGGGAACGTACAAACAATAATTGTTATACAAAACAAAGTACAATATGAAATAGTTATATGCTACACTAAAATATTTTCTACTTCTACGTTAATCCAAAAGACAGTTTCTGTCAAATGAATATGGCTAATAAAAACGTGACAATTTATTTCTGAGCTGTATAAGCATGTGCGCTTTAGCATATAGTACAGGGATTGCTCCAGTCAACTAGGATACGATAGTTAGGACAACTTCTTTTTTATGGTGCCCATGAAAAGACATACGTGTATTTAGAAATTTTAAACTATTCGTTTAGAAGTTGTTGGTGAGATGAAGATGACGTACTTTGATATGTCGCTTCAGATAAATCTTTAACTCCACGAAATAAACTACCACCATATGACCCTGTACTAGTTTGAGCTTTTTATACATCATAAATATTTATTCTAAAATGTTAAAGTGTATGCAGTTATAAATAGTTATCATTGTAAATTTCAAAAGAAGCCGAGTAGCGCAGATGGGTAAGCGCTTACCTTGCATTATGCAAGTCCTCGGTTCGAATCCCGCGCGGGCCGGAATTTTCCGCAGCCTTGCGATTTGAACCGGGCTCGGTGAGACCATTCACAGTTGGGCACCAAATTAACTGTGCTCTACTCAGATCCACAGACCTAAGAGATAGAGTAACAAGGTCAACACATCAGCATAACACACACTGCACACAATGGTTGCTGTGCAAGCACAAAAGGCGCGCTCCAACTTTGTATCCCGAATCCGGGGCAAGTTGAGCATTGTACCGCCAAATGCAAGCACATAACGCACCAGCCTCTACACCGAAAGGTAAAACGAGGTTATCGATTATACATACATACATACATACATACATTGTAAATTTCTTATAGTAGTAATGTTCTGCTCTTATTACTACAATTAAATAATAAATGCCTAGATTGATTTGATAAGATTGCCTATGTAAAATTAAAAAACGTAGGTTTGAGAATGAAGTTTCCCATAAGTATTGTACATATTTCACGTAATGCTTTTACAAATATTGCAGCTGCTTATTAGCAAACAAAAAAATTAACAAAAAAAGGGGAGTAATATTTCTAATGGGCATGTAAAAGAAAAACAAACACATTATAGTAAATGTTCAGAATTACCTTCAACAACTTTTATGCTTATCTGGCAGCGCGTCACGATGGATTCTTACACACGATTTAGCATTTCGATGTTATTCTTTAACATATTAAAGCATTTTTAATGCATTATAATAATTCGTGTCGAGTGCCCCACAAGGTGGTCATTGAACAGGTCCACCACGGCCAATCCCGTGCTGGTTGTAATGAATTTATAACCAGTCTCTCCCCAATCTGCCAGAATGAACTAGTATTCTCTACACGCCATTCTGCAAAACCCGTACATGAAGTGAATATCTGCATACTCAATATTTGAAAATTTTCTTGGCATAATGCACTAATGAATTATTGAGAATTGCGTAAATTAGTCAAATTCAAGAAATTGGGTGAATACTAGAAAACAGCAGCAAGTGAAACTATCAACTAAAACAACAACCAAAGGCAACTTATTTTTAATGGCAAAATTAATATTGATTTATTTTAAAATTGCTGTAACTTGTTACGCACTCCAAAAAAAGTATAAGTCGATATAGAATTTTGTGATCCGAATAACATTTACTATCTACAAAAAAAAATCCTGAAAAACTAGGACATCCTGTATGGTACGATCAAAAATTATTTTCATCTAGTATGACTATGGAATGGTTCCGTTGCATCCACACAATGCGATAGTGAATTTAATTTTGTTTTATTATGTTGCATTCAATGAATTACATCATCAGCATTTTGAAGAATTATTTTTAAATGTTCATAACAAATGAAATTTTGTGCGGGTTTTAAAATTTCTTACAGAAGATCATTTAGTTCATTTTATTGGGCGAGGAAAAAACAGTGAAATCTATAAATAATTCTGCAACCAATACTTTGATTAATAATTATTGTGGTAAAATTAATAAAGAACTAAAAATAAAAGGTTGCCTTATCTTGCCACACCCGAAAACCATAAAAACTGTCTATAATTAGTTATTAAGTGATGCTGGTTTGGAGGAGAGACGTTTACAAATTGAAATTATTAACCCTGTGTTGACGTCACGCTGGAGAGCTGAAGTCTTGTCTCTAGTCGGTGACGGCTGTTCTTAATTTAAGAGTTTAACCTGAGACTGCGAGTCAGGACCTCCGATTATCTCTTCAGAAATCCAGTCCTGTAGCACACATTTATCGGCGTAGTGGGTGATGTGGTTGGCATCACGTCTTTGGCGACTGCCTTCCCTATTACCACAACTGTTGTTTAGGTACCCAATTTTTAAAGCGACCGGGTGGGCTGCCCGATCGTTGCCAAGTGTGATAATTGAACCTCTTTATCTTCAGCACAGCAGCTGAGTTCCCTAATCACTTTACCACGCTGGCGTTGTGCAGTAGTTTGTTTTTATTATTGTTAAATTTATATCTCAATAGCAGTGCAGAATTATTCAAGAAATTAGTTAATATTTGCGTATTTTTAATGTTTAATGTGGTGTCGTATAACCAAGACTTCGTTATTTGCCCATACTGGTGATAATTTACGTTAATGTTGGCATTTAACGAAATTCCCAATTAAACCGAGCATGTTGTTAATGATTCCCATTGAGATTATAATAAACGACAACGCCCGGGGTTGTCATTATTGAGAATTTTTTACTGGACAATGTTAAATCTAAAAATAGACATATTGGTTTACTTACTAATCCACTTTATTGTTGCACGATAAGCTTCCGTGACTTTGAATTACATAACTTGAGCTGATCTACAAACAATTTTTTTATTTTTACATTTGGCACTAACTCGCTGCACACTCATAAAACAAATAAACAAAAACCTACAGGCACAGGAATCACTTGACACAGCCAGTCATACCTACCTGAAAAATAACGACTATGTCCAGACTATATGTTGTTTATATGTATTATCATTGGCCATTGCACAACGTTATTACCAGGCCAATAACGTTAATATCCATTAATATCCATACTCAGGCTTTCAACGTTATCGTCCTGTTCAACGTCATTCACAGTAACATATACTGTCCGATCTTCAAACCATTATATTAAGATTAAACGGATGTTGATGCACAAGACGGAGCAAACGTTCATTGGCGCAGAATGTACACACAAAATTACAAAGGAGGATAACGTAATTATGTGAAAAATGGCGTTTGTTGGCTAAAAGTTCTAAACCTTATAAATAAGAATTAACATTCTTATCAACTGTAGGACTCTTTAGAACATAATATAATTCGACTGTATCATAAAGGCCTTGTATATGGAACTGTTTAGAAGCACTTTATGGTACTAGTATCATAATGATAAAGTAAATTGGACTGAACTGTCACTGTCAAGTAAATGTAACAGTAAATATTCACGTAACATATTGCATTTAAATAAATTTGAACATTAACAGGAGTGTTTATAAATGAAGAATCGGCGATTAATTATTATGGTAATGAATTATAACACATTTTTTTCTGTCGTAAATGTTGACTATGAAAAATGTGTCAATATTCATCAAGCTGTTACAAGAACATGTTAATTTTATTTTACTAGATATTTATTAGATTAGTTACCTAAGTAAATAGCAGCCGAGCATAAAGCGTGTTGTATCCAACTCGCACATAATTTGACTTTATTGGCTCGTCCTTTTTATTGACCTTGCTCGGCCATAAACTTGACTCGTCCAATAAAGTCTTGCCCTATGAACTTGTTATGTAAATAAAGCTATTACAAAATAAATAGTAAATATTATGAATTAAAAACACGTCTCTGGTAGTATTTAGTTATCTAACATATTCGGCTTAACCGAAAACCATTGATTCGTTCTACCTTTATCTTTATCATTAAACAGAAAGTTGATGTTTTAGATTATGTTGTAAATTCATCATCACTTGAGTTCTATTGTTGGTTTAACAGAACTAACCCATTTTTCAAGTTGGTTATCCTTCCTGTAACAGGAAGTTGAAATTAGTGTCATTGTTGGGAATTTAAACAGTAATTTACCATACAAACACCAGTTGGCTGATTTAAACAATCAAAGGCACCATTTAGATGGCTTGTAAGTTTTATTATGTACTGTATATTAGATATTTTTACATTGTTCCTTTAAATATGTAGTTATTTTACTATTGATAAATTTAATTTCTATGTTATATGTTGATATGACTAGTTTGTAGACTACATATTTAATATCGTCCAAAGATCTGAATGTCGAAGCTAAATCCTTTTCCCGCCCCAGTAGAGGATAGTTTGATGGCCGCCCTGCAGTATCCCACTCCTGTTCCTGGCAGTATTTGGGCATATCCACCTGTTCCATTGCAGTACCTGTCGTAAATGCGAATTGCGGTGATGGTTCTGTTGCATACGTATCCTGCTGGCAGGAACTGTCCAGGATAGTCGATGATCTTTTCTCGTCTTGAGTACCAGCGACCTGGTTTTACATACGACTGAAACAGTTAATTATAATTTAGAGTCAATATGCTAATTCTAACTTCCAGTAATATCATATTGGTGGGAAATAAACGTACAATTAGGAAACGTAATAAACATTTCATAATATTCGATTTAACCTTTCGTATGAACTCAAAATTGCTAGGAATATAAATTTAATGTTTTATCATTTCCGGGAGAACCGGAGGTGGACGTGCATCTAGTCTATCACCTACGTTTCAGTACCTGTGATCTATCTTTCCTTTACGAAAATAATTTTGAATGTGCTGACAGCTTACGTATTACCAAAATTATTTATATTCCGCGATCTTCATAAATTTTCGCGTGATCTCCGCGAGCGACGCAGTCCAAAGTTTGTGTGTCACTGTGTTAGACCAAGGTGAACATGAACACGCGACATTGAGAATTTTATCAATAACACCGATTTGAAATAAAGTGGAAAAACGCATTGTCACTTTTCATGTCCATTTGCACTTGTTATAAAACTCCACAAGCTTTTGTCGACCACATGCGAATTATTCGCGAGACAGATTTGAATTTATTTTTTAAGCTAGTTACGATGCAGTAAGGCGATGCGTGTTATTTCCACAGTTTTCTATATAAATAAATATTTGCGTGCCGCCGTTCCGTCCTTTTGTTCACTTTTACTAGACTTATTTAGTAGGTATTTGAGGTACAAATATATTTTTAAACATTTGGTGGGGGTTCTGATTTTACACGATCTACGTATTAAACTGATTCCATTGTATTTTTGAAATGGGCAACAAGATTAAGTTGTAACGTTTCTGCATAAGAATTTGCCAATTTTTTAAAGTCATTTACTAACTCCATCTATACTGTGTTCACATCTTTTTGTGCATGAAGGTTGGCCATGAAATTTAGCTGTGTACAATAACTTTGTTGTGTTTAAACGGAGTTTACATTTGAGGTTATGGTTTCCAAAAGCATTTAGGTTAGAAAATATGACAATACACAGTTAAATGCAAAGTCGTCATATTTAAGCAGAACAGAAAATAGAACTTTAGTAATATTTTTACTTTCTTTTACAATAAAGGAAGTATTGGATTCACCCCAAAAATTCGAAATTGAGTTTTCAACAGATCTTCACGTTTTAGAGTCCCCTGAACCAAAAAAACATATTTTTTTTCATTGGTCTGTCTGTGTGTCTGTCTGTCTGTCTGTGTGTGTGTCTGTCTGTCTGTGAACAGAATATCTCAAAAACGTTAACTCCTATGTTAAATAGAACACCCGGTATGTTATTACATTTTTGAATTCAGCTTAAAATTTTAGAGAAAATTTGTCTCTTAAACTAACGCTTTATTTTGTACCGTTTTTGCAGAATTTGTAATTTTTGAAAATTTTTGACAAATGCTTAAAAATTAAAAATCATATTTCAGAAAATTTGTTGAGGGTTATAATTAACCAAATGGTAATTCCTAGATACGAGATCCGAGAATATCGAGCAACTGAATTATGTTCTTGTCAGTTTCATTTAAAATTGAAGAAAATGTTAACCATCTTTCCTTTAGAACGAAAATGGCAAGGTTTTCAACGATTATTCACGTGTGAAGTATGGAATGGAAGCCCGAACATTGAAGAATGAAAATATGATGAAAGTTGTCAATTTCATAAAAAGAAGAAAAATTGATTTTTTTAGATATCGTGGGAAAAGAAGTACTCTCTACTACACATAATTCCTGGAAGTTCAGTTCAGAGCACTTCATTCTACACGTACGAATATGGCCTGAGACACGGCGAGTCAGGGTCACCGAAATATCTGTTTCCGAAACCCAGTCAATCTGGCACACGTTAACGGCGTACTGGGTGATGTGGTTAGCATCACGCCTTTGACGACTGCCTTACTTTCCCTACTTCCACAACTGTGGCCGCCCGCCAGTTACCAGATGTGGGGATTGAACCCCGTACCGTGGCACTGCAGCCTGAGCTGCCTAACCGCTCGGCCACGCTGGCGATCATTGTAGGGAAATATATACGACGAATGAAGTGTGGGGCTAAGACGAGCTTCTTGATTAAAACCTTTTGAGGGGTGGTTGTATTGGAGTGATGAGAAACAACCTTATTTAGAAGATGGCCGCAGAATAAGAAGGGGTCGTCAAGAAGAAATTATCTGTTATGGCCAGTGTTAATGGTTTTTGTAAACAATCTTGTATACATATTAGGGATGTCGGCGGGTACCCGGGTACCCGGGCCGACCCGGGTAATAGTCAACCCGGGTATATTTTCAAGACCCGGGTACCCGTATTTATGTAATTTCCAGAAAATCAGCCTTTTTCGTAGATGATAAAAACTTAAAAACAATAGGAATAAGCTCTAGAAAAGCAACCATGCAGTAATAACAAAAATCACCCCATCCCATAAGTACCACATAATGTTGTTTCTTATTTCATATAAGGCAATAAATCCGCTTCACGAAAATATTCAACCCGTCAATAGTACAATTAAATCACGTCAGTATGGGATCAGGTAACGTAAACATCCTCTGTTTGATGTTGATGCTACTACTACCAATTTCGGATAAAAAGTCACGTATTTGAATTTGATAGCACTTGGAAGTGTAAAAATATTTAAGAGTAGTTTGAATTGGTGAGTAGGTACTATTTCAAGTTAGTTCACTCGTGGCGTAAAGGGATACAATTGTAGCCACCTCAGATGTTAAGATGTACGCCAATATTTTTGTTATATATTTCGGGTACCCGAGGGTACCCGGGTATTGTTTTCGGGTACCCGGGTTTGATTTTAGACCGGGTACAACATCCCTAATACATATATTACATTCCAATTCATCGGAGCACATCAGGACTATGTCACTTAGGTACAATTAAAAGGGGGTAATTTACTGTGACCTTAGTGAACTTGAAATTTATTAAATTGTGGAAAAACCACTCCCAAAATATTCTTATACATTCTACGTACATATTTGTATTACGTTTGCTTTGATTGGTTAGCTTTGATAAGGAACAATTGTTTTTCATATCTTTATGCACGTGGTCCTGTAATTTTCCTATAAAATTGTTTTTCGATCAATCATACCGTACTGTTTGCATGAGCAAGTTTTAAATTTATGTTTTTCAATTCAGATTCGATTGAGTACCGCATATACCACATAAAGGTAGAATAAATTTAAAATGTAGTTTTTGGTTTATATGCAAAAAATATGGCATCAGCTACTTTCTTTTTCTTTAAATAGTCCTGTTATGCTGAGCTGATTTTATTCAAATAAAAAAGTCCTCTATGATACAAGTGTCATAATAGTTATTTCTGTATTTAAGTGTGTTAAAGTTAGTTTTATGGCTTAAAAAAACGACTGAATGTCATAGAACGTATTTACACTCGTGTTACATACAAGACTTTGCAAGACCACGACGAACGAATAACACACACATTTTGTAATTAAATGTTTGCAACACGATATGAATTTTTAACAAATTGAAAAATATTTTTGACAATACAATATCAACCTAGTCATTAATGAAGATGCTTATTATGAAATTTCTTTATGCTTTCGATACGGTCATTATGCCTGCGATATGATTGCTTTTGACTTTGATGTGTGTAAAGTGTCACCTTTAAATATGAGAGTGTAAAAACGTTTTATTGTGGAAGTAAAGGTAAAGCTGAGTGTAGCAACACTTTTTCTGGTTAATGTTAACTTCATTAAGGTTGTATTAATTTTAAAAAATTACTAAATCTTGCAATGGAATTATCAAAGAGTCGCTCTTACATAACTGTTTTATCAGAGATATACAGTGTAAATGAGTAACGTCTACAAAATCCTCAATGTAGTAATAGTGGATATTGGTACACGTAATTTGATGTAGGTCTTCAATTACAACGCTACATCTACTTGAAAGTAGATAGCATACTAATCGCGTAGAGCGCACCCTGAACTAGACGGCATTATAGTCCAATCACGTGGCCAGCACGACCACTGGACAACTGGACTTAATCTTTTTTATTTTTACTTACCTCGTCTAAAAGACGAAGGAAGTATTGTATACGCGAAAAAATCACCTACCGAAATTTCTTTAGATATTCACGTTTCAGGGTCCCTAGATGACAAAAAAATGTTTTCTCAATTCCGTCTGTCTGTCTGGCTGTCTGTTGGCGGTATAGCTCAAAAACAATTTGTTGGAGGAAGACGATATTTTGCATGATGATTGTGTCTACCTCACACGAAACCGAGAAAAATTCGGTTAAATATACAGGGTGTTTGGTTCACCGACGTATATCCGAAAGGAGGTGGTAGGTGAGTCGGTTTGGAACTTATTTAACCAAAAATACCTTTATACAAAGTGTCACGGTTTCTGAGATAAAGCCAACTTTGTGATTTTATTAAATTACTGCAGTTTTAGTATGATTAATTTTAATTAGACACAACTGCACACTTTTAATTTCTTGTAACTTTTATTTTAGTAGTCTTTGATATCTGTTCTATGAAATAAAATCACTTGATACACTCTACATGTGATAAAACAAAATATGGAGTCGACTACAGTTCAAAAATGTATTCTCTAGATATAAGATATAAGTTGGCTTTATCTCAGAAACCGTGACACTTTGTATAAAGGTATTTTTGGTTAAATAAGTTCCAAACCGACTCACCTACCACCTCCTTTCGGATATACGTCGGTGAACCAAACACCCTGTATACAGAGTGAGCACATTCAAACAATTTAAATTCTGCCTATTTTTGCTTTAACTCGAGAACTATTAGTTAAATAAGAGTAATATGTTGCACATTACTCAGGTTTTTACCCTTGACGAAAAAGGGCATATTTGGAACCCAACATCTACAAAGAAAACATCTTTTTCCTTTGGTATTAAAATTTTAATTTCAAACTTCCACTTACGAAGGAAGTGCCGTGTAAAGCCCTTTACAGATTTTCCCCTGTGGAAATACAGTGTGAGGCTCATGTACGAAACTTAACCTCTTCAGTTTATTTGGGTTGCCTAATTTTCTTTGATTTTTTGAACGCCCTATTCATTTAGACCATGACACACCTCACACAATGGTTGCTGTGCAAGCACAAAAAGGCGCGCTCCAACGTTGTATCCCGAATTCGGGGCAAGTTGAGCATTGTACCGCCAGATGCCAGCGCCTAAAGCACCAGCCTCTACACCGCAAGGCAAAATGAGTTAATCGATAATCCAATACAATATAAGAAAAGTGGACGTGACTACCTCCCTGGACTTTCCCATACTGGAAACTGTTCATATCGTCTTTATTCAACAGTCTTTACAACATATCAAAATTTCAACTCGATGACTCACGTCTTCACCGTGATAAGCGTTTACACTTTCACGTAAATTGCGGGTAAATATAAAAGAACTAGTGAGTCACCCGAACTACGTTTCGGTTCGCAAAATTAAGAGAGATTCATTAATATAAATTTAAAAAAAAGATGCATCGACGGGATCGAACCCGGGGCTCCCGCGTGATAGGCCAGCACGCTTACCGCAGAACCACACTCTCCTGTTTGAATAATGCGCGCACCTGAGCTAATAGTAGACAGCGATAGGCGCTCCGCTCTGCAGCCTAGAGAAGTTAATTAAATTATACTGCTGCCTAGAGAAGTTAATTAAATAAGTCTGAAAATTAGCAAACTTTTAAGCCATCGTACAACTTAATCGGTCCAGTATCTTCGGAGGAGATAGCGAACAAACATAGTTACACGCAAACAAAGAGAGCTACGATTTTATGTTATAAGATCTGTAGTTCAAAACGTGACCACCGAGCTTCTGTAGATGGCGCCAAGTGGACAAGCCGCCACTGTGCTATTATGTATTATTTTCCTCAAAACGGCTGTAGCACCGAGGTGAAATGTTCTAAGTACCTGGAAATTATATTTTCTAGGGCATACAAAATCGATTTTTTTATTTTCGCGGAAAAAGATTCTTTGACGCAAAAATATAACAACCGTTAGAATAAAAAAATTATTTTTCAAAAATAGAGGGGGGAGGGGGCCGGTGCGCTTACATATATCCACGAGTGTAATATTTTTTTACATATTCATATGCTCCATTATGCACTGAGCAATTCAGTGAAAACCCCAGCTACCTATCTTCTTTTGTTTATTAATTAAAGGGGTTTAAATTTTCAAACTTCAAAGCTTCGTAGAGGGCGCCACAGATAATTCATGAGATTATTTAAAAAACAGATCGATAGCCCTTTTCGGGGTCTATCAGTGTATGAAGTTTAAACAAATTCCTGTGGGCAGTTTTTGAGAAATGATTTTTAGAAAATTTCCAAAATTTTGAAAACTTGTAATTTAGGCCCCTTAATATTTTTCAAAACACTTTTTATATCACCTCATGTTAGCCTTCATATACTATTCAGAAAACAAAAATCAATTGAATCGATTTATCCGTTTTTGAGTAATAGGGCGTTAAACTCAAAATTTTCAAAAAATCATAGCGCCCTTCATTTTAAACCTAGCGAGTTCGGCAAAAAACTAACAGATTTGTCTTACGACCCTCTATCGTTATCCGCGATAAAATTTTCAAAATTTTAATCACGAAAACAGTCGTACCAAAAAAACATGCGTAACTTCCGCTTCCGGTTTCGGATTTTTTTGAAAAGCTTATTTTGTCGATGAATTTTCGATACACCCCCGCATTCCAAAGCGCATCAAAATCGGAGCAATACTTTCGGCTGTAGGAGCGTCACCCACCCACACACAGACAGACATTTTTTAAAAACCACTTTTTTGGGTTCCTAGAGGCCCAAAACGGATATTTCTGTGAAAATCTCGATTTCCAAAATTTTCATGATTCCAAGACTTCCCTATACCTATGGGTATGGGAAAGTAAAATACCTGACGAAATAACACTCGATCCCAGGACGTAAGACATCCAACGGACAGACTGTGGCTCCCATTGCACTGGTTATAATCCGGGATGCAGTAGTAGGACGAGTAATAAGGGAATCGTACATCTCGAGCTGACCTGCTGAGCGACTGTGGGTTGGTAGATCTGGGATAGAACGGAATTCTGTAGGGGTAGTTATTCCAGAAGTTGGAAAAGCCGAAGCCGTTCGAGCTGTTTTGAGGTCGGAACTGGTTAAAGTAAGGATTGTAAATGCTGATGTTTTTCGCCGGGAAATAAGGATTCTGGTTCTGCGGATTGAAGAAGGGGTTGTACTGAAGTCCGGGCGGAAAATATCCCTGCGCGAAAACGACTGTCGCCAACGCTGTTACTAGTATTACCACCTTCATCATTTCCCGTAGAGTTACTGACGCGAACTTTACTTACTGCAAGTTCTTCTTCCTGTACTTGTATTTATGAAGTCGCCGGGTTGTAATTCACGGTTGATAAGAAAGGCAAATTTGCTTGTGGATTTGAAACTTCAGCTGTGGTGCGTCATGAGCTTCTTTTGGAAGGATTTATTATTCTTTAAGAAGAAAACGGTACAGGAATTTACATGCCTTCATGTTTAATGTTTTGCTGTTTTGCAGATAATAATAATTGTTTGTTTAATTGTTACCAAATTGTATACATATTTTAATAACTTTGCAAAATTTGAGTCATCACCAAATATGTCTGGAAAATTTTAGAGGTGCCGAGAAAGTACAGTCTTTAATAAAAATTGTTTCTTAGGCACCTACGGCATTTTCCAATTATTAAAAATCTGGTGTGATACACTCACACAACTTCCTTTTACAGTGATCTTATAATTAGCCAAAAATTTGATTTTTAATTTCTAAGCATTTGTCAAAAATTTTCAAAAATTGCAAATTCTACAAAAACGGTACAAAATAGAGAGTTAGTTGAAGAGACAATTTTTTTCTAGAATTTTAAGCTGAATTAAAAAATGTAATAATATACCGGGTGTTGTATTTAAAATAGGAGCTAATAAAAAAATAGAAAAAAAAACAAAAGAAACCCATTTTAGAAGTATTCGACTGGAAAATCACCTATCTCACATCAATACACATTAAAAATGTAATAAAAATATAAAGTTTGAAAAAAATCGTTAGAGCCGTTTTTGAAAAAATCGAACAAAATTGAAAAATCGCAAGAGTAAACACCTACTTCCGGTTATGCGATTTTCTTCAAAAGCTTGCTGTCTCATCTACATAGTACATAAAACTTATATATGAAGTTTCAATGCCATATCTCTTTTCGTTTTTGAGATATTCTGTTCTCAGACACACAGACAGACAGACAGACACATAGACAGACAGACAGACCAATGAAAAAAAATATGTTTTTTGGGATCAGGGGACTCTAAAACGTGAAGATCTGTTGAAAACTCAATTTCGAATTTTTGGGGTGAATCCAATACTTCTTTTATTGTAAAAGAAAGTAATAAACTGCTCAACTACAGGTCTAAAGAGTAGCTTCAGCACTGCGAAAACATTAAGTATTATAGTGCACCCAGAATGTGTAGTTCAAAACGTGACCACCGAACTTCTGTAGATGGCGCCAAGTGGACAAGCCCCCGCTGTGCTACAATGCTTGGAAATTTTGCAAAGTGGAAAATCGCCACCTTTCGCCAAAACCAAATAGCGCATGAAGGTGCTCGGGACCTTAGCAACAACTTTGCCCCCTTTCAAAATTTCGATATCTGTAGCCGTTCGAAAGTTACAGGCGATCCAGACAGACGGACGGACGGACGGACAAAACGTTCGCATAAGTAAGCTGAAGCTACTAATAAAGTAACCAATAGAGATTTTTATAAACCCAGTATAACGTATGGAACAAAAGTTTTGGCATAGTCTTTTTGCTAGTAAATTCATAATGCATTATCTAGTCACCACTGAAAACAAAACTGCAGAATATGTCGGCTTTCATATTATTCATGTTATTTCGTTTATTAATTTTACCTGAAGGTCTTATAAAATAGAAGAACGTAATAGCTATTTGTGCAACAAGTGCTAAAAGTGGACGTTTATGCACGAGCTTGCACACAATATTTTTTCTACTGCCTTAAATATAGTGTTGTTAATCCATAACAGTCGATGTAACAAAGGTTTGCATTTATGACAGTTATAATTTATGTTATAGTAAAGAGATGGCCTTGACACGCAGGTGACTGTTTCTGCAGCTAGTAGCTGTCGAAGTTAGTTATCAAAGGTAATTATAAATGTACAGATTTTACTTTATTCATTACGTAATGCTTTAATTACTTAAAAACCACATTACCTCTAACGAAAGAAGTAACTACTAACTTCACAACCTCACTTTCAGTTCGAAATTCTAAATCCAACACCAACTGTTTACTTTTAGCACATGGGCTAAAAGTAAACAGCCGATTTCACTTTTAACACGCTAAATTACAAAACGTAATTTTTAGTGAAAAAAGGTAGCGCTAAAAAACCTACTTTTAGTAGTGGTCGTAGAACAAATTATTTATAATTTAGTTGGCCAATTTTCCAAATAAAAAATTATTAACATTTTTTTAAACGAAACATTTTCCGCAGAATCGGTTTTCGTACATTTAGGGATTGTGACGAAGAAATTCAATGTGTGAATTTATCGAAGTCAATATAAGGACCAATTACGAAGACGAATCTATCAAAAGGATCGTGATATTAATATTTCAGTCATCCAAAAACTAATGTGTTAAGTTCGAGTTAAAATGCGTCCCATAGAAGAACACAGACCCGTATCAATAGTTTAGTTTCGTTTTTATACTTTTAAGTGATTTCTAAAAATAGTAATACATATATAATAAATACAAATGTTTAATTAATAAATTCAGGGCCCTTTGTTGTTCATCTACGGCGATTCGGATCCATCACCGTAGGTGAACAACGAAGGGCCCTGAATTTATTAATTAAACATGTTGAGCACATATCGTTTCGTGATGATATTCAAAAATTGAATTCTAATCAGCAGTGCTCCAACCAATTAGAACACTCGCTCCATTTCTTGATTGCGAAGGAATTGTGCGCGGTCGTTTACCTCATGCTGATATTTCTTATGGCAGTAAACACCCTTTCCTATTGCCCAAAAACCATAAGTTGGATGAGCTGATTATAAGCCAATTCCATGAAGATTATTTCCATCCTGAAGCTCAGACGTCACTTTACTTATAGAGGCAACAAGTTTGGATAATAGCTGCTAAAAGCGCAATTCGTCGTTGTGTTTCTAAATGCAATCGCTGTTTTCGTGTTAACCTCCAATCGGTCACACCTCCAATGGGGAATCTTCCCGCTACTTGGATTATCCAAATTAAACCATTCGCAGTCGTAGCAGTTGATATGGGCAGCCCATATCAAATCAGGTTAGGTAAATGTCGGGGTCTTACGCCACAAAAGGCTTACATATGTTTGTTTGTATTTTTTGCTACTAAATGCCTGCATTTAGAGTTCGTTTCGGAATTATCAACCGATCCTTGTCAGGGAGCATTGCGCAAATTTGTCGCTCGACGTGTTATTCCTCCATTTTTAAGGATTGCGGAACTAATTTTATGGGTAGTAATAGTAAACTCGTTACAATCCTAAAGGACGTGGTCGAGTAAGAAAAAATTACCTGGTCATTTATCCCACCTTTGGCTCCTCACATGGGTGGTATCTGGGAAGCAGGAATCAAATCAGTGAAGTCCCATCCGGCTAGAGGCGATCAAATTCTGACCTATGAGGAATTTCTCACGGTACTCGTAGAGATCGAAACTATCTTACACACTCGCCCCCTCTGCTCGCTTAGTATAAACCTCAACGACATTGCAGTGTTAACACCAGGGCATTTCTTAACTCTAGAACCACTCTCCGCTGTCGCAGACGAATCTGACCAATCTAAAAATCAATCGTCTGGATCGATGGCAATTGCTCCAACGCATGCACTAAGATTTTTAGCGGCGATGGCATTCGGAGTATTTACAAACACTCCAACGGCGTTCGAAGTGGTTAAATCCCACCAAAAACCTTGAACCGGGGCTAGTAGTTCTGAATTCCGCTCCGGCTCTGCAGTGGAGTATCGGCCGGGTGGAAAAGGTTTACCGTGGCATGGATGGAGTGGTATGAGTAGCCACGGTTAAAACGACCACTGTGAAGACAAATCAAGTTAAGACGAGTTGATAAACGGTCGGCCAACTGGTCCTAACTTGATCTGTCTTCACAGTATGGTTCACCGACCCAACACCTAGGGATGGCAGGAGGGGGTACGGCAAGCCCCCTAATTCGACATTTCACCAATAGTGGGTAAAATTACCGCGAGGTAGGATTAAGAACTATACTACATCTATGTACAACTCTTTACTTGTATTAAGATTGCTAACAAAATAAACTAAACTAATATGACTAAATACTAAACAATAAATAAAGTTAAACAGTAAACTTCTACTTACTTTAGAAATTTGTGACAAAACTTTTGTTGCATGCGTTATTTTATGTCTGTAATGCTAATTCGTCATTGTCAGGCAGGTATAATGAATCTCTAATGGAGGCCATGATGCAGCACCGATGCAAATAGTATAATCTTACTCATTCGTCTAATTATCAGAACCTGCAGGAATTTATATAGTAATTACGCCCTTTTGTTGTTACAGTTGATCTGGTAAAGATAGTACGTATAGGTTTTCACTTTTCAGAAATTATCCAGGAGTTTGTCACGCAATTCTAAATCACTTCAAAAACAAAAGCAGTTTTATTAAAGTGTAGAAGAATTTCTTACCAGGCATTTCCTTAGATTTAAATGAGAAATGTTGCAGAAGAATTCAACTTCAACGTATTTTATTCAAAATAGAGTACATATATTATGCTTGTGTTTAAGATTATCAGCAAAGTCAATGTCGACTCACCCTGTATTTGTCGTTAGCCTGGCTGTAAAAAATAAAAAGTTATATTACAGGCCATAAACATAATGGCAAATTTAAAGTAATTATTAAACATATGTCTCAGTGTTGGTAAATTACCAACTCATTGAAATAAATAGAGCTGAAAAGTTAATTACAACGGTTGTAGAGAAGTCGCGACTTTCTCTTTTTATTTCCCCGACTCGCTAGTTGCAATCTTATAAATAGTTCTCGAAGGTAAAAGCAAATAAACCTCAATATTAGCTTTTTTGTTTAAAAAACTATGAACTTCAAAGAATCCTCTATACCTAGACTTATAATTTCCTGGGGAAGTGTTGCAGCTGTTTAGTCATACTAGGTTAATTATGGTCTTCATATCTCAAGTAACAGTAATTATTAGATTATCATAAACCCAGGGCCCCCAACCGTATTTTTTCTTGTAGACGTTGCCAGAAGTGACGTTCGTCAGATTAAAACAAAAAGTAGGGTGTCCTACTATGCTTGTAGTAAATACACTAAAACACGTACATGCGATTTGAACCTCAAAGAACTATAATTATGTGCCTGCAGCCTGTTTACCTACTTTAGTATATAAATGCATTCGGAGAATATTCTTCTCATGTACCGACCAGTCCGGTGGATGCGATGTTATGCGAAAGTTCCACGCCTTTTTCGCTGGAAATGGGCTTTGGTGCTATTAAGTCTTATTAGAAAACGTTGGTCTGAACTAACCCGTCGCTGGTGCGCAATTATGATATGCAAATTGCAGTTTTGTATTATGGAATTTTTATTTGGTCGACACCGAGTAGTGGGAAACTGCAGGTTAGTGACTTTTTCAGTAAAAAATTCGTCAGCTGCTTTAAAGGTGGTGTAACAGATACATGTTTCATTAGTGATTTTTTTCGTTAAGTTATTACAAATTAGTTTCATTATTTTTAACGTTCGAGATATCGGGCTCGAAGGACCAAATTGTTCGTGTTGGTGGATTATAATTTGAAATACTTAACGCTTCGTTTATATTGAAAATCGATGTGTTCGCGGAAGTTTCCCGACAATTACCAACCTTAAGTGTTGGTAATGACTAATGACAGTTTAAAAATTATAAATCATGACAGTTTCGTTAAAAGGAATTAAGAACCAATAATTACTCCCCAAGGCCGTGTGTTGCTCATCTACCGAGGAAAGTGACGGTGGAAAGTGTACACTCCGACAAACATACTGGGTTATCTATTTTGCGAGCTGCCTGAAGCAAAGCTAATTGTTTGCCTCCGTTTTAGTAATGCCATGCTACCGCAGTAAATCTCGAGTGTGTGAAAAGTAAATATCGTCGGCTACTCTAATTGGGAATTCCGCTCAGTTCATGGAGGTTGAAGAGCTGCCAGTTTTATTACCCGACTGTGTCCTAGGATTTCCAGGCATTTTATCTTTTGCTCTTATCTTATGATCTAGCACCTTGGGAACAACGAACGAATATTCATGGGTAATTGTGTTCAACATTTGCATTTGCTTTGGCTTTAATCAAGATCTTGGTGTAGCTGGAATTTTTATGAATTTGATTGTTTGAAAAGATTTCATTAGAATTTCAAACGGTTAAAAAGTAGACTAGCGTAGCTGGTCACATTTTTCAGTGGTTTCAGTGGCACACCCTTTAACGATGTACTGAATGATATGGCCAGCAACACACATCACAAGGAGTTCGGCACCCAATTATTAAGACCTTTAGCACCGCAGGTTACAGTCTATCGACATTGCTTTACCAGAAATTAATTTTCCCTTCTTGTGTATGTTAGACACAGATCCGAATTTGCTCAATTGCCGAAATGGATTTGGCCAATGCTGCAATTGAGCAAAAAATTAATTCGGTAATTGGGCGAATTGAGGTTGTATGCATTTTCCGGACTGAGCATTTTATTTCGGCAATTGAACGAATTCGCTAGCTGAGTCTAACATATACAACTAGAAATGCGGGAATGGCTGATAATATTAGTGTATTTACTCCTTTTTAGAACAGCCACGATCGTAGAAAACCAGGAGCTGTTTGTAAGAACCAGTCATGAATATCGAAAGCGTAACTAGATAGTTTAAAGTCAAGTTTTCCGAATATGCACGAGGTCTGTACCGCCAATGAAATAATGACAGTGTAGTATTGATTAGATCCAAATATGGCAATGGCCATAAATCAGTTCCGTAGCTTTCTTAATGTCCTAACGACATTGAATTCTATTTATGGTGCTATCGCTTGGTATTGATTTTTATTTTTAAGTATCGCCTGTGATACATCTTAAATTTTCTCTAGTTATCATTGAGAGACACAACTCTTTGTTGTCCATAGAATTGTTTTCGATAACAATACGATTCATACAAAAAAAATCAAATAAACGTTCTACAATTGGCTGTACCAAATCATAACTTGTAATTTTTTATTCCTATTCTTATAGGCTGCTGCTAGTATACCAGGTGTAACAGGATGTTATCATAACCAATCGATTTATCGGCTAACCTCTAAAAAAAACTTTGACTACTTGGATACAATTGCCGGCCGGAACTAGCTGAAATGGAGACGGCGTGCAGTTCTTAAAGTACTCGAATTAATTAAGAGCTTTACCAAATAACGACAATTGTATCCAGGCATTCAAAGAGAATTCGTAAACTCAAGTAGCCCAAAACATTCTAAAAGAGCTCAATTCAAGTACAGGTAGCAGTAACAAAATCAAAACCAGACGGCTGGTATTACAGTATAATTGTCATTAATTCATTAAACATTTATCACAAATTTCAAGTAATTAACAGTACAGATATAAGGTTCGCGAGAACACTAAATTATATAAAACTTCAACCAACCGTACAAATATTATTTACAAGAAATTAAAACCAGTTGCGGTGGCGATACACCTCCGCTCCGTAGTTAGGGAAAATCATCAGGTAGATACGCAGCTTTATTTAGATAAAAGGTGCATAAAACCTGATTATAGATTTCACCTGGTTGGTCTCCTTATTCACGTTATGTATATGAAAGGGGGCCCACATAAACGAAACAGCGCGCTTCCCAAGCATCCACAAGCTGGAAACTTACAGACAAAGGTGAAGATTGCACAGGACATGGCAAACCTCCACAATTGGGGCTCCGAACTAACCGGTAACAAAGGAAAAGCCCAAGATAAAATTAGGATCGCTTTCGCTAGAGCAAAGCGCGAACGGCGCCAAATACCTCACCCCAGATGGTTTGGGCCACGTGGAAGATAACCTAAAGCGCTTATAATCCGTCCAAAAAACTGCAAGAGCTACTGCTCCGCAACATCAGGCGAGGGCCGGAAACCAAATCCCAAAACTTGCAAGCCCGCAAAAACTACGCGAAAAGTTATACAACGCTAGACCGACATTACCATTCTGCATTAAAAGGAGAACAGACGGCGACAAGCCACGCTACGATTCGATACCGCTGTCTGAACTGATATAATCGCAGGAGGCGGGGCCGCGCGAAAATACAAAACGGAGCCATAGACATCGAAAATAATATATGCGCAAACGAAGCGTAACAAGGATTATGATAGAGCTCAAATATATGTTGCACTTATAAATTTACTTCGTAATATTTGGTATGGCGATATATGAGAAAAAATACATAGAATTTGGAGTTTCTACTAAAATATGATTTCCGATTTAACTCTCTGGAAGCTAGCATATAGAGTAGAATAACAAGACTACACACAAATATATACACACAATTGTAATTTGGAATTGTCCATCGTGAAGCTTAAGTGGGTAGAAACTTAATTCACCCTCTCCATAAAATCTAGAATCCAAATTTCAAAAAGTAACTTTATTTTGCGGAATTTGATTATGAAGTTGTTGAGAAAGGAACTACTATTGCTGCTACGTTTGCTGGCCACAGTTCCTTGTAGAATTGTGACTTCTTTTCATAGTAATTGTTGATGACGTGTGTCCCAAAACTTTCGTATCGAGTGTGCATTGAAAGTAGTTCCTAATTTATGAACACAACTATAAATTTACTTAAAAACAAATGCCAATTTTGACAGTAAGTATAACGTAGTTGCATTCATAAATAGGAATTATTTTCAGTGCCTACTAAATAACGAATGATTTGGGACACACTTTAGAACAGGCAATACTGGGTGAGAGATTGGGTGACTTAGCGGCCAACAAGTTGATCGATGTACCTAATTCTGTTATCGGCAAATCTTCTGTTTATCCAGTGGGTAACTATTGTTGAATTGTGGTGTAGCTCTTCATCGTGCTGAAACTACGTACAGTTTATTTATTTAATTGTTGTTCGTCTAAACTAAAAGTTCGTTTAGTTAATTGTGAAAAAATTAGCCCAGATTCCCACGTCTCTTCTAAAAAAGTCTTTAGTTGAATTTTACACATGCGGTTGTGTGCACGATGGATATATTATAAATTAGAGAATTTGTGCAGTTAAAAGTTTCATTATAAAACATCAATTGTGCTGTCTGAAACGTTTTTAGTAACCATTCAACATGTGCGAGGTCAGCAGTAAATTAATGAATGGGGCGAAGTTGCTGCTGGGCCACGCGTGTGGATGAAAACCTCCCGAGTATTTAGAAATTATAATACTTAATGGAAAAAAACAAATGTTGCTTTAACAAAATTTAATAATGTTCACACACACCCACACACACACACATACAGTGTGCGATAAAACAACTATTGCCCTAACAGTTAAATGCGCCCTAGTATTACTGACGCGGGCTCAAACGTGCTAGACGGATCGTAGACCAGGGATGCCGAAGTCTGAATGACTGCTGTAAACCGAATGCCACTGAGGTCTGGTGCTTCCCTGTCTGTTCTTATAGAACTTCTCGTCAATTGCGTTAATGCGGAAGGTTCAGTTGCTTCTTGGCAATCAGATGAAATCTCTCGCTTTCTGGAAAGTGCCATTAGGCATTGTGTCCGTTTCTATGCCGGAAAATTGCTTTATTATCTTCCCGAAGTCGAACGTCTGGTTCGTGAAAATATTATTGTCCTTTTGTCCGAGCGTTTGTGTCAATGGGAGGAATTGATTACGCCTACTTATCTGGAGCGGCCGTCGCTATTGTCCTGAAAGGGTTTCAGGGCTGCTACCGGCTGTTTACTTTCGATGTTCACAGTTCGCATTAAGCCGTCGAGATTGAGTTTATAATGGCGTTCTCTGACATTGCATATGCGGATGCAATTCGTCACGTGCAACACTTTGTATCCAGTCAATTACGCGCGCGCAGCGTCGCGTCCAAAGTGAGCTACGCGCTGATTTAAGACTAATAGCCTGTCGATCGAAAGTTTTCACTTTTACGATTTCCTGCGCTGCTTTTTTATGCCTTTTGTGGGTTAGTTTATGGGTGCTGCACGTGGGCATGTGTCCGCTACAGGGGTAACGTTTAGTCGTTAGGGACGTTAATTCTTGGGGGCTAAATATGGAATAGTATGATGGTTACCTCGGAGCGTTACTTTTTTTGTATTAATAGCATTCCTGTGGCAACTAAACTAATACGAACAAATATTTTCAAGATAGTGTCACAACGCATACGGTTAGTTGACAACGTTGCGTTTTTTAGAAAGGATTAATTTTAAGATTGATTAGAAACCTAATACGGCCTTCGCTATCTACCGATCAGATTTTTTCCACATTTAACAAGCGAGAAGAACTACTTACATTTTGCTATTAACCATGCCATATTACCAAAGAGTAATACATAACGTTAGAAGGAAACTTAAACAATACATTGCACTCAATTGAGGAACATCTGAAAGACGTTATTTTTAGAAAATAGAATTGCCCGTACTGTAGTCTTTATTCATTCATTCATTCACAATTGTTAATCTTTACTTTACCATAATGGCATGGAGGATCGTTATATTGCAAGTTTGATTTATTTGCCGTTGATTTCAGGAGTGTTTGAAGGAAGGTTATACTTATTGAACCTTGTAAATACACAATAACCGTGTAAAATGTATCCCAATAAACAAACATGTGGGAGGCTATTTAAAGTATATATGTAATTTCCAAATATTCATCGTCACTTTTTAAAAGTATAACACCTTCAATGTCAGTTTCATGCTGTTATTGTAGGATATCAGATTAGAAAGCATTTGTTTACACCTACACTTGTACGTATTTCGTAATCTGTTAGTCATAAGCGGAATGTAGACGACATCAATTCCATTGCCACTTCTGCAATTTCCATAATTAGTGTTTGTATGTAAACTACCCAATTAGTTCTAATGTTACGAATGCCTACATTTCGCATTAACCGATTCGGGTTCATTCATCTCGAGAGCAGTATCGGTTCGTAACTTTTGCTCATTGCCAATTTCAGTGTCGGATGCTGGCATGGATTTGAATAATTACAGCCTACAGTGTTCGTTCGCCTTGCTTTCTTTGTGTATTAACGCGAGAAATGAACAGATGAGAGTGAAATTTAGTTTGTGCCATGATCCAGACGGTTAATGAAAAAGTTAAGTTTGCAGATGTTGGAAAGTGCTGGTAATTATTGACTCAATTTTTAGCGGTTTAGACAAGATTACCAAAAATGGAAATCGGTAGAACGTCGGCTGCGGTTCTGGCTTCAAAGTTATGCCTTCCAGTATGTATTTTTAACTGGTGTTAATAAGTTTGTGTCGTTTGGTGCAGTAAAGTTTCATTAAGAAACTTACGAGCACGACTACTTTGTAAGCTCTGGAAATAGGATTTGTAATAAAGTGCACTTGCAACACCGACACTGTAGGTGCTTAAACTAGTTCTTTTGCTTTTGATAAATAACAATTACTTTCGAAATCGTCAGGTTTCGCCATTGATGTATGGCATAATAGATAGTTTCGTTGAATAATAGCTAAGCATAGGCAATTAGTCATTTCATGTGAAAAACTATTAAAAGATGTTATTCTATTACAGAATAAATTTTGTGCGACTATTTTCAACAATACGGCGCCATAGTTCATGAAGAGGAGTTTTGTTATCTTGTTAGTCTTGATCATCTCTGGCAAACACAAATAATCTTTCTTGCTCTAGCTACCAAACGTAGTATCAGACAAATCGTTATGAAAATAAATTCATGGACTGAGATTTCAACTATTATCATGCTTCTCAGTATTTGTTCGTATTGGTTGTACTTAAATCAGGGTGCGATAACCATGGAAAAGTAGTTTGCTGTATAGGAAAAATAATTTTTGTCGGTAGTCTGGGGCGATTGTGTTGAATTGTAATGTAGAGCCGCTCGACATTTACTGACAATAAAATATGACCAACAATTCGTTTTAAGCCACCTGTTATTACCAACAATTACCCATCCGTGGACACAACTTTAAGTCCCACGATAATATGCTACCGGAAATCTAACCTTTTACTTTTTAACCAGGTGCCACTATACGATGCTAATACGGCCATTTCAAACCAATCTCATTGTAAATGTTTAATAATTGTGGGATTCAATTGAAAATATTCTGTAAAAATTGTTACGTAATATTTAGATACTGTATAAAAACATGATTTGCGTTTAATAAATGTATTCGCTTTACTATTCTTACGCGGTCAGCAATGGGCCAGTGCTATATGCCAAACAAAACTGTTGACTTTTAGAGACGCAAAATTGCATATAATTTAAATTTATTTGAAACGCCGTGTTGTCATAACAAATGACCAAAACCGCTCAACTTTATAAACGACAACCTTTTACTTGGTGCTATTAATAACTGGCGTGGTAACAGTGAAATTTCGGGCGTCAAGTTAGAGCTCGGTGGACGATCACGTAAAGAATGCCTCGGGTTCTTGCCCCGATCGTGTTTATATTTATTTATGTCGTATTGCGTCAGCAGACGACTCGTTTGCCCGAATGGGTTGTAGTACCCTGTCTTCGGATGTGCTAACGGCCATTGTGTTTTCAAGGGTTTTGCGTCATCCAAGGGATTTATGGCTCCCTGACGCGTCTACCCGGGAGGTCAGGAAATTTCTTATTCTCCTGATTTCGCCAACTACAACATTGTGTCTTTGAGGCTTTTATCTCGATCTTCTTTAGGTAATAGTCCATCTGCCACGTGCTCCTGCAGTTCTGCAAAGCGTTTTCAATTTCTAGTGCTTGCGTTAATTGCCGCGCGTTCTGGCACTGCGTCTTCAGAGGTTGCCAATCACTCGCGACCCTCTTCGCATTGCGTTTTCAGAGCTTGTCAACCACTCTCACTTTTTAGCGATTTCAAGCGCACCTGACGGCACATGACGGTTTTGTCTTCACCAGAAGTCGTCCATCCAGGAGTTATGCGCTTCATACTTCAGCCCGTTTCGCGGAAGTTATTTAGTGCTGCTGTACATGGTAATTTTTGCCCATTACAATAATAAATCTGTACTGAGCCGGATGATCATTCGACGTTGGGATACAAGTAAGGTAGGTCTCTTCTGAGAACTGGTCTGTGAGGGTGTTGTGAGGTAGAGTACAAGCAATACACAAATATGTGAATTAGTGATAGCACAATGAGTCCACGTTCAGTCTTAAATACGCGTAAACGCGTAAACCTAGTTAACCCGATCTCTATAATCCATAAATCCAGGTTATAGTTATTTACATTATTTTTTTAATGATCGCCAAAGGTTGCCATGCCGTCATTCGGAGGAGCTGTTTTTCCCTTTTTAATGATTTAGGATTATTTCTACACAGTTATAAGCAAACGCTTAGCTGTACAGGGTGGGCCAAAGTAGACGCTTTCTTATGGAAACTCATGTTCCTGTCAAAGATAGAAAAATTTTGACCAACATCTCCCGAGCTTAAATTTTATGAAAAAGTTACTGGTGCAAACAGAATTTTGCTATTGTAAACCGTTAGGCCGCTAGGGGGCGTTTTTCAAAATTCGTCGATTTCTTTAAACCCTTCTAGCTTTTTTGTTTTTAATAATAATCGATTTCTGTAAAAACTTTCTCATAGCAGTTTTTGGTGGAGAATAGGCTGGTGCATTTTGTTTTAATACAGGGTGCTTCGTAAATTTGCTGCACCAAAAATTTTCTTTTTTCTTATGGGACGCCCGGTATATTTATCAATTTTTTTGTAGTCCTTAAAATTCTGTATTCAAAAATTATAATACTATATGTCCAAATTTAGCATTTTACGGTGTATTTGGCTTTAAGTTAAATAAACTAAAAATATCAAGTAGCTATTGTGTCATAGCGCCGCATGACACTTGTTTTAAACCATTTATGAGGAAAACAAAGTTGGCCGCTGTCAAATTAGTCAAATAGCTTTTGAATTTGAACAAAATCTGGTTTTTTATCCGTGTCTATTTAAATTTCCACCTTCCACCAAGATTGTGCACCGCCTCATAATTGAAGAGTTACAACTAATTACTTAAAAGTGCAGTTTGGTGAAGAGTGGATAGGGAACCAAAGACCAATCGCTTGGCCAGTGAAGTCCCCCATATGACACCCCTAGACTGCTATTTTTGGGGAAAAATTAAAGATTTGACATATAGACAACCAATTACATCAAGAGAATTGCAAGAGGAAGCAGTGCAAAATGCATTTGCTATAATTTCTAAATTTGAGCTAAGAAATGCTGAAAATGCTGTCAAACAACGTTGCCGCTTGTGTATTAATCAGAACGTTGCCCAGTTTGAACATATGTTATAAAAGGACATATCGTTGGGTGGTAATATGTTTTATTAATTTTGTTATTTGTTCTAAATGTTTGTAACCCTATATGCTTTTTGTTTTTTTTATTTAGTTAGCGCCAACTTTGTTTTACTCATAAATATTGCTAATGTTGGTTTAAAACAATGGTCATGTGGCGAAACAATGGTCATGTGGCGCTATGACACAATGTCTACTTGATATTTTTAGTTTATTTAACTTAAAGCCAAATATACCGTAAAATGCTAACTTTAGACATATAGTATTATATATTTTTGAAAAGAGAATTTTAAGGACTACAAAAAAATGTATAAATATACCGGGTGTTCCATAAGAAATAAGAAAATTTTTGTTGCAGCAAATTTACGAATTACCCTGTATTAAAACAAAATTCACCAGCCTATTCTACACCAAAAACTGCTATGAGAAAGTTTTTACAGAAATCAATTATTACTAAAAACAAAAAAGCTAGAAGGGTTTAAAGAAATCGACGAATTTTGAAAAACGCCCCCTAGCGGCCTAACGGTTTACGATAGCAAAATTCTGTTTGCACCAGTAACTTTTCCATAAAATTTGAGCTCGGGAGTTGTTGGTCAAAATTTGTCTATCTTTGACAGGAACATGAGTTTCCATAAGAAAGCGTCTACTTTGGCCCACCCTGTACATAGTCGACTATGGTAATAACTGAACAACACAGAAAGGACATAAATGAAATGTATATTTGCTAATTTCCCAATTTACTTAAAATAGTTCGCTGCTGTCGTTTGTAGTTTAGACCAATATTAAATGTTGAACTTTTATTCTCCAATGTGAAAGATCAATGAGTGAGAACTAGCTTGTAAATACTCGGAAGTCTCCTCAAAGAGCAAATTGATTGTTAAAATAGAAGAAATTTAAAATAAAGTGAGTATGTAAACATGGTAGAAACTATAGATTGACGCTACCAACGATCTCAGAAGAGAAAATAAAAAATAAAGTGGGGAACTGGCCTGAATACTGATAAACGTCATAATTAATATAGATATAACATTTGTTTCTGTAGAATGAAGCATTATACTTAATTCTCTTGTTCCCCGTAACCTACCAGTGCATGTGATCAGAAATGTTTAGGTAATATAATATATTACATTTAAAACACTTACTATATGCTTCTGTTTTGTCAACTGGTATTTATTTATTATTAGCATTTTTATTCCACTAAGATTGTTACCTACAATAAACTACAGGTGTACAAAATAATTTTAGAACGCAAAATCTTACCGTATGCAGCTGGTAAAATCACAGTTAGCTCAGGAAGATAGAACGATAGAGTGGTCGTGGGCAAAATAGAAAGCAAATGACCAATCGTTACAAGTACAATGTTAGTTAATGGACGCCAGGCTTTGTAACGTGAAGTAGCATACTTTTCGAGGCAGTTAGGCTGTAGTAGAATGATCGTTTATCGTTGGAAAAGGGTACATAAATTCTATCTTAAGAACGAGAAGAGCATAGAGAAAACAAACCGTGCATCCAATAATAACGGTTATATTTAATTTGTTAAGTATTGTTATAAATTAGATGCGTATATACCCATGCAAAATATTATAGTTACGTGGAATCTGACAAATAGAAAATATATCGCGAGTTTGTAGTACAAAAATAACTATTATTACGGTGTCTTGCACCTCATCTCAACGTTGTGGCACTTAAACACAAAGTTTGCGCAGTAAGTGAGAACTTTCAAATAACCGTTTCTAACGCAATCAGCAGTAAGCATCCGATTTAAGATCAACTAGTATGTTAGTACAAACTAACTTACATATATATGGTATTCAACCAGGCGACTTAACCCGCCGGAAAAAAAAGCTGTAGGGAAATATTCATTGAGTACTTCAACGCTAGGTCATGAAACTAAACTCACCCCTTAGCTGGTGTTCGGGCTTAGAAGTCGTAACTGTAGCATTCAATTCCCATTCTAGTATAAGTTGATGCTTCTCAGAACAGATGTCACGACGCATCGTTAACACACGACATTGAAACAAAGGGGGCAACATTTTTGTCCTAGCATTCTGCCAAGAAAAAGTTCTGTACTACCTGGTTACACTTGTTTTTTATCAACAACGCAGATGCACTTGTTTTTCAACAACAAGAAACCAGGAGTCATATTGGAAACAGAACACTCTATTAGTCGGTAACTTTAAAATTCCCTAATAATGTGTGATGAGTGATGACAAAGGAATCCGTAGCTAAGAATTTATTTGACTTGTTATATAGAAAGAAGGCCCAAAAAAGTCTACGAAAGACATTTTATGACGTTACAGGATTAGTTTGTTTCTTGTTTGTTTGAGCATTATTACTAGAATCATACCTTGCTATGTAAAACTAGTTTTTTGTTTATTCCTCCCTTATATGTAAACCCGTACAAGCAATATCATTGAAAAGTAGGGAGATAGCTCTATCACTTTTTCACTACCATAAAAACAAAGTTAATGTAAGTGTCTTGAGACTTTAAACATTTATAAAGTAGTAGGAAGCCGGATAAGCGCAGTTGGTAGAACATTAGGCTTGCATTAAGCAAATCCTCCGTTCGAATCTCACCGTGGACGGAATTTTTATATATACATACATACATAAACTTCAGATTCGAAAGCTTCGTAACGATGTCTTAATACTGCCAAAACCGATTTCCTTATCATTGATTATTACAAATTTATATACAAAAAAAATTGTAAATGGGTTTACATCGAACTTCCCTCGCGCGAATTAGATCAATTTGCAAATTAAAAAAATGTATCCCGCTGGGGCTTGAACCAGCCGCATCTGCATAGCGATCGTAACCGCATCTGCGTAGCGATCGTCACTGCATCGATAAGTCGAAATGCGCCATCGAGCCTAATTGAAATAAGTGCGGCGCGCGCCTCTATTTAAGGGAACGGTCTTATTGTTGAAACGTTTCGACTCTTTTGTGACATTATCCTGTATCTGTTGAGTCCTATTTTCGGCACGTGTTAAAGCCTGACCCATGGGAAAATTATTACTTCCTTCTATTTCAAAATTAACGCAAAAATAAACATTATTTTATTTTTTAAGGTACTCACCCTGTATATATGTGTATGAAATTTTCACGTTTTCATGCCAGGTATATATATAATGTGTATGCAAAATATCATCTTCCCCCGACAAATAGTTTTTGAGTTATACACCAACAGACAGACAGACAGACAGACAGCCGACAGACAGACAGACAGACAGAGTGACAGACAGACAAACAGACAGACGGAATTGAAAAAACCTGTTTGTCGTCATCTAGGACCCTGAAAAGCGAAGATCTAAAGGAAATCTCGGAAGGTTATTTTTTCGTGATTAGAATTGTTGTCTTCGTCTTTCAGACGAGGGAGGTAAAAAAACAGTGAATTTTCCAAGGTGAAAATTAAATAACAATTCATGATTTGAGTATGGATGTATTAGTACTGGGGTAGTGCTGTACGTTTCTTCTAATTTAGAACAAGCACAGATGTCTTCTCTGGGAAGAGATAAACATTAGATAACTAATAAACAACTTTTGATTTTGCCAACAAAAAGAATTTGAATTTATCGTTTGGGACTTGATTGCGAAATAAAATATATGAACAAAAGATTGACGTGTTTTGATTGCAATAATAATGTATAATGCGGCCTATTGCCCTCCAACTGACGCCTTTGTGGACAACGCGATGGGGCAGTTCAGGCCTGGTGGATTCCGATCGTTTTAGGCAATAATTATTCACGTAAACCGACCGACGGTAGCACTTCGCGATGGCAATCCGAAGTAGAGCACGTCGAGGCACACAATTGGGTGTAGCCATCCCGGAAGGCACGGTTGGTGGCTCAAAGTCAGGGTCACTGGGCCAGGCAGGTAACCCCACCTTGGGGCCGGGGACTCCGCGACTCCACATGTCGTTGCCCTTTTATCATAGTTCGCGCGGCGGCAAACTATGAATGCTAATCGCATCATTTCATGTCAACTTCGTTGTTATTATCTTAAACATTGCAATAAAGGCCCATACGCACTGCGGCGGAGCTCTCGGCCGGAAACGAATTTTCGTGACATGGTCGCGGTCTATTGGATTTTTCTTGCCCCCAATTACCATCACCGACCCCTAGCTCATGTTGGGTCCTAGCGTGCGAAGTTTCGGCGTCGGGGGATTGTTATCGTTGTGTTTAAGCTCGTGCCGAAACGTAAGTGTAGGGGAAGAAATGAAGAGCTTCCAGTTTCCAAGTTCGTTTCATATGGTATTAAAGGCTTCTTTCAGGTATTTTAGTTATTAAAATCATGTTTTTCCGGCTGTCCTAGTAAAATTGATGTGTTTTTGTCGTAGACACAATATTTAAAAATGTATACCTAAATACCGAGTATAGGGTTGATATTTTAGTTTTAAATGTGAAATTCACAATTGGTGCTCCACAGGGTGTCTTTAGGTCTTCTGCTCTACTAATATTTAGTCTGTGATTTATGAAAACATGCAAGTCTATCGTGTGTAGCTTAAATTTTAGTTTTAAAAGTATCGATATTTACATGTACATATTTATTGTAGGTGTTACAATGTTTTGCTTTAAAGAATAAGGCACAAGTGCTGTTTTTTGTACGATTAACTTGATAAGAGGCTTCCACGAATGGGGCCCCCAATTAATCCACTGCGAGTTCCGGTTCAATGGGATTGCCGGGAACTGCCACTTAATAACCCTAACTTGGGTTCAGTTAGTTGTTGGAGTGAAACAAGACTTAACAAACACGAGTATATTGAGTAACAACGATTACAAACGTCACTGATGGACCGATGGTTTTTTACAAAAGCTTCAACTGTTGTGACACGCTTGGATTGGCCACGCGAAAATAGCGAATTGCGCGTAACCGTAACACAAAACAACCTGGAAACGTCTTCTCCAGGGAGTTAGAACGACCGCAACCCAGCACAAAGCATAGCTGCTTGCTTCTTCGAGGCTCTGAATCTAACTCACTTTGAATTTACAGCGAGCCGAACTCGCCAAATCATCAAGGAGGGGCAAGCTCAAACACTATTGGCTGAGGCGATCCTGCGTAGCCAATCGGAGCGTCGCACGTTATTTAGGAAAAATGCTTATTCTAAGAAACCTTAATGCTAAGCTCTCTCAATGAGGCAATTGAACGAAATCCATAAACCCATGATTCCCAAATATGCTAAGTCGGCTTAAGTTCTATTAGAAAATGTATCCATCCGCTTAAAAGCCATTAAGGGAAGCTTACAAATTCCTTTCCAACATTAACAGAGGCAAACAAATACGGCAAGATGCAAATTTGACTTTACCACGACCTTTGAATGAGATAAAACAGTTATGACTTGAATTACATGATTAATTATAATCAAGAAGGTTTTGATGCACGCATCTGTGTGAATCAAACATGCCGCCCCCGAAGTGCCGACTATGGCACGACGTGATTAAATCCCAAAATTAAACTGAAATCTAACACTACAAAATAATCAAATGCATAACAAGAACTAATGACAGATGATAATCCAAGAGTCTTACAGATAACCTACAACTAGCATGAATACAAGCAAAGAAACAACTAAACCTAGCAAAATGTTCAATAAGCGAAAACTACCAACTAAGAGCAAAGTCAATGTTTATTGCCCTTGATCGCAATGATCGTCTTTGGGTAGGATGTACACTTTACGCACCGAGCGTTTCAGGAGATTCCCTCGGGAATCGCGCACCTGCACCACACGCACAACACCATCCGCTCCTGGATATGTGGCCGAGATGATTGCCAGGGGCCAACGGTAGCTTGGAGATGCCTCGTCGTGGACGAGTACCACGTCGCCCACCTGGGGGGCTAGAGACGTGCTGGAGGACTTCCACTTAGGCCGGCGCTGCAGGAGGTGGAGGTAGTCCCGGGACCAACGATCCCAAAACTGCTGGGACAGCCGCTGGACCAGCCCATAGCGGCTGAGACGATTTTCCGGTATGCCCTGGAGTTGGGCTTCCGGAAACGAAGTCAGCTTCCGACCGATCAAGAAGTGGGCAGGAGTAAGGACTTCGGGGAATGAGGCGTCGGTAGGGAGAACACAGAGTGGACGGGAATTTAGTATCGCCTCCACTTGAGTCAGCATGGTGTAATACTCAACGAAAGTTAACTTTGCATTGCAAGATATTCGCCTTAAATAATATTTCAATGACTTTACCCCCGCTTCCCAAATGCCGCCAAAGTGCGGAGAGCGTGCCGGAATAAAATTCCACTTAATGTTATGTTTCGACAATTCTTCCCTTATGCATTGCTCACTAGAGCCTGACAGGATATTTTTTAATTCCGATAGCTGATTTCTGGCACCGGTGAAACAGGTAGCATTGTCAGAAAATATGTTGGAGGGTAAACCGCGTCTGGAGATGAATCTCCTCAATGATGCGATGAAAGCCTCCGTCGTGAGGTCTTCCACGAGTTCAAGATGAATAGCCTTCGTGGCTAAACACACAAATAGGGCTACGTAAGCCTTTACTTCTTTCGCGCCTCGCCCGGATTTGTTTTTTATAAACACGGGACCCGCGTAATCTATCCCGCAATTACTGAAAGGGGGAGAGGGTGTGACACGAGCTTCGGGTAGTGATCCCATCAAGTGTTCATTCATCTTAGGCTTGGCCCGGAAGCATATCACGCAATTGTGTATTACTTTACGTATTAGGTCTTTGGCTCTCACGATCCAAAACTTATCCCGCAATGAGGCCAGTAACACCGAGTGTCCACAATGCAAGAGCCGCAAATGCTCTTGCTTCACGATTAGCAACGACAAAGGGTGACTAGCTGGTAACAAAAGGGGATGTTTCTGATCAAAGCTTAGATTGGAGTTTTCTAGACGGCCGCCCACGCGCAGTAGGCCCTGATCGTCCAGAAATGGGTTTAGAGAAAGCAGCGCACTATTTTTCGGCAATGGCGCTTTTTTAGACAAAACTGCTATTTCTCCGGAAAAGACTTCCGCCTGGGCAATTTTGATCAGGCGGCGAGTCGCGTCCTCCAATTCGTCAATGACTGGAGGTCCCGACCAGCGCGTTTCGGTGTTTCTGTTTCTCGCGAGACGCAGGCAGTACGCGACTACGCGCTGTAATTTTGTAAAACTGGAATAGCGCCTGAAAAGTTCAAATTCTGGGACGCGATGGTGAAGAGTGGCCACTACTGGGCGCGACTCTTGGGCTGCTAGCTCACCCGAATCAATTTTAACGGGCTGGGGTTTTAAGTCCGCCTGTGACAAAAATTCTGGCCCGTGCCACCACAAGCGTGAGTTGAGTAACTCCTGGGGTAACATTCCCCTGCTAATTATATCGGACGGGTTGCAATTTGTACGCACGTGAAACCATTCTTCCCTATTGCTTAGTTCGTGAATCTCGGACACCCGGTTCGCGACGAACGTCTTCCAATTACTCGCATCCTTATTTATCCAGTGCAGAGTTATGGTGGAGTCCGACCAATAGTACACGCGGTCAAATTTAAATGCGGAGGAATCGAGTATAGTTTTAATCAAACGAGCCAACAGTAAGGCTGCGCAAAGCTCCAAACGAGGCAAGGATATTGTTTTTAATGGAGCGACCCTTGACTTAGCACAAAGCAAATTGGTGGTGACATTACCGCGCGCGTCAACGCAACGTATATACACGGCGCACCCATAGGCTACAGAACTCGCGTCCGCAAATCCGTGGAGATCTATCGAATTTATGTCATCGCAAATTACCCGTCTCGGAATTGCCAACGAGCCCAAAGAGCGTAATGAAGAATGGAGTTCGTCGTATCTGGAGCGCATCTCCATGGGCACCGTTTCGTCCCATGACAACTTCAACTGCCAAAGCCGTTGCACGAGAAGTTTCAAAGTTAGAACGCTTGGACCAAGTAGTCCCAAGGCATCGAATACTTGAGCCATACTAGAGAGTATAGCCCGCTTGGTAACTGATTTGCAACAGCTAGGGTTCACTCTGTAACTTAGCACGTCCCGCCGAGTATCCCAAAAAATGCCGAGAGTTTTCTCCGTGGCGTCTTCCGTCAAAGAAATGGGCTCTACGCTGCCGCGATCTACACCAATGGCGCTAGCTACTTCACTGTCGTTGGATGCCCACTTTCGCAATTCAAACCCGTACCCCGACAAAGCGCTACTAATTTCGAATTGCGTTTTTATGGCTTCCGCCCTATTTTCAAAACCAGTTAGTAGGTCATCTACATAAAAATCCCGGCTAATTCTTAATGAGGCCTCTGGAAGCGATGCTTCGATTTCCTGGGCGATTTGTATCAAGCACCTAGTTGCTAGGTACGAGGCTGATTTAGTACCGTAGGTGACCGTTAATAATTTGAAGCATTTTACCGCTGAGGTTTTGTCGTCACGCCATAAAATTAATTGGTATTGCGTCTGCGAGGGGTCCACGAGAATTTGCCTATACATTTTGGCGCAATCTGCTTTCAGCACGTACTTGAATTGCCTAAAGCGACAAAGAATTGCAAACAACGACTGCTGGACCACTGGGCCCTTATGTTGAAGGTCGTTAAGCGATACTCCGGAGGAGGACGCACAACTGCCGTCAAAAACAACGCGATGTTTGGTCGTTGAACTGTCCTCCTTTATGACTGGCAAATGTGGTAAATAAAACCGAGGATGAGGAAGGCTCGCTTCGTCGTCCACCTTGCTCAAGTGACCAAGCGACTCGTATTCTTTGAGAAATGCGGAATACGCGGTTTTCAACTCGGGATTTTTTGACAATTTGTTTTCTAATGAATAGAAACGCTTTAACGCTATACCGCGCGAGTCTCCCAGCGATGGAGCATCTTTCCTGAAAGGTATGCTCACGATGAACCTACGCGGCTCCGGCGACGCCCGTTTCGTAGTCGATTGAAAATGGTCTTCGCAAAATTTGTCATCAGCAGAGAGTCGGCCGGATGAACCGTAAGCCCCCTCGATTTCCCAAAATCTCTGAATGCCGTGCTCGATGCCGGCTACACTTAAATGAACTCTATTTGAAAGCATGAGCGCTCGATTTTCGACGTTCATGTTTCCGCCTAAAACCCAACCAAAAAGAGTTTTTGTTAAGAATGGCTTCTCTGGGCTCAATTTCACCTGTCCCTGACAGAGCACTTGCCAAAAGACATTCGCGCCTAATAAAAGATCAATCTTTCCCGGTGTATTACAATCTGAATCGGCTAGCACAATGTTTGGTGGGATCTTCAAATCCCTCAACGAGAAAGAAAGGGCCGGCAGAGGGTCCGTAATTTTGTCTAACACAATACAGCTCAAAATGTCCTCGTATTTCCCGTTACGGGAGCGGATTCGAACGTTTGCTCTGAATTCAGCGTTCAGAGCCCTGGCACCAACACCCGACAGTGAGGTGATATTACCTCGTTTCTCAATTTTCAAATTTTGACACAAGTCGGCGCTAACTAAGTTAAGTTGGGATCCGGGGTCCAAAAGAGCTTTTGCCCGGGAAAATGACCCGGAGGATCCTTCTACGAATACGCTAACCGTGGACAATAAAACTTGCGCTGGCGCCGCGATTGCAGGACGGCTACAAGCTGCTGAAACGGATGCGACGGGTGCCTCGCTCGGGGAGACGGCCCCGACCTCCCGTGCGTAGCTGCTGGTTTCTGGCGGTCCAGGACGCGGCGACGGAATATTTTCGTGCGCGTCGCGCTTTGGACGCAAACACAGTAAAGTATGGTGCTTTTTTCTGCATACGCGACATCTCGACGATGTGCATTTTACCACGAAATGTCCGGGCTTGAGACAATTGTTGCATAGTTTCAAACGACGCGCCTCTTCGATACGAGCGTTTACCGACAATTTTGAAAATGATTCGCAAGCGCTAATCGAATGATTACTATTTTTGCAAAAATCACAAGAGTGATTACCTTGCTCTCTGGCTACATGAGCGCGTGCATGACTTTTTTGCTCGGATCCCTGATTTCCCAAACTCGAACCTATTTTCGCAGCTTCCAGAGAACCTAATAAGTGACTTTTGCTCTCTAAAAAATCTAACAACTCTCGCAAAGTAGGAAATTGTCCGGCATGTTTGCATAATTCCCAGTCAGTCTGCATTGCTGAGCTGAGCTTCGAAACTATGATATGTATTAGTATGGTGTCGACTGTGGGTTCCCCGTACGCCTTTAAAATTTCCAAAATTCTAACTACACTATCGAGCAGCCTTTGAACAGACGAATGTGAATCCTTTTTTACGCTCTCTAAACTGAATAACGCATTTATGTTTGATTTTACTATCAGCTTCTTATTTTCAAATCGCTTGACTAGGATGTTCCAAGCAATGGTATAGTTATCGTTGGTAACTTTTAACGACGAGATTGAACTAGCAGCTTCTCCCTTAAGGGAAGAAATCAAATAGTAAAATTTCTGAACGTTGGTCAAATTAGCGTTGTTATGAATAAGCGACGTAAAGGAGTCATGAAATTGAACCCAATTCTCGAATTTCCCCGAAAATGAAGGCAAATCTAAGGGTGGTAATCTTAATCCAGCGAGCTCTCCTGAAGGGCCACTTTGCAAAGAATTTTGACCTAGATTAGGTTTTATACCCGGACTGATCTTATTTTTTGATAAGAATTCCTTGACTGTGCTACTAATCTCGCTAAAATGAGTCATAAAAGAGTCGAATTCATTGAAAAGTTCATCAAAGTGTTCAGCGTCGGCCTCCATTAGGCCCTCCATTGACTTCTCATACTCATCCAACAAATTTTGGAAACAACTAAACTCTTCTGACAAGTTGCCGACCTCGTGAGCCTTCACGGGGCTGGACGAAGAAATTCTATGAAATAGAGTTTCGAAACGATCTACTTTGGCTTTTATGAATTTGCAACGAGTGGTTAAAGCGCGAGTTTCCGACATGACCGCTGATGTCGAACGAGTTTCCACCATGACTGACACAAGCAAAAAACAACACTAAACGAAGGTGTAATGGAAAAGGACTTACTTTTGATTTGAGAACGTAGTAACTTCTTGACGAACAGAAAACCAACCCGCTGCCGATCGCTGCCGCTTGACGTGGGACCTGGACTCGGTGTAAGCTCTCGATGGTTGAATTTCCTGGTGTTGGCGAAGCTTCTTGACGCTCTCCGACGAAACGATGTTGGAGCAATTGCATCCACCAGCTACTGGAAACTTGTACACTCGTGTTTTTTAGCTTCTTCCAAATCCGGCTCGAAGGGCCAATGTTTTTTGTACGATTAACTTGATAAGAGGCTTCCACGAATGGGGCCCCCAATTAATCCACTGCGAGTTCCGGTTCAATGGGATTGCCGGGAACTGCCACTTAATAACCCTAACTTGGGTTCAGTTAGTTGTTGGAGTGAAACAAGACTTAACAAACACGAGTATATTGAGTAACAACGATTACAAACGTCACTGATGGACCGATGGTTTTTTACAAAAGCTTCAACTGTTGTGACACGCTTGGATTGGCAACGCGAAAATAGCGAATTGCGCGTAACCGTAACACAAAACAACCTGGAAACGTCTTTCCCAGGGAGTTAGAACGACCGCAACCCAGCACAAAGCCTAGCTGAACTTGCTTACTCGAGGCTCTGAATCTAACTGACTTTGAATTTACAGCGAGCCGAACTCGCCAAATCATCAAGGAGGGGCAAGCTCAAACACTATTGGCTGAGGCGATCCTGCGTAGCCAATCGGAGCGTCGCACGTTATTTAGGAAAAATGCTTATTCTAAGAAACCTTAATGCTAAGCTCTCTCAATGAGGCAATTGAACGAAATCCATAAACCCATGATTCCCAAATATGCTAAGTCGGCTTAAGTTCTATTAGAAAATGTATCCATCCGCTTAAAAGCCATTAAGGGAAGCTTACAAATTCCTTTCCAACATTAACAGAGGCAAACAAATACGGCAAGATGCAAATTTGACTTTACCACGACCTTTGAATGAGATAAAACAGTTATGACTTGAATTACATGATTAATTATAATCAAGAAGGTTTTGATGCACGCATCTGTGTGAATCAAACAAGATGTTTACAACATAAAGCAAAGGAAAGAAGAATTCTAGGTAGTCTGAGAAAGAGATATAAAGACCAAACTCAGCAATGAACAATACAACAAATATGAAGTTCTAAAATCGCCACGGACTAAATGTTCAGTACATTAAGGGGAGGAAGCAGAGACATTTACCTTAAAATAATTCGAAGTAAATATAGATAAGTTGTAAACATCACATTGGCGAACATCCTATGTAAGGAGCATGTAGTTGAAGCAGTTAAATATTTCGTAAACCGTTATACCAGGATACTTCAGTTAATTGTAATAACAAAAATTTCTACCGTATGTTTTTGGGGTGTTTAGTAGGCGTATGTCAAATATATTTCGCGCTCTTCATTTTGGTTTAGCAGCTGTCAATATATGAGAACAACCATTTCATTTTTCTGTTGCACAGGAAGTAATATTCAAGTTACTTGTCAATGAACTTTAAACTAGATAAAATTAAGGTTAGTCTTAAGAGTACAGTTTTGAAACGAGACTTTATCAAAAGAACATGCGTATAGGTGAAAGAAAATGGTACAGTATGCAAAGGAAGCATAAACTATCTCAGCACCTGAAATAGGAAAATCAAAGATGTTGTCTAAACGCGATAACTACTGAGTGTTTATTATTATTATTACATTGGAGATTTTCTTCTGCAACAAAGAAAAACTAATCTCTATCATTTTTCGCTCTTAACAGGGAGAGTGGAGCCCAAGTATTAAACTAAGGGGTGAAATCAATTGTAAGAAACGTGTTACAACTCTAAATCATTGGGTTCCAATTTTGTTAGAAAAGTTTTTGATAATATGTAACAGTAGACGAAATTGTTCAGTAGCAACGTCTAAACTTTTAGTATTCCAAACAACTAGCTCACAACAGAAAGCCAGAGAGGGATCATGAACATGAAGAATGTGTAATAAATAAACTAGATTAAGTTAACACGCGGGTCCCGATTATCAAGTTGGCCTCCCTTCTCAACAAATAATGCGATTTATTGCACGTAACACATAATTTTTGCCAAATTGACAAATAACGCATCTGATTATGTATAATGGGTTAACTGTTTACTATTCTTATTACCAATGTAACATACAGTGTAAAATGTAAAAGGCTTAAAACATGAACAGATAGAAATCGCTGGGTAAAATTATATAGAAGAAAGCTTAAATTGGGAAACGACTGATCGACGTTTACTGCACACAAAAGTTGGCACCAAAGATTTCATGGCAGATACAGTCTAATCAATTCTAGGTTTCTCTCGTATCGGAAAGCTTGCGATGTGTTGCTAGGTGCGCGAATGATTAAGATAATTGAAAGGCCTGACCTTAGTGGTTGTGATGCGCGTCTTAAAAAATTTAAAAAAAAACAGTGCTGCAGGTGTTCGGCAATCGCTAGCGTTGAATCTGACGTCCAGAGCGGGTATAGTCGGTTCGGCTAACCTTGCAAAATTTAAACTAAGCAATTACGGTCTTACAAGGGACTTATTCACACCTAGGAAAACTTTTCTTTGCGGTCAGGTACGGAACTGAATCCGTCCCACAAAGAATGTTCAGTATTTCAACTGTTAATTCCTATTTACTTAAAAGTTGCCGAGTCAACGCAATCGACATAACACCTACAACTACTTCACGTATTCCCTGGTTTTCCTTTTTGGCAGTCAGGAAGTAGATACATCGGAGTAGTAACGTGGAGTCTGAAATGCATCGGCGAGATGACCGAAAACGGGAGAAAAGGAAAAAAAGGAAAGAAAAAGAAAGGAGAGGGCTGACAACAATTCGACACAGCACTAGGCCACGTGAAAATAGATATAACGGGCAGCAAATGTTTTAACTTAAAAAAGCTACCACGTCTGCACCAAACTGACGAAGCAGAGAACCAATCAGACCAAATCTGCCCCATAATCGGTTTCCACGGTAAAATCCGCTCGTAAGGCATCACTCAAAGAAGACCCACACAAACATTGTGTAGCTTCGGAAGAAAAGCAGAAACCCGCTACATTTCCGAAAATAAATTGTAGCAGGGAACCAACTCCATCTCGAAACTGCTCTCGTGAAGATTTTAAACGAAGGAGCTTGACTCGCTAATCCTAAGGTCGCTAAAACTATTTAGATGACTCTAACCTCACGGCGGTGTTCGAAATCACACATACCAAAATTGGAAAAAATAGTATATTATGTTATTAGGAGCAGAAGTTATATTTTATGTGGCGAGGCTGGACGGTTATCTGCCGAGCTTGCGAGGCAGATAAGTACAGCCGAGCACATAAAGATACTTTTGCTCCGAATAACATATAGTATTTTTTCTTCAAACGTTTTTATAACAAATTATTTACAACTTTGTGAACAAAATTTGAAGAAAATTACTTGATCTCGTCAGCGGCAGATAATATTACCTGCCGCTGACGAGCGCAGATAAAGTCGTCAGCGGCAAATAATAACTTTATCTGCCGCTCGTCAGCGGCAGATAATATATCTGCCGCTTGGCAATAAAGTCACAGTTTAGTATCATCAATCCAACAATATAATGCATATTTTACTGCTGTTTGAAGAAAAACATCATTATTAGTTCGTTAGCTAGTATGTTAGGGTGTAATTTTAGCCCTCGCGCTAATCTCACACTTCATCTTTTCTTCATACGAATGCAATTGAAGATATTATTGACGACGTGGTTAGGCACACATCTGGGTGCGACAACCATTGCTTCTTTTGGAACTTTTGCAATATTTTCAGAGGTTTGACATAGCTAAAAACCCAAAGTTATTATTGGATTTAGAATTGTTGTGTATACAGGCTGATTTTTATCATGTAACAACTTTTAGGCAACCCATTATGCACAGCATGAATTATGAATATGAAGTCAACCGACTCAGCGATACGGCGCTACGCGTACAGCAGAGTTTCGCGCGATTCCGTTCAAATTCACCTTGTATAAAAAACAGTCCAGATAAAGAGGCCAGAAGAATATAAATGCTTGCGGAAACACTTGAGTCCTTGGACCCAACTTTTCTTAGTACCCAGAACCTGCTAAACCTGATTTTCTGGTCGCGGATGATCGGTATCAAAAAGCAACTTTAAAACACACCTTCAAATATTTTTCGTAGTCGGTATCAGCAAATATACGTATCGGTATACGACGCTCAATTTTCCCTTCAAACCAACCTGTATCCTATGATTTTTTTTAATGTTGAGGATTTTACACCAAATTGTTTCAAAGCGTGCTTTGCATGTTTTATTTAATTTGTTTATTGCTCAAATCGCCCATCTTGTCACCACGGTACAAAAAAGTCTTGATGATGAATCTCTTTTTGACAAATGATGGCCGGAGGAAGCGTGGAGATAGCGGTCTATTTGAGTTCTCTTATGGTATACTGTTTGTAATAGTAAGTTTCAACATGCTTTACTTTATAAATCGTTTCCTTCTGTTCCCATTTTAAATTTAATGCGAAAGGTAGCACCCATGTATCTTCGCAGTCAAATGTTATTGCTAACTTTTTATGCACCGTTCTCAATGGCAAGTAATATTTTTTAGCGACAAGAAACCGAAATGCTGGATCTAATACGTTGACAACCTCAACTTTTCTAGCAATTTTATTTTGTCCGACATGAGGATCGTCGTCCACAATTTCTATAAGAACTGCTCCGTTGTGTTCCTAGCTACAGTTCTTCTGCATTTCTAGATCGGAGATCAGTACCTACGTAATAAATAGACGTTTGAAGACTGTATCAGGCGGTGGTCGTCATTAGGATACCTTTGACAACGTAAACGTGCAGCCAACTAAGCGCTTCTGCTCCATTTGCCATAGATCGAAATTAAATCGGTCTTGCAGGCGAAGAATTCATGTTGTGGCAAATTTTTGCATATTTAAAGCTTATCATTCGTGAATAACCATGTATTCTTTGCCACTACTTGTAAGTTTCTTTATATTATTTCTTCTTCCAGCATTTGATCTCTGGTTTTCCACTTTTTTTCTGGGTATCAAATTATTTTCCTTATCTTTTAAATTGATTTAGTTGGCATCCTCCTATAATGAGATATATAATAAATGAATGTTTTGCTACAATAAACTTTAACTATATAGCGACATTTATCTTGTTACGTTCAGAAAAGGTGATTACTACCTATAATAAATTTGAAAAGCGCTTACTACTAGCTTTAGGTATTACTATGAAGGCGTAGGTGTTTGGGTAGAAAATTCAGTTTGGTGAAGACATATAAGGTGATTATTGTTGTTTGATAGTCCACAATGATTTTTGGCTATGGCCTGAAAATGTTTACCACGCGCCCAACTCTGAAGGAGAAGTCCGACGAACTGATTAGTGTACCACCTGTAAGCGCGATTGCATTATTACCATACAATCAAAAAATAAACACAATAAAATTGATACGTTATATTAAACACACAGAACTACAAGTAAAGTAATTCAGTGAACAGTTGGAGCGGGCCCATTACCAAGCTATTGCTATGGGTGACATCACGATATTACATTTTTTGGTAATTGTGATGAGTGTGAATTTGATTTGAAATGGAGTTTAGCGTTCCAGAACGGAAAAACTCAGACTGGGTATTTATTATATAAACAATTACCAATAACACTTCTGTAAGCTTGAAAATGTCCGTTCCAAAACAAAACAGCGATGAGGAAATTACAACTACAGTAACAGGGCGATTCTTTCGTAATGAGTAAATTTTGCAATAGGTACCAAATCTTCAGGTATGGCGATAATTACCCACTTAAAACGGCGACTTCAATAAGTGGCAATGCTCGGAGCCGTAGCTTCGGGAAGATAACCTGTGGGTGATGGAGAAGCCCAAGGGAGGTAACCTGAGGGCCAATGAAAGTTAGCCACGTGAACGGTAATGCAATTAAGCCAGCGTTGAGAGGAAACCAAGTCAACGAACAAATTCAGGGATACGTCAATTCAAATACCAATCGATTTGCAGAATCCGGCGGTAACTCAACCAAGGATAACGAAAAACGAACCCAATGGTTTAAGCATTGCATAACTATCCAGTAGCAACCAAAACTCTTCACGACATACAGGTAGTCTGCGAGCTGTATGGCGTTACGAAAATGGTAACATGTAAACCGGCTCAAACTGTACAGATGCCTTTCAATCTTCTGCTTTTACTGCAGATGCTGTTTTTTTACCTCGCACCCGGCGCAAAATCATCTCTTTCCTACAGTCTAAGATCAGCGCGTGCGTCTGAAATTGTACGCAGGAGAAAGCCAATATAACAATCTTCTGTGGAGTTAAATAACCCTTATTTCGTAAGATCGAACAGTATCGTTCTTATAATCTTGTATATGTTCTTGAAATTGAAATTCGTACATTGGTATTGTTAACATTTAGTGAACATTTGTTCATATGATAGACTACTTTGATTTAATGATGTGGTGCTCTTTCTATTTTAGAAGCCTCTATTTACGTTAATAATTGGAGAAAGTTTTCTATCTTCTTTATTCAGTATTTAACATGACTGTTACTGCGTCATTTCAATGAGAATAACATTGACTTGAACAGTACAGTTGAACTAAAAATGTCAAAATATATGCAAATTGTAAATTCACAAAGCAAACATCTGAACATTTCCGTACAGTATTACAGAAATAAGAATTTATTAGGACAACGGTGAAATCTAATCCGCTTGCGGCTCGTGCAGTGCAGATACACTGGTTAATTGCGTTAGGTTCAGTAATTCAGTGATAAGGCCAACCACTCCATCAAACTAGAAACAACCCATCTGATTATTCCCTATGGGAAACACCTCACGTCTAGTACCCTCATCGCAAATAAGTCGGCTCGTTAAAATGCCAAAAGGGCGGCCATATTTTCCTTCTTTAACTCCAGGGCAAAAATTGCGGTAATAATTTGCGCCACACCTTAGTACCGTAAATCGCATTATAGTTTAAGTTTAGAGCCGCTTCCGGGATGCCCTATAAATTACAGGGATAAATTTATACTGGGCTCAGGGTAACCTCCACCATGCGCCCTAATATATATCGGGTTGTTCTCGCAGAATTCGCGTCATCATATTGCGCACCTGCCCCGATTGATGGAACCATTACCGACTTAATGTTATGTGGAAGAAACTAACGGAGGCATGCGGATATTGAATAAGTGGAGATATAGGCCGCTGCAGGCTGGAATTAATAGCAAATTTGCTACACCTGCTTCGGGATTTAATATAATATTCCTCGGGGTTACTTTCCTTAGAAGAAGTAGGGCACTAGATTATGCCATAAAAACTCCCCATAAGGGCAGCCAATATCTGCAGTGTGTTTGAATAATAGATACTATGGATAAGTCAAAACATAAGTCAAATTATATACAAGACCATAAATAGTGGATTTGATGATAAAAATTAGAACTGAATGGGTAACGAACCTTGGTATAGGAAATGGTGTAATTAAGTAATATGTTATAGAAAAATAATATTTAGAAGTTCTGTTGTAGATATCAACAATATCACTGCCAAGAGCAACCTCCCATATCGATAAAGATGTAGTGAATGATCAATCAGTAAGGACTTCATTTCTATGCGTTTGTTATTCTTGTAATCACAATTAACCATGCGTATAATCTACTCTTCGAGGTCATCGTTAGAAGGTTCAAAACTGTATATGGGACTATAAAATAATCCAGTTAACTTAAGAGAGAATATATAATACGAAATAACAGTAAAGCTTTAATTTCATGAACTAAAATGTAGCCCGTTCTATTGGCTACCACTGACAGTAACTGACATTTAATTAAATAAGATTATCTTTGGTAAATAAATGAAAATCTCAATTGCAACTTCGATTTTCATGCAGTTTGTAAACATTATTCGCTAATTTAGTAACTTATGGCATTTTTCCTATTGGTTTATGTTTAATCCACCGTTTGACACTGTAATTATGCAAGGGCTATACATCATATACTAAACTAACTTGGGAATGACATTAAGGGGTGATTTGATCTTGTTATGAAATTATAGAAGTCACGCCCTTTTTAATAATAATAGAGTTAGGATAACTAATGCACCTAAATTTTAATCAGGCAGTAGAAACAATCTCAATGTACAAATAGTTAAAACCACTTATGTATATGAGGGCTGATATTGTTTGCTACAGCAAACGTCATTGCGTATATTTGTTAATTAATGAAATTAATTAAAAAATCTGAAAATTAAAGAAACAAGAAATGTAGAATTTTGTCTTGGACATGGAATTGATTAAAAATGATAAAGTGCTATTAAATCATAGAATTTACAAGAAACTATGATTAACCATATGTAATTTGGGTTAATTTTAAAGACAATATGTAACACTGTACAACTTATAACTGATGTTGCCTACTTTAATTTAGACGTTGCATTTCTTAATCGACGGTATTAAGTCGTGCTGCAATCTCTTGACTTCATTTGTGAATGTAACTATGGCTTAATGTGTACTCATCTCCTATAGTAAGGCTAAAAAACGCAAAGTCGCACTTTAAGCTTAGACATTGAACTGCACATTGAAATAATGTCGGAACATAAACTAACATGGATGATCCCAGGGAGAACAACAGTGAATTGAATAGATCACGTGCTCATCTCCCAAAAATGTAAGAAGGTTGTCCAGGATGTAAGAGCGTTCAAGGCCACTTCTTGGTCATGGCGAAACTAAAACTACAATTCACCAAGGCGACAAAAAAAAAGAATAAGGAGGAAATGGGATTTTGGAAAATTTAAGAAACAGGAGACAGCAAAACAATTCAGGACAGAACTAGAGAAACGTCTTACGAGAAGAAACAGTGAAAGCATTTAAGCCGAATGGCAGAACATAAAAAGTAGTATAATATAAGCAACGAAAAAAGTTATAGGCAAAAAGTTTTAAAAGAAATGAGTGGTTTCACGAATAATGCATTCAGTAAAAACACAATGCAACACTAAATTGGATCAAAACTCAGGCGAATAAGAGCTAAATGATTATAAGGAAATAAGGAAAATGGCTACAAGAATATGCAAAAATAAAAAAAAGGCAACGGATGCAAATGTTATAGAGGAAATAGAAGCAAACAATAAAGACAATACACTCTTTTCAACTACATCAAAGAATAAACGACAAGAAAAAAGTACGAAGTGTGAAGATCGATAGTACAGAATGGTAGAAGTACTTCATTGTACTATACAGGGAAACGCGAAAATTCAAGAAATGACGGAATAGAAGAGACTCAAGAAAGAAATGAAAATGAAGAGGAAGAAGAGGCTCCTTCTTTTGCAGAATTTGTGCTGGTGATCCAAAAATTTTAAACAGAAAGCTCCAGTTCAGACGAAATAAGTAACAACTCGACGATAGAAAGATTTCATGAACACAATATGAAGCTACACATGCTGTTCATGGACAAGCAAGCTATCGACAGCCTCACAAGACATAAACTAATAAATTACACACAGGGCATGAGTATATGAGAAACGTTCACCAACCTAATAAAAATGGCAATGGAGAAATCGGAGGCAATTGTGACAACACATGACGCACTACAAATGCGATTAACATTGAAACCGGAGTAAGAGAAGGAGATATCTATACCGCTTTTACACACAGCGTTGGAGGGGTCGATCAGAGCGCTAGACACCAAAGGTACAATTACGAACAAATCAGTACAGCTCATCGCATACACAGATAACATAGCAATAGTCGCTCAAAGCATGGGAATTATGATAGATATACTACTAAAGTTGGAAAAGAATCAAAAGACAGAGGACTAGTAATAAACGAAAACAAATCAAAATACATTATATGCAGCAGTCAAAAAGTAAACAAAGCGAGGAAGATAAAAATAGGAAAATACCTTTTCGAAAAAGTAGAGAATTTCAAGTATTTAGTTGTAATGATCAACAGAAACAATGACAGAAGTGAAGACATACTGCAGCTTCAAGAACATCCTACACAATAATAGCTGAGTAGAACAACTAAACTAAGATTGTATAAGTTATCCATACTGCCAGTGGTAACTCTGCTAGTGAGACGATATACATGACAAGGAAAGATGAAGAAAAGCTACGCACTTTTGAACGCAAAATTATCAGACGGCTAATGAGACCCACAAACAGAAGAAGGAAAACACAGACGGCTGATGAATTTCGAAATTATAAATTTTCCTGAAGATGTAGTTTACTGTATAAAAAGCGCAGAAGATACCATGGTATGGGCATATACAAAAAAGAGGAATGAGTTCTACATTAAAGAAAACACGTGAATGAATACCTAAAATAAGCAGACCAAGAGGCAGGATAAAAGGAAAATGGAGTGAGGACATCAGGTACGGAAAAAAATCAAGAAAGATAGTAATAGAGCAGAAATGAAACTGTAAACAAGCAGGACAATGTGGACTGACCATATCACTCGGCAGAGCTCCACAAATGGAGCGGTTCCAATTCCTCAAAGGATGTACAACCGGATACAGTCTGCATATCAGTAGTTTTATTATAGTTTTGACTCACATTGTGTTCATTTCAATGTTATTACATAGGCTGCAATAGTTATAAAAAGAGGTTTAGCTTGGCCTTCTTGCGCATACAAATTATTTCCAATCCTAACCACCTTAAATATTCCATCGACAAGCTTCCAACCTTTCAGGATCCACTCAACATATTAACCTGGTTCTCTCGGTCAACAAATTACGTTATCTGAATCGCTTCCTAAAGTGCAGCATTGTAAGGCTTCAGACGCTCGCGTTTCTACAGAAAAATGGCAATAGGAATGAGATAAATATCTACAGACAATTGAGCATAAATGGTACACTTAGGTGAAAAAATCCTAGATATAAGATTACGATAAAAAATTATCATAATATTGGTGAATTCAACGGATTTAAACCAGGGCGTTTATGTACAGATTATATTTTTACCATTCATAAACAAGATGAATTACATGCTGCATTCATTGATCTGTTCATATTTAGTTATATCACTAGAAACCAGCTTTAGAATACCTTACAAGTACTAAGAACCCATTTCCATTTCTAGAAACTATTCAGACGTTTTATGAAAATAATGAAGCTTAACCGGTCAACTACAAGGACGTAAACATTTCGAAAAATAACTCGACTTATTACTGATCATTATTTATTCGACCAGTTGTTGCGTCACTCTGACCGTAAATAGGATAGAAGCTAATCAAAAGATGCTACTAACCAATTCTTGAAAAAGAGATAAGACGGAAAGGGCACAAATAAAATGCGCAGGCATAAAGATCAGGGCAGAATAATTTCAGTGAAAAGTATCGGCAGTATATACACACAGCAAAACAATAAAGTACGACCATCAATATCAAATATCACGGAAGAAATATCACAGTATTAAGAGAGCCGCCCTAAAAGTAATAAAAGTCCTTAATCAAGTTATGAAAATTGAGTATAAATAAGTAGTATAAAAAAATACAAGTTGACTGTAAAATTAGCAATTTGCATTACCGGTAGATTACTCGGTAAAAGTGCAAAATAGCGATAGCCCTATCAGGCAAAATTCTGAGTTCGGATTGAATGACCCTAAATCCAGAGATACAAGATCATTCAGATGGGAGCAATAATTTACAGAGTAGTCCTACATACCCCAGAGCTTGGTTCTGAGTAGGGCATTATATAACCCGTAATATGCTTAGTAAATAATTAATAATTATTATCAGTTTCGCTTTGTCGGGTAAAAAGATTTATTAACGCAATATTTTCCAAGGAGAGGATTTATTTAAATTAATTCAACCGTGTTGTTCGGTCAGGAACAAGAAGTAAAACTCAAAAATTTGAACAAGGCATATGCCGGATTGCTTTTGCAAAAGCCAAAATTGTAAGTAATACTAATTTGTATGGTACATAAGATACATCAGTAATCGAAATCTAATCTTTGACAGTTTACAATTAAACAGAGATCTGATTCATTGGAAAATCTGGCCGAAATAATTAAATACTACATTATACTGTATTTATGCAATCCCGATGAAAATCTGATATTTTCCAGAAACAAAAAAAACGAACGTTAACGCTATTACAATTAAAAAGTATCACACATTGCAGGTTAAGTCCCAGCCCTAAAATTTTGGCGCAGGGAGAAAATAGATTAGATTGAGACAGACCTTCTGTAGCTAATCCCCAAACTAGCAAGCAGACGTATCAGAAGCGCTGTCGATAAACGTCAAGGAGGCCAGGCGATTATGCCAGATTTGACCAGCGGTACTACATTGCAATTATCGACTGCAGGTAAGATATGGTTTCGAGGATGATGTCTCAAGAGCAATAACTTTGAACCTTTTGTAGGATGGAATCCTCATGCACACACATCCAAAGCGAACAGGTTGAGAAAACTCAAGCACAAATTGCATTCGCCCGTACTACAAGAAGCTAAAAGAATGGAACGCCATAAAATCTAACCAAAGAGTACAAAAGGAAGCTAGGCCTACCATTACGATGTTCTGCTCCATTTTGCCAAAATGTTAACATGTGCTTGCACAGATATAAATCCAAACCATGTTTCATTTTGAGAAATCACCAAAAATAACTTATGGAAACTCTATCAAATTCCCACGGAAGATATAGCAATACCAAGGTGAATCCTCAATGTAAGACGGTAGCGAAAATCCCAAACTAAAATGAAATATTTGATTTCACAAATGTAATTCACAAAGCATCCTTCCTGAAGCAGCACACAATAGCAAATGGTTGAAAAGATAAGCAGCCCAAAGATTTTAGAAAACCTTGAGAAAGTCCAGAATAGGCAACCAGAATGGCTTAGAGTTTGCAATGTTATAGAAACTAGCTTTAAGACTATTAATGCTATCTGGCAAGGAAAAGAACCAAATTAATAAAGACGTCAGAGTAAAAGTAGTCTTATTATAATTTGACGCCTTAGAGTAGCGACGCAGAAGTCACCGTGTTACAATTTGATGCCCAAACGAAGGGGTACAAGACGCTGCACTACAAGGGATGGATATCCCGGTTTTATATGTTCGATAGCTTCGCCAGGTACCATCGGTTGCATAGAAAACTGGTACAGCTAGTTTTAGGTTGGTTATACAACGTATTAATAATATGTTGGTGGCACTGTAAGTCTATGTCAAATGCGAGGTTAGCAGATTAGGTTTTGTGTCAGTTTGTGTCAAAACTGACACAATACCTAATCTGCTAACATGGAACTAGCTGTACCAGTTTTCTATGCAACCGATGGTACATATCTACAGTTTCAGGCTTTTTAAATAAGCTTTTCATTATTTCTTTTCCGAATAATGCGGTCTTAGATAGCTGTGATAAATCTTCAGTTACGGTGTGGAAATATTCATCTTTCAACTTTGTCGGTCTAAGGGTTATTCAGTGAGGAGGAATATTTGCCGAACAAAACTTCTTTTGCCAAATCTATTGGGTATCTGTCATATTGAGCGGCTGGCTGTTAATATTATTATTACTTGTAGGTCAATGTTCTTTAATAGCTTAAAAAATACAAACTAGTCTAAAAAGTGCCGAAAAGAATTGCCATTGCTTGAGTCCATTTTATCTCTTTTTTGTAGAGTATTGTATTAGAGGCAGGCGTCTCCATATTCTGTTTTAAAAAGAAAGAGCTTAATACAGCCAATTCTGGTGAATGGTGACTTCTCAAATAAATGTAATGAACTGGATGCGAATAGGTGACGCTATGAAAAAACATGGCAGTCGTGGACCTATAGAAAGTTAGTCAACGAGAGCATCGATTATGTCAAGGAAATAGTTACAAATACATTCTCATTCAACACATTTCTCAAAAAGGTAATTAATCTGAGAGTTGTAGAAATATTTTGAAAAATAATCCACAAACTTTTTTCACGTCGTCTGAGTGACGTGCATACGAACTGCTTGATTATAGAAAAACGAGTAGTTTTTTCGTTGGTTCATTAACAACACGGATGACATTTTCCATAGATCTGGTGAATTATGGTTTTATCTCTCTCGTTATGTGAATTCGCAATGTGAGGGTGTGGTCAGCAGAATAGGTATAGTATTTACTTGAAATGCCTCGCAGTCAAATTGCTATACTAATCTTAATAATCATGGAAAGATATCGGAAAGTAATTCTTTCCTTAAAAAATATGTAAAGGGGTTTACACGAAACTTCCCTCGCTCGAATTACATCAACTTGTAAATAAAAAAATGTAGTCTGCTAAGATTTGAGCTACGCGCTCCCAGGAGAATGAGAGTAATATATCGAACCCAATTTCTCTCCCGCTCCCGTGTTATAATGACACCATACTATTCTGTCTCATTTGTAATGTTTACCCTGTATCTGATAAATTTTATTTTTCCAGAGATAAAACCTGAGTTTTGTGAAAACTACTACTTTTATCTATTTCTCAGTTAAAGCAAAAATAAGCAACATTTTATTTTTTTGAGGTGCTCATCCTGTACATATTTTCCGAAATTTTCTCTGTTTCATGCCAGGTAGACATATAACCTACATGCAAAATACTGTCTTCTTTCAACAAATATTTTTTGAGTTATACCGCCAACAGGTAGATAGACAAACAGGCGGAATTGAGGAAACCTGTTTTTCGTCATGTAGGGACTCTGAAACATGAAGATCTGAAGAAATCTGGGAGAGTAATTTTTTGTGATTACAATACTTCCATCGTCTTTTAAACAAGGAAAGCAAAAGTACACAACCATAAATTGTACAGCGAATTCCTTCAACAAGGCGGCGGTGGATCTTATACAGCGCTTAACATCAATGATCTGGAAGAACTAAAACAAGAACTTCTTGGTTTATTCGTTTTCATGTAGGTTGATCTGAGTTGATGAGTTGATCGCTCCATCCATGATCTGATACTTGAATTTGACGTTAATTCATAAACTGAGGTTATGGAACTATGAGTGTGGTAACATTATGTCGGTTTAGCGATCACGCCTGACTTCAAAATCAAAACAAAAATCACGCCTACACAAATATTATTTTATCTACGACCACTACTAAAAGTAGGCCTTTTAGCGCTAGCTTGTTTCACTAAAAGTGACGTTTCATAGTTTACCGTGTTTAAAGAAATCAGCTGTTTACTTTTAGCACATGTGCTAAAAGTGAAGCGAGGTTCAAAACTACAATTTCGAACAGCAAGTGAAGTTGTAAAGCTATTTTAGTTGCTTCTTGCGTTACAGGTAAAGCGTTTTTGAAATAATTAAAGCGTTATGTAATGAATACAGTCATATGTGGAGTATCAATAATTACATTTCGTAACTCACCTTAACAGCACGGGCGTGGCCAAACAATCGCCACCGCGGCGTAGGCTACTATTCATTATGACATAAATTAAAAGCGTCGCAGATGCGAACCTTTCTTAAATCGATATTTATGGATTAATAACGGTAAAATTAAGGTCGTAGATAAAATATTGTATGCAACGCGTGCTAAAAGTCGTTTATGCGCGAGACATGTTATGAAACTCAGCCTTCGGCTTCGTTTCATAATTCTCATGTCTCGCGCATAAACGTCGACTTTTAGCACTTGTTGCATAAATAGCTATTATGGTATTCCACCAAAACCATCAAATAATTAGTCAGTATTAAATATGAATTTTTAAAACTAATTTGTACATTAGCAACAGCACCAAAAAATGTCTTGAATTATATTAAAATAAGAAATCCTTAGCTTTAAATGTCGCCGATGACGGTGTGCTGCTTTCGCACAAGCATTCAAATCGAACACTTCTACAGAGACACAAAAACAACTAATGGCCAGTGCATTTGCACGTGCGGAAGCGCAAAACCTAGCGGAGATTTATGTCCCTTTCCAGACGGCTTTAATAAAGCGCCGTACCCTCCAGGGCGATTACTTGTGTGACCTCACGGGACGAATTATTAAAGTTCATCCTAGAAAGGTGTCGACTGCTAAGACGTTTGCAACCACTTTGCCAGGCGGTGCAGAGACTCGGTTACTTTAGAGACCAACTGCACTAAAACAGTTTCGCTGGGATTTATAATGCGTTCCTCGTGGGTGGCGTGCAGAGAATGCCAAATAGTGTCAACATAATGTTTGACCCTTAAAGGTAAGTAGTCGTATCCTTGATTGCTTCAGCAGTAACTATCCATCTCAGTTAATAAAAGAATATTTCTAAGAAAAGTGAGTGTTTGAATTCATATTGATGATACTATGAAAATATTGGCTTTACCTTGTCTCCAAAAAATAGTTTTTGATATTCTTTATTTTAGTAAACAGCAATAGAAATGTGTACATTACTAAATATTATAAATATGTATAGGGTATTCAAATAAAGAAATATTGCATAATATAACTTTTCGCCAGTTTCTTGTTACAAATTTCGAGATTGTATTACAGATATTTCTCAGTTTTGGTTCTAATTACCATATCATTGGTCTACTTTATTCCCGCTACCTAAATCGGGTACAGTCTATAATACCCTTGACAATGTGACGTTTGCACATGTACAAAATTGAATTTCACCATAATTTATATGTTAGAAGTCGAACGCCGCCATCCTAAGGCACAATCGACGTTAGGTCTTCAACGCGCGGGGACCTGCTGATAAAAGCAATGACCCAGCTATGCGCGGATTCCTACCTTGATCATTCAGGAGATGGTTCAGCTATTGGGGGCCTCAGAAAGGTATAAGAAGATGTTGCCCGGCCAGATCAAGACACGATTCCAGCTCTACTAATAGGAGCCAGCAGCCGTAAGCTCTCGAGGGCCTAGGGATCCAGCAACCAGGGCATATCCTCTAGTCAAGCTCTTCCAGCCCGATACCAGCCAGTCTGATTTATCCTGCAAAGCAAGTCACCACCAATCGAGCCACTTTTGAATCCAGAACTTCAGCAAAAGAAGCGAACCAGCACTCCTGTCTGCGAAAGCAGAAACATCCCTGGAAAGTGAGATCCTTCTTTCGTCGAGCTGATTTATTGGTGGAGGAAATCGTCCCCTAAAAGCTGCACCCCCTTTTTACTAAATCGCAACTACTGCTCCCGTCGCTGAGTAGACGCATGGCAGCGGTCATAATTACAGTCATAATTAAAGAAAGACCTTACTTAATGTGGCGGTAGAGGCTCCCTCTCAGCAAACAGGGAGTTCATACGACGTCCCTTGGTCAAATTAGAGATCGTTGAAGGATCCCGAGAAGATACCAGTCAAATCCGTTGAGAAACCGGCCAAAATTTATGACAGTCTCGGACTATTTCACTGGTGGATTTTATCCAGCCTGCGCGTCGATTATGTCCAAATTAGCGTGCAACGCCATGTTGCCTACGAAGTACACTAGGGTTGTAAACTGCCCCTAACCGGCTACACGTCTACCCGGCTTTATGGACAACAAGAAACAACGCCGTTTCAGAATTGGTCACCGCTCAGTGACGGCACGCGTAGTCAAAGTAGAAGCAGCCCACCCCGCTGGCAAGCTAGAAAAGTTCCAAGCCTATCCAGAAGTTTAGCATCCAGCCACTGCATGTTAAATTGTTAAGATCTGTTTTATTTAAGTGTTATACTGTACATAGATTTATTTATATTAAGTTCAGTTTTATTAATGAGATGTAATAGTAGGGAATATGCAATGTTTGTCAAATGTGTTTTAGTATAATAAATCAAAGCCAAATAACAGGCTCTTAGCTAACGAAGCTTTTAAACGAGGCATATACATGCATACGAAAATTCAGTTCATAGATCCTGAAATTTTTTCCTTGATCTGCTCAATCACATCATCTAGCACACAACCTGCATCCTCTTTTCATATTCGATTATATGATTTCTCTAGATCGATAAAGCAACAGTAGAGTTTTTGCTGTTATATTACAATTTTCTCTTCTATACAAATTCAGATCGTTCATGCATCGACCTGATCTGAAGCAGCATTGAGATCCTTTCAGATGTTGTACCTGGTCAGCGAGTCTGTTCTTTGATATAATAATAATAATAATAATAATAATAAACGTCTTTATTCTTTTCCTTTCCTGTACATAAATATAATGAATATAATGTAAGAGAAAAAAAAAGAAGAGAAAAGAAAAAAAATCACAAGGTGAAGTTCAGTAGTGTAGGTACTTTACCGTACACCCTGCTCTACCACTTAAACCTTACCAATATATATTTCATTTATACATTAAGTTCCTAAACCTATAAATTAAATTACAATATATTATATTATTATTATTCAGTGAGGCTGATCATAATAATTACTCACTATTTATATACAAAAGAAAATTTTTTAAATTAGTGGTTATGGTTGAAAAACTATACAGGAAAAACACTGTAGGGTTCAAAGTAGCATACTGCTTCAGTAATAACTAACTAAATTTGACGCGAGAATAAAATTTCAAATAGATGACGTTTAAAAGCTATTGGAGTTAACGTTTTCAATGAGTTGGGTAGTGAATTATATATCTTCGAGACATTATACGAGAACGAGCGTTCATACAGAGCAGTTGTGTGCGCCGGCGGAGTGATCGTTCTTTTATTTCTGATGTTGATATTATGAACGTCCGTTCGAAATGAAATTTTTTCCATGAGATATGGAGGAGTTTTAAATAGAACAATTTTATGATATAAACACGCAGACCATAAGTAGAACCGATTTTGCATATTCAACCAACCAATCTGGGCAAGCTTGTGAGACACACGTTGAAATCTGCGAATACCATACACATACCTTAGACAGGAGTTTTGAACTTTCTGAATTCTGTTCTTGTCGATAAAACTTAGACATGGGCTATATAATGGACTACAAAAAGTAAATTGAGACAAGACTAATGATTCACAGAGTAAAGTTTTAGTTTTAGTAGAAAAGTAATGCCTATGGGGAAATAATTTCCTTAAATTAGCGTAAGCTTTTTGAATGTTTTTGGAAATGTGACTGGAGAACCTAAAAGAATTGTCCAGCAGCAATCCTAAATTTTTTACACTGTCTATTTGAGGAACTATGGTGTTGTTAATTATAATTTCGATGTTTTGTATATTATTGCAAACACCATTATTTGTGATTTTGATGGATTTAGAAATAAATTGTGCTCCAGCGATAAATTGAAAATATTTTGTAGATCCATGTTTATCTTCGTAACGCTGTTTAGGACATCAGATGGAAAAAAAGAATAATATATTTGTGTGTCATCAGCATACGCATGATAGTCGCAGAATTCAATACAGTTACTGAAATTGGATGTGTAAATACAAAATAGCAAAGGTCCAAGGATAGACCCTTGGGGAACGCCAGATAATAAAGGGGAAAAATTAGATTTTTTCTCCTGTAATTTAACACACTGAAACCTGCCCGAAAGATAATCGGTCAGAAGCTCAATTGCATTTTGTGTAAGTCCAATGAAATGCAGTATAGCGCATAGTATGCGATGGTCGATTGTGTCAAACGCCTTAGTGAAGTCTAACAGGACTAAGATAGAAAGCTTACCTTGATCAGTTGAACGTAATATGTCATCTGTAACTTTTAGCAGAGCAGTAGTGCAACTGTGCTGAGGTCTGAAGCCTGATTGGAGAGAAGGTAAAATATTGTGACTAGATAAATAACCTCTTAGCTGATCGTTTATTACATTTTCAAGTACTTTAGACAACACAGGAAGTATGCTAATCGGACGTAGGTGTTTCAGATCGGTAGGCTGTTTAATTTTTGCGATAGGGATAATATACGCTTGTTTCCAGCAATCTGGGAATTTGTTTTGAAGTAAGCAGCTATTGATTATGTGAGTTAAGAATTGTATAATAAAAGGACAGCAGAATTTTATCATTTCTAGACTAATGTCATCTGGTCCGATGGATTTTGACTGTATTTTATTAAGAATAGATATTATAGTGTCTGCATTGACAGTATGGAATTCAAATTCAGTGCTAACGTTATCTTTTGTGTTGAATTTATAATAATCAATTAATTCAGTGCTAGTTGTATTAGTTTTTGGTATACTATTAATAAAAAAGTCACTTATCTTGTCAACATCGCTCAAATGTATGGGTATCGCTGTGTGATTTGAGACCCCAATATCAAAGCGTTCTAACTCTCTCCAGAGAGACTTGCTAGATTTTAAGTTACGAAATTTATAATCAAGATATGCTTTCTTCTCGTTGCGTATAGCTAGAGTGGTAAAATTACGTAACTGTTTGTAATAATCCCAATGGCGGGCAAGCTTGGTTTTACGATATTTACTTTTAGCTTTATTTCTGAGAGACTGTAATAATCTTATATTATCAGTTATCCATGGTGAGTAGGATTTAGAAACTTTTCGCACTTGGACTGGGGCATGTAAGTTAAAAATTTCATTCAGGCAGGAGTTTAAAATATTAACTTTTTGATTAATATCGGGGTTGAAATATATTGAGTTCCAAGGCAATAAATGTAAATCTCTATCAAAATCCGTTTTATTGATATCATTTAAGTTACGTTTTTTAACAAATAATGTTTTAGGTTCAGGTTTCAGTATGCCAATATCACAGAAGATTACATCGTGATCTGATGCATGAAAATTTCGTACTCCGGAGCATGAGATGAGATCTTTATCGGATGTCACTATAAGGTCAATTAATGTGTTACTAGTTGCAGTTAGTCTGGTAGGTTCGTTTACCATTTGAGATAGCCCCATTGAGTCCAGAAATGAATTAAAAAAAGCAACTCCGGGGTTGTCGTTATTTAGGAGATTGATATTGAAGTCACCCAAGCAGATAATTTTGACAGTTTTTGAAATGAATTCAGAAAAAGTGTCTTCAAGCTCATCGAGAAATATTTTGAGGTCTAGTTTTGGAGGTCGATATACAACTCCCAAAACAAGACTTTCTGAACCATACTCTATCGAAACCCACAACTGCTCCACAGTCCCGCCAATTTGAATTTTATTAAACTTATTGTTTGAAATATATAATGCCACACCCCCTCCTCGCGACATATCTTCTACAGTATACTGAGCAGGAAAATCCCCATGCAATTTCTTTCTGCTATATCCATTCTTACAGATCGGCAAGAAGACTGGTACTTTCCAGTTAGAAGGTGCCTTTTTCTCATTCCATGATATTTAAAATTTTTGGTAGTACTTATTCTCCTTTTTAGTCTACATATCGTATAATTTCCGGAATTATTTTGTCCTATTTTTTTATTTTGATGCGCTGAATTAATTTTTACAGTTCATAATAAATTATTCAATTGTTCTTGCAATATTTAATATTGTTCTGAATTATGTTTTCTTTTTGACTCTTCTTCGTATTTGGTTTTGTACCGTGTAGAATATCTATGAAGTACTAAAGTCATCTCCTTACTATGTTACTGGTTTCTGCCAGTCTACCCGTGTTCGATGTTGATCCAGCAATTTTTCTTTTCTATTCTAAAGATTTTAATACTTTATAGAATATCTTCCGGTTGTTAGTGTAATTCTCCTTCAATTATTATTGTTTCAAATTTTTCTGACAAGTTGTTCTTTACATCTGTAGTCTTTTCCTTCGTTATATTTCTTTGTTGTTTGTATTCTTGGTCTGGTGTGATTTCTTAATAAGTTCTTCTTTTAATTCCTTTGTCCACTAAGCTGATTTTTATTCTTCTTGATTTTACTCTCCCATATGATATTTCTGGTGCTGCCAACAATATTATCTTAAACTTTTTCTATAGTTTTTCTAGATTCTCTTGCATCTCATTTCCCATCTGTGTTCTGATATGTCTATTTATATTTTTGTGACTATCAAGACGTGACTACTGGATGTTTGTAAGTGTTGTTTTATTTCATTCCTTCAGTTTCAGCACGCTCTTCATTGATACCCACTTAACATCATCTAATTTAGTGCATTCTTGCATCTTTCTTTTTTCTATATTCTCAGTACTTTCAATTTTGTATTTTTAAACTACTTCTCTGTTTTTTTTTCTTGAAAACTTTTGACATTGCAGGTTGCTACGCTAATAACGTTCCTGAACCCTTTTTAACATATGAATTGCAATTGTCTACCACCCGTCTATAAAACCTGTAGAATTCCGTAGAACCGTGAGAATTCATAAGTTAATGATAACACACAGCAGCACACACGTTAACTAAAACGTGGTAATTCGTATGTTGCGAACACAAGGTTGATTCCAATAAAATTTACATCTTTTTCTCTTCAGTAGTTATCACGATATGACAATCTAGAGAAACAGAGTTACCCCATTCAACCTCTCTGGAATGTGAATTACGAAAAAACCCTGAAAACAGTTTAATCCGATTATTAAAAGGAACTGATGTGCTGAATTTTAACTTTCTACTTGCGAAAGTTACCCCGTAATGGTGGTCTTTAGATAAATCGTTCTACCACAAACTTCTTGAGGTGTAAACTCCGAAAAAATCTGAACATGGTTTGACGAATTAAGTAAAAGGAACTAATATGACAAATTTCAACGTCCTACTTGCAGTAGTTTCCACTTTGTAGTGATCATTAGAAAAAGACATCCACGCCATTTAACCCCTTTGGGTAGTGAGTTCTAAAATTCCGACAAAATGGTTTGATCCGATTTGTAATAGGAACTGATTTGCGGAATTTTAACTTCTTACCTGCAGTAGTTTCCGATTTATGGCTATCTTTAGAAAAACACAACTATCCACATCTAACCCCTTTCGGAAATGAAGTTCGAAAAACCTGAAAACAGTTTGATCCGAATTGTAAAAAAACTGATTTTTCGAATTTTAACTTTCTTCTGCTTTAGAAAAGCACATATACCCTTTTGGAGGAGAAATTTCCAAGGACTCAGAAATTGTTCGGGCCTGTTAGTGGAAGAAATTAATTGGAAGAATTTAAACTTTCTACCTGCAGTCTTTTGCACTTTGTGGGGATCTTAGAAAAACACATTCAACCCATTTAGCCTCTTTAAGGAGTGAAGTCCGAAAATCCAGAAAGTGGTCTTCCTCGATTTGTAAAAGGAACTGATTGACCAAATTTTGTTGGTCAAACCGATAAAACCGCAGTCAACAGAAAACGTTTGCTGCCCCTTTTATACCCTTTGGGGTTAAACTTTCGGAAAACTCCGTATTACTGGGTATCTTTTAATAAAAAAACTGCAGCCTTCCAATTTTCAGGGTTCTAACTTTTGTAGTTTTTGATACTTTCGACCCTTTTCTACTTTTACCTAATTAGAAGTGAAATTTTACAAAAATCTTACAACGCTTTTTAAAAAGACTCCTATACCATGTAGGTGTCCTTTCAAAAATATTAATGCATATGTGGCGAAGGGGAATGTTCTAACTGAACAATCACAGTAGATACGAAGAGTTCTATAATTACCCCGGAATTCACATCTCTAACTCTAGGAATTGATTAGGAGAAAATCCCGAATTAAGTATATATGAATTTGCATGAGTAACTTCTCTAAGCGAAAATGAAATCTTTATTTTATTGGCTCAGCAGAAATTGAAGAATTCGTGCAAACATGTTTTATCCTTTTTCAACACCTTAGTTGTGGAATTTCGAAATATCCTTTCTTAAACACCCACTTAAGCCATGGAAGAAATATACTCCCACAATTTCACGTTTTTGGATTCAGGGCTTTGGGCTGGGGTGATGAGTTAGTTAGAGCAAACTCCTTTCTCTGAGTTTAAAAAAAACGTTGCACCCACTTAAAATAGGAATTACTTTGATTTTTTAATATATTGTTTTGGAAGCCAAACAAGATGATTGCGTAAGTTTTGGTTAAAAACAGATATAAGAATTGTAAATTTTAATAACCTGTTGCATCACCATGGCATCTCAAACGTTCATTTACTGTTCTAGGCATGGTGTCACTAAGGTGATCAAGTGAGTCTGGCGACAATTAATTTCAGGCCACTTGGAGATGCTCTGCAGTCGTTCCTGGAGGTTCAGATAAAAGACATTTTCCTTCACACACACACACACACACACACACATATATATATATATATTAAAAATTACTTTGAGATCAAGTTTGACTAACCATCCAGCAAGTCTTATTCGACTATTATAAGAAATTTAGAAATTTAGGAGCTAATTGCTTTAACGCAAACAGCCGCATTTGGTAAATTTTTGGCAGGCGGCACTGACTTTGGGATAGTTTGTAATGCCCCATTTCACTTATGCGTTATTTTGTATTTGACTCCTCGATGCAGTGCGCAACTCTAATTTTATTTTTCGCGCGCACCCCTTCCGCAGAGCGTGCAAGAATTTGGTTCTTACGAAAAGAGCTCTACCTTCGATAAGAGCTACTTAAATAGGATATTTTTCCATTCCAAGCATTGATCGAGGACAGCTGTGCTCGGAAACAAATTAAGTCTCGTATGGAATTTGGCATGGCTTAATCGAGTAAGCTATTTAGCAGTGACTTTGTTTTCGTAACAATTGCAGGTAAGAGTTTCGCCGTCCTCCTGAACACACGTTAAGCCGATTTCCATCTCTGGTGAAATTTTCCTTTTCTTATTTTGACTAATTTTGTGGTACTTAGGCTTTTTCCTGCGGCCTGTATTTGTAGCCTGATTTTACTGCAGCTGTTGTTGCAACTGCACGACGATATGTTGTCGTCTGTGAATCTGCCGTTTTAGAGGCGGTTGTAATTGAATTCTTCGGTATGCCCATGACGGCTGCTAGCCTTCTACCGAGAAGGGTGACCCCAGCGAAGTGGCGATAATCTTTGGAAGAACGCCGAATCCTATTGCAGACTCCTCCAAAAGATCGCTTCAGCAAGTGCATTAGTGGAGACGTCGTAAGTGCATGCTTTAGCGCTGATGTGTCGGTTAAGTGCGTTAGTTCCTATAATATTGCGTGTTTTAAAATGCGAAAGCCTTCTGATCTAACAAACCGCACGAGTTAATGTTATAATAGTTTTGGCAAACGCTAAAAGGCGTTTTTATATCACTTCGGGAATGCTGAAATTGTCTATGCACTCTGTGATAGCTTCTCGCAGCGTGGTCTTGAACACCCAATTTACAGTCATTTCAATTAAACAGATTTTATGCCGGCCAAGAGGGCTAAATTTCATAAATGAGCTGGATGGCTGCATTGCATCCGGATTTCAATTGTTACATATCACATTATTTTGTATCACTGTAAATCTGACGGAGTTGACTGCAATTACCATATTTGGTTGACTGATACTAAGCAGCAGGTGCTGCCTGAATTATTTTGAAATTTGACTATTCCAGGCTCGCGAGCTAATTGTAAATATTTTTATTGACAAATGAGCATCTATTTTCTCACATATAGTTTTACTTGAAATTGTTGTTTTGATGATTTCAGTTTATAATTTCGGTTTAGTTTTAGAATATATTACATTTATCACAGTATATTAAATTGTTTACACGATTTAAATGAAAAGGCAAATTGTGTCCCACACTAATCATTATGCGAGACTGAATCATTTCACGTGGAGCTTGAGCTTCGTACGCCCCATTTCATTAAAAAAAAATGGTCTATATTACCTTTACGAGACTTAATTGAGACACTTACTTTAACACCAGTAATCTGCTTTTGCGTTTTTTTTTCGTTTTCGGCTTTGTTTTGTATTCTAAATTTTCTTCCTGTATTGTTGCCGTCTACTTTTCTTGATAACGTAGACTGATTGTCTGGCTTTTCTAATTTGACCTTCAAAACTTACTAGATCACTAAATTTCCTGACTCATGGAGGTATTTTCCGTTTGTGGTATAGATTCGTATAAAACCATCTTGATGTTTTCGACGTTTGAAATGATCAAAGAAATCAAACTCTTCATTCGCCTCCACATTAAACGGTATTGAAAGCCTCAATTGAAGGGGGATATTTTCCATAACCTTCACCTCAAAATGAGTTCAAATCTTCTCTAATTATCATAAATGACATAATAAACCATTTAGAGAAAATCTTAAAACTTTATCATGAGTTGTAACATTCAAATATGAATTCGCGCGTATTATATACACAATGATAAGAACTGATTATCGAGATTAATAATTGTTTTACAGAGATCGAACGATTTAGGTAGCTTGGAAAAAGCAAGAATTTTCCGTCTTGGCATAGAGTTTAGCCTTTATTGTAGACTTTTTGTTTTTGGCTTTCTTCAATTGTTAATTGAACGATCTACTCTTTCACCATATCGCCAACGAGGCTGAGTAGCTATGTAACTCGGTTGTGGTGCTACAATGCGGAGTTCAATCCTCACATCTGGCAAGTGGTCCAACAAGTGGCTTTAAAAATTAGCTACCGAAACCGCGGCTGTGGAAGTAGGGAAAATAAGGCAATCATCCAAGGCGTGATGCTAACACAACATCCAGTACGCCGTTAGCGGTGTACCAGATGACTGGGTTTCGGAAAGAGATATTTCGGCGGTCCTGACCCGCCGAGTCTCGGGTCATATTCTTAGTTGTGGAATGAAGCGCCCGGAACTTTACTCTTTCACCGTGATCTTGACATTAGAAAATCTCTTCTCCGATTTTTTTGATGTGGTTTCATTTTATTCGTTGATTTTGGCAGAACTTTGATGTGCATTTTGTGTATTATTGAGCAGCATGTAAAAAACATATTCACCAAACAGTTATTTAGAACTATGCCAGGCTCCAATTAGCCAAACAGTGATTGAAGCAGTTAATAATGATGGGAATACATCAATCCATATAGTGGGGGGTTGAATTTATTAAACTGATAGAAGACGTTAGTTATCTCTACATATAGTATTCGTATTCGATTATTGTTGAGTAAAGACGTATTATGCAGAGCCCTACCTGAAAAATTGCAGTTTATGCGAATAATGCCGCGTGTGGCCCGATACGACATCGCAAATACATATGCAGCAGCTAATAAAACAGCTGGAAGATAAAAGTACAGCAATCGAAACCTAATTATGACCAAGAAACACCTAAAGATGAACACTGGACGGATGAAGAAGAATTAGTTAAAAAGGCCGGGTGGATAAGAATACAACCCAATAAAAATAATAAAAAAAGAAACACTAGCCAAATATACAGTATCGTTTGCATGCGGGTCAAGCGAAGGTCTTACTGTACTGTACACACATATTCTCCCATTCGGTGTTCTGCTCCATTCTCGTTGCTTTTACTACTTTGTTTTTAACTTTTTTATTTCGACGTTACAAACAATTATTGTAAGATATTGGAATTTATTTTGTACATGTGTTCCCTTATTTTGTTGGGCGCAGGAAAACGCATTAATGTCCAATTATGGTATATAAGAAATAAACTTAAGACAAAGTTAAAGTATTAACATTTTGAATTAACGTTTTTTCTATTTTCTATAACATTAAAATTAATGGAAAAATTGGTTCCATATTATAAAAAGAACCGCTGAAGGAATGGATCAAAGATAAATAAATAAAATATTTCACCTTCGATGTTAATCTCATTTCCTAGTTTGATGATAAACACTGATTGACTACATGACTGACTTCCTAAAATTACTTCACTTGTTGGGAGGGCAAAGCTGATTGTTCTTTTAATACCTTTCAATTGATATTTTGTGGTGAAGATTGTAAATGTACCGTTTAATTGGTTTACTTTTTTAATTTATGCCAATAATTGAAAGTTTTTTCAAGGTAAAGTACTTAGGCTTCTGTTTTTATAGAAGTGGAAGTAGAACGAAATCTGTATGTTCCATCTGTGAAAAACTGCAGCAGTTTTGGCCCTTAAGTTAAGAATTCAAACCAGCAAACTCAATTAGTCCTCTTTATCCGACGACGTAATCAAAGTAGCCGACCGAGGAATCGAATCCCAAACTTACCACTCTGTAATACCGCAAGAAAGCTTGACCACAAGATTAACCCTATCCAACCCTCGTCACAACTAAGTTACCACTGTGTTACAGGAATTTATTCAGTGGCCTACTGTCGTTGTGGGAGGCTCGTGCCCAGAACGCGTGTTCATTTAATGTACAAAACTGGACTAAATTCTGTGGCTACTGTCAGGTGTAATAACATTTAACGAAGAGGATTTTTATACTTCAAACATTTTTGTACGTTAATAGTTTAAAAAAATCGCAATATTATTGCTACCAAAAAATATTTTTGTTTATTATCTTTACTGTTATATACACTAACAATATTAATTTCCAAATTTGGAGTGATGTTACAGCTTTCTATGTTCTTAATGTTGGTGACAGACAAAATATCATTAAAACTAATAAAAATTCTTGTTGAAAGAGACTTAGCAATCCTCTAAAAACATTTCAAGAAGTTTTTTGAGAGTGTACCTTACCCTGCTCAATGGCTTTCATGAATCTTTATTTTGTTACTCACAAAGACAACGCAAAGAAATATGGGGATTATAGGGTCATGAGTCTGATAAGTCATTCCATCAAATGATTTCTCAAAATCGTACATCCAAGATTAAGCAGACTATGCGAAAATACCATCAGTACATTTGCGTTCAGACATAAGAAAAACTGCAACAAAAAAACTGGGTGAAATTCTTAGAGAAATTAATATACACCACACTAAAATAGATAATAAATTAAGTTATTCTTGCCTTTGTAATAATTTAATCTAGCATTAGAACTAGAGCACAAAGCTTGACAGTAATTAATTACTTTGTAATTGAATTACTAATTAAATTCCTTTTTGTTGATATTCTTTGGAATTGAATTACATTTCAAAATACGGTAATTGTATTTGGAAATTGCCGTTTTTGAAAGTAATTATTTACCACAATCGATTACTCAATTGCTTTTGAGTAATTAAATTACTTTACAAGTATTTGAATTACTTGTGGAAATTGAAATTACCAACGGTAATTAAATTATATTTTGTTAATTCAGCTATTAAATTGTTGTCCTGGATTGAGGATTACATTTCCACAACACAAAAAATAAGATAAGGTTTCATTAAGTTACATGTGAACCACATGCAATAAAACATTCCTTGAGCAATATAACTATAATATTTTTGATTACTTATGACTAGTCGGATAACAGCTAGTTTTGTGCTCAAGCAGAGATAATTGGTGCAGGCGCGTTTGTTTGTAGATGAGATGTGCATATGCTGCGCCTTGTGTAGTGTAGGTTGTGAAGGATGTAGCTTGCTAATAATAATTGTGGAAGAAGCGAAAAATATGTCTGTGGTAAGTACACATTACAGAGTAAAGTACGATAAAACCATAATTTAATTTTTTGCACAACAATCGACTATTGACTATTGACTATTCCCTCAATTTATCCACGAATATTTACTGTGAAATTGTGGGTGGCGACATGTTTCAAAACGAAACGGGTTTCATCGTCAGGCCATGATGATCATCTACAGAGGCATACGGTTAACAATGATCTACATAATAAACAAAACCACTTACTGCTATTAGTAGTCGGAACACATGTGAAAGTGAGGTTAAAATTTAAAAAATCGAATATCACGTTTTCAATTTTTAATATGTTCCCCCACTTTGACATGTGCTCTGATTACTAATAGCAATAAGTGTTTTCTTTTATGGGCTGATGATAAAACCAGTTTGGTTTCGAAACATGTCGCCACCCACAATTTCACAATAAATATTCGTGTAGAAGACTATTTGGTTTTATTGCTTCATATCAAGGCATCTCCGGGTCACCTCCCTATTCAATTTACATGTTTAAAACGATATACTACCACATGTCTATGTAAATACTACTAAATATAAATATACAACAATTTCTAGTGAAAGTAATTGAAAAGGTAATTTATGTTGAGCAGTAACACTTACCAAGTAATTGATAATAGGATTACTATTTTATTTGAGCAATTGAAAATCTGGTAATTCAATTACTTCACTTGGCGGTAATTGCTAATTTCTAATTAATTTCTTCTTAAAGTAATTTGCCCAGCTCTGTTAGAGTATACCGCATAAGCCCGGGAATGATGAATGTTTACTCGAAACATGAAGCTGTTTCTCATTAACTAGTAAACTATGGGGATATACTGGTTTTTCTCAACATTGTTACTTTTGGACGCCATTGTGTGCTTTCAAAGTACTTATTTTTAACATGGCTTTAATAAGCATTGTCAAAGTGCATAACAATATACTTTTGTTTGGTGATGTGATTACTTTCATACCTAATTTGACTATGTTAGTTTGCAGCAATTATCGGTGCTATCCTCGTAACACTACTTTTTGGTTAAAAAGTTCCACAACGTTTAGAAAAGGTATTGTAGTGATAGCCCTTACATTATATTCATACCAACGACCTTGGAGCAAGGCAATGGACAACAACCTATAAAATGGTTAGAAACTCTCTCTCCCACTTCATTG
>OW679195.1:50683085-50818752 GCA_940337035.1 Agriotes lineatus | reverse complement strand
TTATTATCCCTTCTTATTGTTCTTATGAGTAATCAACCTATACTACTATAAACTGAGTTTTTGAATGACTGATTGTGAAGAAGACACTGTCCAATTGTGATGCTCCTTTAACTACACTTAACTTTTGAAGTTTACTGTTCACTTAACTCATTCACTCACTGTTTAACTTAATCATTGTCTCAAACAATTTTTCAAAGCTTTGTTTATTCATAAATTACATAATTGAATATTTTGATATTATATCGATTTTTCCAGCATTACATGGATCGATTGGAACAAATTGAAACATTCGTAGCACACTTAAATTAAAAAAAAATAAGAAAAAGTATCAACTTTGAAGTGTCACTTACGTGGTGGTATCATTCGATTTAGGAAATTATGTAGAATCAAAAACTAATATTCTATTTTAAAATTAAAAGTTGATATCACTTTCGCTGAAACCGGAAGTGGAAAAAATATGTCCATGCTAAAAAGTTGCAAAAAGGTATGTTCTAAAATCAAGAAAAAGGGGGGTGTGCTATAATAGTGTTACACCCCGTGGTCTACTATGTGTTGACCGTAGGAGTACTGAGAAACAGTTTTGTTCTTCGTTTTACTGCTGCTTTTCCGGGACGGGAAAAATTAACATTGGCAAATATCTATATAATTAACAGGGTGATTACCTTAGCAGAGGGCAGATTTCGCTGCAGTTTCCTTGTTTTCTCGCAGCTTCAGTTGCATGATTTTCGTCACATCGCATCTAGCAGGTCGGTGGCAGTACGCTTTGATGTGGCCAAAACTTTGACATCGCTTGCATTGCACGAACTCCTGTTGTATGTGTCGTAGTTCAAATTGGATATTTACGTTCTGCATAGGAATGATTTTCTATATTTATTTTTTGTTTTTCGGCGTACCTAAGTCGATACAAAATAGGGAAAGAGCTTCCTTAGAAACGCATTAAAAGAAAGATATTTAATGTCAAAAGTAAAATCATCCATTATTAATATCAAATTATTTGCATATTGCTACAAGTGTGGAATTGAAATACAAAGTTACTTATGAAACATTTATACTGCGTTTTTAATATTTTATTTGTTACATAAGACAGACAAAATTATTAATTCTAATATTTCTAATAACAAAAAATAACAAAAATAACATCGCAGCCCGCTAATACCCATAACGATAATATTTACGAATTGTTAAGAGGAAATAAACATTTAACGAACGGAACCGCTCTGACTCTCTGCACACGAAGTCTATAAAGTGTAGGAAAAACCTTAGAATTAATTTTTCATTACTCAGAAGTAAAGATTCACGGAAACTGAAATCTTGAAGAACGTAAAGATATATATTTCTACATTATTAAAAAAGGTAAGCGAATTTTTTTTTAATAAACGAGCTTGGAGATGTGAAATTATTCGTAAAATAAGGAGGTAGCAGGTGCATAAGCAACATTGGTTTGGTGATCATTACAAGATATACAACAACATCAGGGTTCTGTGAAAAAATTGCAATAAATAAATAGGTTTTAAGGAAAATTTTCCCGTTTAAATTATTTCTGTTAGTAAATTCTTATATTTTATTGTATTATTGTATGTATTATCTACCAAAACCCTTTCACAGATTCTTTAACATATCAAATTATTTTTCTTAATAATAATAATAATAAATTTATTGAACACATAAAAAAATTAGGTACAATCATATAAAAAAAAACATAAAAACAAAGAGAAAAGGAAAATACATATTATTAAATTAAATAGATATTATTAAATAAATATGTGTTCAAACGGAAAAAGATCGGCAAAGCCGTTTTTCACCTTCCCCGCAGTATTAATATGTTGTAGCGTGTGCCAATTGTAATTGCATTAAATACTTTCTGAACTCGTTTCTGAATTGAGCACGACTTGGATTAGAAAAAATATCAATTACAGAATTAATCAATTTTGGTGCAGTATATTCATAGCAACATTCAAATTTACTAGTTTTATGCTGCGGTATGTTATACAGTTCTCTATTTCTAAGCATAACCTTACTGCTACATAAATCAGAACGTTTTACAAGTAAATCGAACAAATATGCCGGTTCTCTTGATCTTAATATATTATAGAGTAGTGTACCAAATAAAAGCCTAAACCTATTTTCTAGTTTCAAAATATTTAATCTATTATAGTGGGGTGTTACATGATTTCGATAAGGTATTTGAAAAGCAAATCTCAAACAAGAGTTCTGTAAAACTTGCAGTTTGTTTTTCATACCGGCAGTTAAAAAATTATAATATACTACACTAGCGTAATCAATATAACTTAAGATTAGCATATTAACCAGGTTCCACTTTACTTCTTGAGGTAATGTGTTTTTAAATTTCCACAATGTTTTTAATTTAAAATAACACTGACTACACTTTTGGGTGATGTGTCTTTCAAAGTTCAGATTTTTGTCTAAAACCACTCCAAGATCACGGGAACTTTCGTTGAGCATCAATACGGTATTATTTAACGTTATAGGATTACTATTTAAGTGAAGGCTAACTTTATCGAGACCATAGTTCGTACCGAGACACATTACCACCGTTTTCTTGGGATTCAGCCGCAATCCATTATTCTTGGACCATTCTGCAATATGGTGAAGATTTTGATTAAGTTCTTCAATAAGGATATTGACATAGGACGGTGAGCAGGATTTGTAAATCTGAGTATGATCAGCGTATATGTGAATACTCCAATTATTTTTCAACACATCAGGCAAGTCGGCAGTAAATAGTGTAAATAGAGCTGGTGCCAAAATGCTACCTTGTGGGACACCACAGGTTACTGGTAATTCCGTGGATATAGTGTTGTCAATCCGTACTGCTTGAGTTCTCTCAGATAAATAGCTGGTAAACCATTGCAGAGTTTGTGGGTTTAATCCGTAATAATGTAATTTGGCTATCAACAAGCTATGATCTATAAGATCGAAGGCTTTACTAAAATCCAGTATTGTTAGGTAAGTTACTTCGGAATTATCGATACTTCTAGCTCTATCTGTAGTTATCTTGATTAGTGCAGTCGAAGTACTGTGATTAGATCGGAACCCCGATTGGATAGTAGGCAAAATTCTATTTTTATGAACGTGTAGTAAAAGTCGATTATTTGCAATTTTCTCTAGCACTTTGGAAAAAGCGGGCAGAATGCTGATTGGCCGTATGTCTTTAAAATCTTTGGCTAAGCTAACTTTAGGAAGTGGGTGTATTATTGCTGTTTTCCATATCAAGGGCGTAGTGCAGGTGTCAAAGGAAAAATTAATAATATGGGTTAACTCATTTATACAAAACGGAAGAACTAGTCTTATCATGTATAAGTTGATTCCATCTACTCCAGTAGCGTTTGACCTCAGGTTGACAATGATTTTTCCAACTTCCTCAGCAGATGTTTGGTAGGTACATCCGGATTGTAATTATATATCATTACGAGTTTGCTGACGAAAGAAGTCCAGTAATTCAGCGTTAATTGTTTCCTTTTCGATATTACTTAGAAAAGACTCGTGAATTAAATTTGGATCTTTTAAATGTTCAGCTATTTTAAGTTCCGGTTTAGTATGTACAGTCGTGTTCAAATAAATCTGGGACAATGTTTTTTTCATATGCAGGTTGAGTTAAGAATTGAAGAATATCTCCATGGATGTCCTGCTATCAGAAAGAGTTACAGATTTCAGTACATGTTAAAGTTTAATGTAACTCTTTCTGATAGCAGGACATCCATGGAGATATTCTTCAATTCTTAACTCAACCTACATAATATGAAAAAAAACATTGTCCCAGATTTATTTGAACACGACTGTACATTCCATTGGGCAAATTGCTTCCACAATACACGAGGCTTAAATTTGTTTATACGTATCTGATGTTGTATGTATGCAGCTTTCTCATTCTTCATGGCAGTTGACAAAAAGTTTTTTAGCTGTTTGTAGTAGTCACGATCACGTTGAAGTTTAGTTTTTTGATATTTTTTATAGGCGTTATTTTTTAAATTTATAATTAATTTTACGTTGTCAGTTATATACGGTTTATAGGCATGTCGTATTGTAACGGTTGTTATTGGTGAATGACGATCAAATAAATTTATAATTTGGTCGTTCAAATATCCCACTTTATTATCTATATTTTCAAGTTCCTGCAGATATTTGCCAATTCTAAATTTTTCATTCCCTTTGAAAACATTTCAGAATATCGTTTTCAGATGCAGATAAGCCATTGTATTAATCTTAATAATTCCTAATGTTGCCAATTTTATACGAGTGTTTAACTGCAGTAACACATTGTCGTATTTTGCGCAGATTATTATAAAACGTTAAGACATTATAAAATTTGTATCTCTTTAAATTTATAGTTCATAGGCTAATAATTACTGCTCATTATTAAGGTCTTCTGTTCTGCTGAACGTTCAGAAGCTTTGCAACCACCCGTAGTACAACCACGTAACCTATTCTACTCCTCATGTTTTCGGCAATCAATAGCAAATTTTGTGTTCGTTATTGTTAAACGCCCCTGCTGTTTTGCGCGAGAATGTAGATTAGGAATGAGTATTTAGTAGCAGGAAGTTATGTAATTATGCCATTATTCTGTTGCTGACGTCAGGTATATTGTTCGTACCTGCCCTGTACACAAATAAATTGTTTGAGAGCGTGCTACATCAAAACGCGCATTCAGGATTAAACCCTGAATTATAAGATGCTTTAGCAAAGATAGTTTTAACTTGTAAAGAATTTTTACTTTTAACCGAATTAGCTCAGTTACTTAATACTTCACACTTATTTTCAGAAGCAAAAGCTCGTGTTTTGGGTCCAGGAGATTTGCATGTAAAGGCTGGAAGTTCGGTGACCCTCATATGTGTCATCAATCAAGGACCGCACGACTTGGGTACCGTTTTTTGGTACCTCGGATCCAACATACTCCAAGCCACCCCGCCACATCCCAACGATGCAGAGACCTCTGCGAGGGTGTCCATTCAGGTAAATCACAAAATTTGATAAAAGCTACATACCTATTTACTAATCATTTCTCGTTATCCCTAACTAATGTCGAGAATTGTACATGAGTAAATTAATTTTGTGGTTTTTCATCTTTTCCGGTACAGTGCAGTCTGCGTTACATTAATATTTTTCTTTTTTGCACAAGCTGGCCACCACGACATTTTTCCAAGATCTCTTGGGTTTATCCCTTGTTCTTTACAGCGTACACCCACCTCCTACACTATTTTAACAGGCTTTCTTCTCCCGTCCACTATAACCGAGGTAGACTTTCAATGCTGCTTATCGATTGCATCAGTTGTATTTTGTGATTAATTCTGTTGGTACTGTACTGTATATGATCTCATTTCCGAATTCCGATCAATCTTGTGAGAGATCACGATTCACGTCCATATATGTTGGAATAATATCAGCCCGTTTTTATTCTTTCATCTACTTCTACATCCACATTTGCTTTCTCACTTAATACACACTAGTGACTTATGCAGCTAATTTATTTCACAAAGCCATATGTACATTCACATTGTTTTCTTGCTATTAACGTTTTGTTTTCTTACCGTTAGTCTGCATGCTAAAGTTCCTCTCAGCATTGTTAACTCCAAGTTATGTTGCAAGCCACCCTATAATTTTTCTTCCAATAGCATATCATCTTTATATGCACTAAGGAGGGAGTGTCCTATCAACTAGTTTCAACTTCCTGTATCCCAATTAACATGTTTCCACTTGATTACTAGGTTCTTTGGAATTTGCAACTTTTGTTGGAATTATCTGTCATAGTGTGTACTAACTTCCATTGTGTCTCAGTGAGGTTTTGCGTCAGAGAAGGAATTTATGGCCCTCCGTCTCGTCTACCCGGGTGTTCAAGCCTTGCTTCATTCTTGTGATTGCGCCAAAAGACTCATTGTGTCTTTAAGGGTTTTACGGTCTTGGCTCTTTCTAGGTACTTGTCCATCTGGTGAGAAGGGTATCCCTGTAGCGGGCAATCGAGGCCTCCAAGTCGAGTTAATTTTTAGCACCTGCCTTTATTGGCTCGCGTACGCTGAGTCAGCGAAGGTTGTCTTTCACTCGCGACCCTCTTCGCGTTTCCAAGTTTGTCGATTTTAAGAAAACCTCCTGCCAGTATAAGATGGTTTTGTCTCCATCGGAAGTTTTTATGCTCCTCATCTTTCAGCCTATTTCGCTGGAGTATTTATTGCCGCTGTATGTGGCAGTTTATGCCAGCTACATTTCCAAATTTTATTTTGTTTTCTTGTGTAACTATCAGCAGCAAAGTTCCATATTTACCGATAGTTGCTTTTGAATTTTTTTTTCTTTATAGCTTCTATCATGATTCAAACGTTAGTCTCATCATTTTATATAATTTATATCTCTTGTTATCCCTTCTATTTAGATATTTCACTTTGTTTGTTTGGTTCTTGAATAGTAACTTTCTGAGCAACGCCCGATTTTGTATAGAATTTCTCCTATTTCCTCTGAATATCTTTTTATTAATTTATAAATTTTCTCGTAGTTACTAATTATAGTATTATAAACTCCACTCCACTAGATCGTACTCCTTGCGCAATATCCGTACAATAAACCTCTTTTCACTTTGATATGTTTGACTATACTTTTATTCTTCTGGTTTTCTGTAATAGAATCACTTATAAGTATTGTCCTACCACATCTTCGTGTATGTTGTCTGCTACCTTTCCAAGTCATTATCACTTGTCCATCTAATTTTTGAACTATGAAGTGTGTGAAGTATAAGAGATTCTTATTTAGTTTCTTCTTCTTAGTTTTCGCCTGATGCAAGTACCAGTTAATTTTTTTTGTTTCTACATTTAATAACCTTGATATAAATTACCGCTTCTTGATTTTTTTTTAATAATAAATGAAATTTCCGTTCGTTATCTAGTTTTTTTAACTATTAAGCCTTTTGTCCCTTCAAGTATCTTAAGACGTTTTTATACTTTATTCTTGCCGAGGTAGCTAGCCTTAGGTCATATTTTCTTTTCGTTTGTATTTTTTGTTTTCGAGAAATCTTCTCTACAAATGTTTTCCATCGTTCTCTTTTCTCTGCCAAGAACTTGCTCTCATCCCATTTTATAACTATCACTCTACTCTCTGTCAGAATTCTCATTTTGCACGTCTTTTGTAGGCATCATCGTGCTCTTTTTAAAGTAATCTAAGGCTGTGATATTCATATTTGCTTTTCCTAAGGTGTGACGAATCCGTTTCTGTTTTCCTCTTATTATTGTCACTTCAACTGAATCTTGTCTTGGTTTGTTTTTTTACTTCATTGTACTAGGCAACATCGTTGCCCGCTAAAATCCTAACAAAATTTGTAGGGCTTGTTTTTCCACGATTTCATGTAATTTACCCTCTAACCTAATCCATTTAATTTACCATTTATTCGTTCTCTTGTGTACCCTACTTGTACCTTTGCTTCTTCTTGTCTCCTTTTATTTCCCATTCCCCACTGATTGTTTTTCCTCAAAAGGCATATCATGCGATTAAAAAATAATGAATAGAGTTAGAATTTACCTCTAATATATTCGCTTCTATCCAAGTCCCACCCTAAATCAGTTTTTTTAAACGTACGATATCAATGAAAATTATTTTATTCAATTTGTACCCATTTTACTAAAATCGTCATATGCATGCTCTTATTTATCAATATCTTTCATAGGTACAATTACGGGTCTAGAATGAAAAACCCGCACTCGAATTACCGACTAATTTATATCAGAAGGGAAACCATATTTTACTTACATGCTCGCAACGATGAACGGTACAGTGACCGCCAGCTGCGATTTTTTTTCAGTCTCTTATTTTCTTATATAAATTAATCAATAATTCGAGGTCGGATGTTAAGTAATAACTCTTTTAATAAAAGATATGCATTAATTAATATTTGTTTTCTACAGAACCATTGGTCGGACGGGCTAACGTCTCGTTTGCACATTTCTAGTGCCCGACTATCAGACAGTGGGAACTACTCTTGCGTTCCGACGATTGCTGCCCCAGCTAGTGTAAACGTACATGTCATTAATGGTATGTAGCACTTAGCAGTGTTTAACATCCGCATAATACTTGTTCGTGTTGCAGGAGAGCACCCAGCGGCCATGCAACACGGCAACAAAAACACCGCGCCGCTCTCGCTCTCTCTCCACTGCACACTTGTATATAGTATCTCAGTCTTCATAATAAAACACATCAGATGAAACCTCTTGTAAAAATGACTTTTATTTCTAACCCTTTCTCACGCTGTTTTGATACTTAGTGTACTCGTGCGGAAATCTACCTGAAGTGATTCTGTCTTTGTGAATTTAGGAACAAAGAAAGCGCGTTTAATGCGACAAAGACTGATACAAGTGACACCTTTTTAACCGAAAGCTCCTTGAGGGCGATTTTAAAATTTATTATCTTCAAACGCACAGCTTGGTTTTCTCACTGAACGACGTGCAGGAACTGGACAATGCAAGTTTTTAGAACATTCCTTCTATGAATTCTATGCATTTTTTGTTATAAATATTCTAACTTTGTTAACTTTTGTGACATATTTCGTTGTAAATAAATAAATGTTAATAATTTTTGTATGTTAAGTCTTTCTATGTTTGCTAATTCTCTAGCCGTATTGAAAAAAATGTTAGTTACGGCTTGAATTAGTGATAGTTTCCTAAATGTTCAAAGTCGTCTTTAAAAAAAATGAAATTTATATACAAGGTGTCTCCAAAAGGTTGGGACATAACTATAGACTCCTGGGATAAAAATAAGATAATTTAACCCAACTTACCTATATCCAAAATAGTGTGTTAAGTCAGTATAAGGCGTTAAAGTTTTTTGAAAAAGGAAATAATTTTGGCATAAAAGGAATACGTTGGTATGGCATGTTCTGTGACTATAAGTCATATTTTGAGATGGTTTTGATCTTTATCAATAAATTGTAAGTATATTGAACAAAAAGCTCGCAATACAAATTTGGTGATAACTTAGAGCCTAAGCTAAAAGTTTATTTTTTTCCAAAAAGATATTTTCTTTAGAAATATTTTTTGTATTTTTGTAACCCATGACACCCATAATTTGATTAAAGTCACGATCCACTCCATTTTCCTCCAAAAATCTTAATATGAAGTAGGAGGGTTAAATAATAAAGTTGCATAACTTTGGTTTTCTTGTTACTGTAGTGATCTACAGTTTTCAGATTTAAAAACAACTGGAAACTTTGGCAACACTCCTCACAAGCGTAGCAAATAGTTATGTAAAATTATCTGATTTATTGCAAAAGTAAATATAGAAGAAGTGTCATAGACCGTCAGTTCTTAAAAGAGAATAGCATACAGAAACATTGAAAATTGCAAGCCAAGATAATCTATTAAACACGACGAGCTTTACTTTGGCTTAAACCTGTGTGTAGGTGTAGTAAGGCCGCCTGATAGAAAAATTTTCTACTTGTGAGAACCACTACTGTAATTCTCGACAAATTTTATTTCTTTAATAACATAAAATGTGCTATATATTTTTTTTATTGGAGTTCCTGTCGGACCTTGCTAATTTATATAGTTACCTAAACTAAAACACAATGAAAATCGCTAAATCTAAGAAAAAAATAGTTAAAATAAAATTTCGCAAAACAGAAATTCATTTAAAATGGCATAATAAATGCACCCGGTTGTTTTAAAAACAGCATTTTATATATAGAAGCAATTTATTACCCATTTTTACAGATCTATAGATCCTTCCATACTTCAAACTCTGTACGGGAAGGATAGGGCAGTGTAAATCTTATGGGAGTTTTATGGGCGACGCACAGTGGGCGATTCGGAGGTAACTTTTCCAACAATCAAAGAACTCTTGACAAAATCAAGATATCGTAGTAATTCTTTCGGGAGGCTACAGTTTAGTTGTTGCCGCATAAGGTAAAAATAGTCCGCTACTGATTGTGATATTATTTGACCTTGACATTTTAAGGTTAAACATGGCTTTTTTTGAAGAAAAACCGATTTTGACGAGTAAAAAATGCCTAAAAGTATGATCCAACTATGTTTTTGTCAGGGAATTTAAAAAATGTAACATGCTTCATAACAAAAACATAGTTGGATCACACTTTTAGGCATGTTTTACTCGTCAAAATCTCTTTTTTTCAAAAAATCGATGTTTAACCTTAAAATTTTAATGTCAAACAATACCACAATCAGTAGCGGACTATTTTTACCTTATGCGGCAACAACTAAACTGTAGCCTCCCGAAAGAATTACTACGATATCTTGATTTTGTCAAGAGTTCTTTGATTGTTGGAAAAGTTACCTCCGAATCGCCCACTGTGCGACGTTGCCACTTCTCGGCAGCGACCGACTGTTTAAGTTTGCTTGAAGTAATGCCATATGCGGAATAGACAAAGCAAGGTATTAGTAGTTGCTAAGTGCCTCTAAAGTTCCTATAGATATCCGGGATTATTTATTTTGTTCGGGTTTGGAAACTAATTGTCAAAGTTTCTCTCTTTCTACCCAAGTTGACATTTATGCGTCAGATCTATACCGTTTTATCTATATATTTAAAACGTGAAGCGTTTTCTTTCGACATCTATTTTGAGACTTCCACCGGGCCGATTTCGATAATTCTTTTTTTAAATGAAAGCCGTTACCGTGTAGATGTGCACAAAAGTCCTAAATTGAAAGTAAATTGATAATTTTTAGAGAAAAACCATCATATTGTAGCTCTCAAGTGGTTACAGCCGGCCATGCAGTAGCAGTAAACCAGGTATATTCTCACAGTCAGCCTGCCGCGTTCTGCCGAGTATTGCAATGGACTACTATCACTACTAAATGTTTATTTGAAATCAACGGTCTGCTGATTCCTGAGACAAACGTCAAAATACATGTAAAATGACAGTTAAAGAAAATTGCTCAGATGCTGTAAGGTGTTTTTTTCTGCTTATTATAATTATATAGATGTGCTTATTTACACACTGGTTCATTGCTTTCTCTGTTGGTACAAGCATACGTATATTGTTAAAACGTCTTTCGACGTTGTCCGACACCTGTTTTTCATACCCTTCCATCCTCACAGCTTCTTTCGTGTAAGTTTCAGTCATAGCTTTTGTAATCTATTATTTCAAAATTCTATTCGGCCTTCTCCTAGCTCTTCTTTGTGGCACCCTTCCCATTTTCTCTGTGCGCCTAGCATGTGCGATGACAATTAATAAATCACAAAGACAAACTCTGAATAAAGTAGGAATATATAATATTCGTCACAACCAGTATTTAACTATGGTCAAGTGTATGTAGCAATGTCACGGGCGAGTAGTTTTGAAAACTTAAAAATTCAGATAGTGCCATATGTTAAACATTGTCTACAAAGAAGTTTCGTAAATTGCAACACATTTTTCAACGGGTCCCATTAGTGGTTTTTTATTTACTGTGGTTTTATCAGCTCGACGAGGATATTTAAATGGCAGTTGCTCTCAAGACAAATACGTGTTATAATAGTGATTTTTAAAAATGCAGTATCAGTACAATAAGGGCATATTGTCTTGAATGTACATAAGGGTTCACCTGAGAAGATATTCCAAGGCTGAATAGGTTTCCAAACTTAACTTGAAACTCGGCAACGAAAACTTATGTCAAGCCGTGCCAGATATCGCCAGCCCCACTAACATCATATATTCCGAAATCAAGAACATAACAGCAAAACTGGCTGCGTAGAAGGGCGAGTATCATTCTGAAGAATGATAAGGCACTAAATATCAACAACACACACCTCGGAGCCTTTCATTCGGAGGAAAAGATCTATCAATCGATTAACACTGTGGTGGAGACAGATGACACGGTGCACTACCACGTTGAGTTTCTCCACACTCTCGACCCTCCCGGACCCCTTCCAAATCGCCTGTTTTTAAAAGTTAGAGCACCCATTGTACTACTGAGAAACGTGAACACTCCCAAATTCGATTTCTGGTGAAAGCTCCGCATCGAAACGTCACTGAGGCCACAATTTTGATAGGTTTTGGAAAAGAGGAGATAGTATTCATTCCTCGAATACCCCTTATTCTTTCAGACTATTCTTTTCAATTTAAGAGACTGAAATTTCCCGTCAAAACCTGCTTCGCCATGACGATCAATAAGGTGCAGGGACGGTCGCTGAATCAGGCTGAGGTCGACTTGAGGGAAGACTGTCTCTCGGTCATCTAGACTGTTTAGGGGTCAGTTCTCCAAACAACTTAGTGGTGCTCAAACGAGAAGGGAAAACTATACTATGCTAAACAATATCGTCTACAAAGAAGTTTAGTTTTTTTATCTTCTATTCGACGGGATTGACTTTTACTTCATAGATCGTTACATAACAGAATCTGGGGAAAGAAAAAAGTTATAATTCGCCATGTTAGTTCTTTTTACAAATAGGGTTAAATCATTTTCAGGGCTTTTCGAAATTTATTCCTCCAAAGAAACTAACTGTGTGACACCTGTTTTTCTAAAGATCTACGACGAGGAAACTACTACAGGTGGGAAGCTGAAATTCGACATATTAGTTCGTTTTGCAAATCAGATCAAGTAAATTTCAAGGTTTTGCAGATTTCATCCCCGAAATGAGTTAAATGGGACAAATCTGTATTTATAAATATCGCCATAAGGAAACTACTACAAGTAGGTATAGGAAGTTGAAATTTAGCATATTAGAACATTTTTCAAATCGTGTCAAATCATTTTTCGGGTTTTGGAGAATTCATGACCGAAAGGGGTTAAATGAAACCAATCTATTCGTCAAAATATATCCACGGGAAAACTACTACAGGCAGTATGTTGAAATTCGGCATTTTAGATCGTTTTTAGGGTTTTTCGAAATACATTCTCTCAAAATAGGACAGAAGTGTTTTTCTAAAAATAATCAAAAATGATCTACTACAGGCCGGAAATTGAAATTCGGCATATTAGATCGTTTTACAAATTAGGTCGAATCAATTTCAGGCTTTTTCAAAAATAACTCCCGAAAGGGTTAAATGGGGTAGATGTGTTTTTCTAAAGATCGCCATAATACGGTAACTGCAGAAAGTTGATTCGGCACAGTAGTTCGTTTTACACATCGAACTAAGTCATTGCCACAGTTTTTCGAAATGTATCCTCTCAAGGGGATTAAATAAGGTAGATGTGTCTAAAGATCGTCACGAGAAGATACAGGTAGGAAGTCGAAATTCGCCAATTAGTTTGTTTTACAAATCAGGTCAAACCATTTTCAGGGTTTTGCCGAATGCATCGACTTAAAAGCGTTAAATTAAATAGATCTGTTTTTTAAAGATTGCTTTAACGAGCCAACTACTACAGATAGGAAGTTGAAATTTGGCATATTCGATCGTCTTACAAATAGGCCAAACCATTTTCAGGGATTTTTGGAATTCACCACCAAAGGGTGTTACGGTGTAAATGCTCTCTTAGCGGTTGGCACTCTGTGAACACACCTTTAGTGCCGATATTCAGTTCGCGCACATCGAAATTTGTTAGGTTGGCTATTACTTTTTTTGAGTGGTGCTTGGATAATGCGCTTCGATCTTCGTTTCATTTTTACAGCGAAGCTAGCATCTTGCACGGTTTTTCTATAATCTGATGGGGGAGTTAGTCTGCTTTTGATTCTTTGTGTGCCCCGCGCTGTTTGGAGGAGTTTTGGTGTAGAAACAAATATTTGGACATTTAAGCCGACGCCAATTGCCGGAGTTGCAAACAAGCTTTTATAAAAAAAATCCGTGCACGTGGCCCATATTCTTGGGACGTGTTATTTTGAAGCTTTGTCCGCTCTCGAGTGAAGCGCATGTCGCTTATTTAAACGATTTTCTAGCCGGTCTTACCCTACCCTCAAAATGCTAACTTTTAGCCCTAAAAACGAATATTGGGAAGAAATCAACAAAAAAAGTATATCTCTCTTGCCTGAATATGAAAAACAATATTGAGTGTGAATACAATTCTATTACATAATGACAACATTTTATAATTTTCTAAATTTCTAGATTCGTTAAATTTCAGTGGAATATTTCCACATTGCTTAACACTAAAAATAGGATCAATAGATATTCCCTCGAACATTTTAAATGTGTCTACTGGTTTAATAGATGAGATAATATTAATGGTACGCAATCTATTTGAGAAATGCTTAGATTTGATATTAAACGGACAAGCTACAGGCAGAAGAGTTTTATTACCGCGTATAGATTAACACATTCTAATATTGCACTACCTCTTTGCTTTCTGAAAAGAAATTTTTCAGTGCGCCTATCATTTGCGATGACAATTAATAAATCACAAGAACAAACTATGGATAAAGTGGGATTATATCGTATTTGCTACAACCAGTATTTAGCCACTGTCAAGTATAGGCAGCAATATCACGTGTGAGTAGTTTTAAAAACTTAAAAATCTAAATTTTACCTAATGGATCCTGCCACACGTTACAAAGAAGTTTTCTAACTTGCAAAATATTTTGCAACGGGTCCACTAGTTCTTTCTAAGTTAGTAAAATAGTTACACAAATGTACACTTGCTTTCAAAATTTTCGCGTACACCTATTTTTCGCTGTATTAAATCAGGGTTGTAATTAATCAACTCTGATATTTAAACTTTTGAAAAGTCAAAACGCCTCGACTGACAGAGCAAGACATATTTGTATTTATATTATGTGCGTTTTAAATTTTTGTGACCTTCAAACACTAATTTATTACTGCCGAATTGTTTGATTTGTAAAGGTCATTGGTTTTTATTTGTAATTATTATGTATAAACTACATAATAAGACAGGAATTTGTGTCCTGAGGGACCGATCAAAATTATTTTAAATGCTGTAAATGTCTTCTTTAACCTAATCTCAAAATTATTGGTTCACACAGCTAAAATTTTGCAAAATCGTCGTTACTTGATTTTGAATGTGTACGCGAAAGTTTTAAAAGCAAGTGTACGTTATATTTTTAGGTAGGTATGCCGAATTCATAAGCGTCCTTATGACGATTGTTAAAAGGGTTAATATAGGTATATCAACTAAAACTAACAACTAATTAAAATCAGCTAAACATCTTAATTAACTAAAAATATTTTAATTTTCTCGCACTTAAGTTGTATATATAACGCAGAGAATGTTTATAAATCCTCGTGAATAATTCCACCTTTATTTAAAACTCTTGATTTTAATTGTCGAATTATAAACTTCTCAAGTATTTGTAAATGTCATGTTGTGTGGAATAATGGTTATGTTCTAAATTTTAGGTTAAATACCTGGTGACAATATCGTAAATAAAAGGGTAGATCGTTTATTAGAATTCTTACTTACATTCTTACTTACACTATTTGTGGTTCTTTAACTTTTAGTGCATACTAAAGGTAGTTGCAGTGAATTAAAATTGGAAACAGGAACTCCACAGTCCACCCTATATCAGTTGTTATCGCATTCCAATTGCTGTATTCACAATTTTATAAGCCATTTCTTGTTATTAAGAATATATTGCAGTAACTAAGTGGTAAAATTGTTACATTCTTCTGTAATTGTATCCTTAAATGCTAAATAGTTTGATAAATGTAGGTTTATAGAGAAATGAAAGCATCACTATAAATTTGAAGTAAAGCTTTACAAAATACAAACACTTTAGGCTTCATGTTTTTGCCAAAATGTAGATCTTCACCGTCAGAATCCAAAAAATCATCACTGTTCAAATTTATAATTAAATCGGTCTCTATGTGCTTTTTTCCATTTTTTGGTATGCTGATATAAAGTAATTCAGTCACTTTTAACTAACGAACCAATTTTGTCTTTTGCTAATATTATAGCTGCATTTTTCGCAAATATTTTATAGGCAGAGCTCTGATATGCTTTCCATTAGATTTTTTCAGTTGCCTAAAGACTTCTTTCATCCCAGGATTATTACAATTCTTCGCATCCTGCTTCATGAAAGAGAATGTCCTCAACCTGATTCTATTTTTGCCTTAATTTTGTTTAAAGTTGGTCGTTCTAAATTAGTTTTATGAAAATTCACGATTCTGAAAATGAACGATTATCATATACTTCTAAATGAGCTTGGTTTTGGAGTGTGTTTTATTTAAGTTTCTTTTCATTTTTAAGCACACAATAAACAGTGGCTAAAGATTCCCCCGTAGTTTCACAGAATTTCCATTCTCCAGATCCTTCTTCGAGAAAAAAACAAAAATGCATTACTCATAATGTTTTGTGGATCTAACTTATAAGCCATAACTTTTACACCTTCTGAAATTCAAATGATTATTACACAGAACTGTCACATGACTGATATCATCCAATGAGAACAATGCATTTTTTGAAAATCGACCAATCCCGAACTGATTACCTGATAAGCGCCCTAGGGATGATTATCAAGCGATAAACTCCCTAGTGCTGATTATCGACCCCGTACATGGTGTTATATGATTAGAAATAGAAGTGTAAGAAACAATCAATTAGAGTTTTTTGGCCCTCGGGACAGTTTTCATTGCAACCAGCACTGGACCTTTGGCGCGTGCAAAATTATCGGTAGGTAAGTATCTCTCGCCCTTGTTATATTACTATTGCAAAATACGCTATTTTAGCAAGTTGACAATTTTTATTTCAACGTATCTGTCATATTTGACAATGAACTACACGATATTTCAGAAAAAGTAAAACTATTCAAAATCAACAACTTTAGATGCTCTCTGGGGGGGGACTTCCCGAAATACAAAAGCGGGATTTATTTATGATGGAAAGCGCTTCTGATAGTTGAAAACTTAATATCGAGTATAACAAAACGTCTTAACTCTTTCCTGGTTTCTGAGAACTAACAATCATAACGATTTCCGGTATCTTCTATTAAAGACCATAAATAAAAGACTAATCTCTTGCAAGTGTACTTAGTACGGTATTCAGCTAAAATAATGGTTATTTTAAACCTATAGATATGGCAGAGTTTCCCAAATTGTGGAACGCCCCCCCCCCCCTGGAGGCGCACAAATCCTCAAAGAGGGGCACATCAGAATAAATTTAAAAAAATAGAATGCAAATTAGTATATTGAAACTGACTGCTGTAGCATATAACATGTATAATGTAGGTACCATCGGAAGCAGAAAAATGTGGTACACTTTACCAATTCTGTTTGTACTGATATGCGGAAGCAGCTGATATGATCAAATATTAGAAATTTTGTAAACGAAATTTATTAAATCAACAAAATATTTATAAAAACTAGGTTTCCCCCCTCAGCGGAGGTTAGCGTCGACTCCTAGGAGCAAAAACGTGACCTAAAATTGGGCGTTTTTCAGTTTTTTGAAGTTAACTCTGAGAAAACCAAATAAATAAAAAAAAGTGGCACATATAAAAGTTGTAGAGCGTTAAATTCTGCGTAGAATGAGTACCAGTATGATATATTTTGAATCGGCAATACCTATACAGCCTTTTGTCAAAGTTGCACCATTCTGTCAACTTACCAAAAACATTTCGTTTGAGTAACAACGGATTCGTTTACCGATTCCATAGTTAAAAATTATGCAAAGATATATTTGTTGATTAATGTTATGGTTTTCAGGTAAAAAATAGTTTTTTTTAGTTTTGGCTGAAAAACCATAACATTAATCAACAAAAAAAGTTCGAGAACAGGAGCCAGGCCATACCCTGTTATTTTCCGACCCCAGTTCATGGGATTCATGGCGTTACCTAACCACATCTGTACCTGCAGTTACACCCTGAAGCAGTGTTGGCAGGCAGCTGCTTCCAGCGTTGAAGGTAGAAAAGCCAGATTGAAGTTTGTTTTCACTAAAGATTTGGAAATAGGTGGAAACATAATTCATTCAAGGTATCACCAGCCTTACCTCCATAGAGTGCTTTTGTCCGGCATCAACAATAATTTCCAGGTTGGCGTCTTTGTTCATAAAGACATCACTCACTTTCGAGAGATGTTCACCTGGCAAACTTCTTCTTTCCTTGTCTGTAAAGTGATGAAATTGTATCACAACCACTAAACGCGTGAAGGAATAGTAGAGCGTTTTTCACTTTTTCTAAATGTCGGAAACTGTTAACTGAGAATATGATAATTAGTACCTTTCCTTTTCCGGGTTTCATGAAGAAAATCTTGGTTGGTGGCGAAGCTAATGCTGTGAGCATGCTAAGGAGATCTGTCTTTGCCTACAAGAATAGTACATTCATGCTCTTGTGTAGCTTCTATAGCCGTCGTGATGATCAAATGGTCTGCATCCTCCTTGGCTTGCTATCCCAAAAACCCTCGCTATCAAGCTTCTCGGTTAGCATGGCTATAAGACTTTCTTTGTTCCGATCGTTGGAGAGGAACTGCTCCTCAATCATTGTCGCAGTCATCCACTTGTTGCACAGGACCTCTGATACTATGTGTCTCTTAACACACTGCAGGCGTTTTGCTGACTTGATGCTTTTCGCAGGTAAATCTTCTGGGTACCCGTCAAAAACAACAATAGCGGCGTCAACGTATTTGTTGATAATTGCTTCAAACGTTTCACCATTCTTCCAAATCACACTATGCAGGAGGAATCCTCCATCAATAATATAGGCTGCACCAAGAAGATTGACACTGTCAGTTATTGGAGCGAACAAATCATAAAACACTGACTTAGGAGACTTCCTCATACCAGTTTAATCAAAAAGTGACAATGGATACGGTGCCAACTCAAATTCAAAGTATTCCCTCAACTCATCGTCCGTTTTCTTTAGCAGGGCAATTCGGCAGAAAATAGTTTCAGGATTCACGGGTAAGTCTTCACTACCAATGTTCACTTTGAACTTGAATCCTCAGATGAGCATCACTCGATTTTTCCTATATCTTGACTTGCTCAAAGTTTTTCCCGACCATGGTGTGGATAGAATTTTCAAGTTCAAAAACCCTGTGGCAGTTTATTGTCTCATCCCCCATAATGCCTGTGCTGATAACATCACAAATTCTTAAGTAGGAAGTAGATCACGGGATTCAAACCAAGTCACAAACTTTAGTATGTCTGTATTGTCACGCAGTACTCTAGAATCCCTGGCATCGACATGTTGTTCAGAGGAAGTGGTGGATGATCTTCCACGTGTGAAATTTTACTAACAATGGGCAAGGTGAGAATCCATTTACATAGAGTACTGTCAGAGATACCGCGACCATGACTAAGCCCTCCACTACTTGTAAAAAATTGTTTTTTCTTTTAATTTGAACCAATAAAACAAAGCTTTATTAATAGTTGCTTTCTTTTAACAGCATTTCATGTCACATATAAATAGTTACACAAATGTACGTTATATTTTTAGGTATGCCGAATTCATAAGCGTCCTTATGACCAGTGGCGTAACTATCATATGTGCAGGGGGTGCGAAGAACCTCGGCGCCGAATCTATATAGGCGCCGCGGCAGCGGAGTTTTTAGTGAAAATAAAAGTTTTTCTAGAATAGTGGTTCAAAGCGGCAACAGACTACGATACGTGAGCGCCACTGGGCTCTTTTGAGTGAGCAGTCTTTTCTCCTTTTGAGTAGATTAGAAGTTCCAGCTCTAGTGTGTGTTTGTGATTCCTAGATTTCATGGTGCATAGCAACATACTATAAATTCAAAGTTTTAAACCGCAAATTTCTGGCGATTTCCTCAGATACAGAGGTAATAGTGAGTGCCAAATTACTTCAAAATACGTGTAAAACTGATCTCGATGACGGCTTGCTAAAGCAAATTGTACAATTTCGATCTTCGTATACAACTAGTATTAAATCTTGCTTATCAGTGAAGGAAGTGGGAGAAAAATGTCTGTCTAATCACACATCATTGGCTAGCTTTCCAGATTTGTATACAGCTTATATAATATTTTTTACATCGCGTAACTACAGCCTTCACTGAGAGATCTTTTTCTAAATTAAAAATTATTAAAAACTTTTCGCTAAGTAAGATGAGCCAAATACGCCTAAAGAGTTTTGCATTACTGAGTATCGAGAAAGTAAGAGCCAGTACTCTTGGTTTTAATTCACTGATAGATGTGTTAGCTTTAGCAAAGTCTCGCAAAAGAGAGTTTAATTAAAGTGCTATACCTACATATTTATATATATATAAATTTTATTTTTCTTGTGAATTATTTAAATTTGTATTCCTTATAGGTGTTTTTTTTTGTATTTTCATATGTATTTTTATGTTTCATGTTATATATTGCGAGTGTTTAATTTAATGGTAAAACATGTTCTACTTTATGGGTCGGAAACGTGGACGGTTACAGAACTGGTAAAGCAGAACTTGCAGGTGTAAGTAAATAGGTGTTTGGTGGCAAGTCATTATTTCTACAAAGATATTTGGGACCGAACAAATCAGGTGGACATAAATATAGAAATTAGGTGAAGAAAATGTGGATGGTTAGGGCATACTTTGCCAAAAATGAAACTAACATTTGCAGACAAGTTTTGATTGGGACCCTTAGGGATTCAGAAATAGAGGACGCCCGCGAAAAACGTGGAGGAAAACTGTAAAACAAGAGACAGGAAAGGCTATAGCACAACTGAGCCAAATAGCAAAGGAAAATGACAACTGAAAAGAATATACCCTATGTCCCAATAGGGAATAATGGGATTATTATTATTATTATTATTATTATTATGTTATATTTAATAAAAGATTGAAACATCTAAATGTTTTTTATTTTGCAGTAAGTAACCTTTCATGTTAAGAAAAGAGCTTATTATTTTTTTTTTAAATTGAAAGTGTTGCATGACCAAAAATTACCCCCCTCCCTTTTTTTTCTGAAACTTCTTGTCTACAGCGGCTATCATTTATTCTTGCACACCGGCGCCAAACCGTCTTGTTACGCCACTGCTTATGACGGTTGTTAAAAGGATTAATATAGGTATAACAACTTGTTCTAAAACTAACAACTAATTAAAATCAGCTAAAACATCTTAGTTAACTAATAGTTATTTACTATACAAGTGGGATAACAGCATCATTAATATACGTGTGTGTAAGTTACAAGCGAGTGCGTAGCACGAGTTATGTAAGCACACAAGCGGGATTTATTTATGATGGAAAGCGCTTCTGATAGTTGAAAACTTAATATCGAGTATAACAAAAAGTCTTAACTCTTTCCCTTTTAACAGCATTTCATGTCACATATAATCCATTTTAAGAGAATGGAATGTTAGAGAGGAGGAAAAGCTTCTTTGACCACAAAGGACTTAACATTTTAGGGAATTAGAAAAATTATCACAGCATTTTCGAATTTATAATTTTTACTGATCAACCTATTTGATTCTCATTGTAGCAATATTTCTTGTGTCAGAAATCATTCTTACTCCATTTCTGCTTCATTTTTTTTTAACAAACCTTTTTTCGTAAGTTGACAAAATAGTGCTACTTTAACAAAAGCCCGTACAGGTATAGCTGGAACAAAATATATCATATTGGTACTCATTTTACGCAGAATTTAACGCACTTTTATGATTTACTATGTTTTCTCTGAGTTATCTTCGAAAAATCGAAAAACGCCCAATTTTAGGTCACGTTTTTGCTCCTAGGAGCCGACGCTGACCTCCGCAGAGAGGGAAAACTTAGGATAGTAATAATGGGAGATAACTTAAGTGATTAAAGCGATAAAACTTTATCATGAATTATTTCCAAATTGTGTTACTTTTTAATCTCCAGCAACTGGTCTATATAAAAAACAAATTATTTTAATATTTTGTCGCTATACCGTTGTAGTGGATTACCTCTTGTAGTTGTTGGGACATAGAAGAGACTAACTGCCTTGTGTACACCGGAGTTATTTGATTCCAGGCTTCTGTTAGGGCGAAAATTTTGTGTGTTTGGTCATCAGACCCCAGACGTTCTCAATTGGATTTCGATCGGGGTTTTCGGATGGCAAATCTAGTACTCGAATGTGATTCTCTTCGAACCACTCGTTAACGATACGAGTACGATGGACGGAGGAAATAATCCTACAAATAATTACTTTTTATTTGAAGAATGTGAAAACTTTGTTTTAGTTCACCTGTTGGAAAATTAAATTCTCACCATACTCGCGACGAACTAATGGCAGCATAATTTTTGCAATATCCTTCTGTACACTTGGGCGTTTAGCATCTCTTCTATAACTCCAGAGGAACCTGGACCTCTCGAACCAATACATCCCCAGACGTTAATTTTATCGGATTCCTCTGGGTCTGTAAACTCTGACACTACCAGTATGATATAATTAGAATGTTTTCTCATGTGAGAAAGCTACGTTATCTCACAAATCGTGTTGATGGAGGTATTCATGAGCAAATTCTAATCGTTGATTTTTGTTTGCTTCAGTAAGAAATACTTTTCGAGCTGCTGAACGGTTACGTAGTTCGCTTTCTTTAATTCTGAGATATGCTTGAAAACAGGTTGCAAGGATATTTGTAGCAGTAACAGCCTAAATAGCTGTGTGGAAAGGATTTTCTCTAAGAGGATTGACCAGACGATTGTTGATCTCAGCATTTGATCGTCTAGGAGTACCAGAGCATTTCGGCGTATCATACCATAGCTACTGCTCAATCTTTTTCTTCGCGAGCATAACTGTTGTTTTTACTTACGCCAATCTCATCTGAAATATTGCTTATACTTACCCTTTTTTGCAATCTATTGCTTTTTATATATTTCTGATAATCATTTAACTGTGGCATTTGAAGTTTTAAATGACACTGTCATAAGAATTGAATTGTCAGGTAAAAATAATCAAATTCAAAACTATAAATACACAACTAAAAACGAGCTGTTACAAAATGTGTACCAGTTTTTTCAGCTACCGATGGGTACTTACGAGTACAATCTAAAACTACAAAAAACTTACTATCAACTAACAACTAGCAGTTTATTTAAACAAACTAGTGGCTTAAATGCGCCTGTTTTGAACTGCAAATCTTGTTCAAGTTTGGTTCTAAATAAGTAATCACTATCCTTTTCGGTATTTCGATTTTATACAAGCTACTGCAGAGAACCCAACTTCACGCAGATAGGCTGTAGGAATTGGCAATATAATCTGCACAGATCTCTTGAATAACGCTGCAAATTCCTCTTGGGAGTTAATCCAAAACCCGACAGTGGTTGTTGACGAAAATTGTCTCTGCTTTTCTGTACATGATGTTAAATAAATGAATTGTTCCTCTTTCTCCAGCGATAAATCTGTAGGTGTAACTTCAAACGGGATTGTTATCCACACATATTTGGTCAGAAGACTATTATTTTCAAAGAAGTAACGTTTAGAGTGTCTAGATAACGTTTTTAAATGAAATTCGATACATTTAAAAATTACACCTACATTTATATGGCTTGGTTTGTTTTTAAATTAATAAACATTTTTGTGTCTTCACTGTTTATCCTGTTTGAGTATTATTTGCTTCTAACTGGGTGTTTAATAGTATATTATGTAGCCAGTTTTATAAACGTCACTTTAGTCACGAGTTTTTTTAGGCACGAGCGGAGCGTAGCGCAGCGAGTGTTTAATAATCCAGTGTCTAGACGAGATTATATAATGTGTTACATACTATACTTTTTCTACGACAATAAAATTTAGACAATATAACATCATATTATATCATTAAGATTTTGAATATTATGTTAGGTTAAATTATTCTTGACAAACGTCAAAGTTGACTGTTGAAAACTAACTTGATTTTAGTTTTGGCTGTGGCTAATACAGCAAATACTGTTTGGACCTAACTTCACTCCGTGACTAAAAGGTCGTTGCCAACTTCAGCCCGTGAGTAAGAGGCTCTTTAGTCACAGGTTATGAAGGCATGATTAAAAGGTCACGTAGCGACGTGTATGTTAGTATGTTAAATGCCATTTTAGTTACAGGAGTAGAAAATAGTATATTATGTATCAAGTTTTATAAACGTCATTTTAGTCACGAGTTTTATTAATCACTGGCGAAGCGCAGCGGAGCGAGTGTTTAATAAAATGAGTGACTAACAAGTTTATAAAACGAGTTGCATACTATACTTTTTCTACGACCACAAATTTAGAGAATATAACATCATATTATTTCATTAAAATTTTGACATTTATTATATTAGGTTATATTATGCTTGACAAACGTCAAAGCGACTGTTGAAAACTAACTTGATTTTAGTTTTGGCTGTGGCTAATAAAGCAAATACTATTTGAACCTAACTTCACCCCATGACTAAAACATCGTTGCCAACTTCAGCTCATGACTAAGAGGCTCTTTAGTCATAGGTTATGAAGGCATGATTAACAGGTCACTTAGCGACGTGTATGTTAGTATGTTAAATGGCATTTTAGTTACAGGAGTAGAAAAAATATTTAATTTTGCAAAAATATCAGTCTCATTATGAACAGTATGTCAACGACATTTTTGGCATCTGTGTGATTTTCTTCTTTCAAAAACGCATGCACTTTTTGCCCGCTTCGCGTCGTGCTTTAGAATTAAAACCTCGCGCTGTACAATGCGACCTACCGCACTTGTAATGTAAACAACTATTATCCGCTTCAATATTTTTCCATACTTGAAGTATTTGTACAAACTTTAAATCACTTAGGTTAGGTGCAACAGACCACAAACGAAATATTACGCTCCTACTCGTTTCCATTCTCTTCTAACCTAACTGAACATGCTTCATGGTTTTATATGTTCTGTCCCCACACTATTCACAGTTTCTGGACCATTCTACAGCGCTCCGGAAAGTTCGAGATTGCGTCTTGCTAGAAGGGGACGTGAATCATAACACACTTCAAAAGAATGCCGCGAAACCTAAAATTTTGGGAAATGCTGAGATATGGAGTTCCAAAAATGCGATTCAGATCAAATTTCCGTCCGTTTTTATAAAAATATGTTCAAATTTTACTTCGATAAATGGAATTTTATTATGTAAAATAGAGTAAAAATCAAATGGTAAATTATTCGAACGGCTGAATTCATGTAAAAGCTTCGTTAAACACGGCATTTTGTAAAACGGAAATTCATTAAAAAGTTCCATTGTAGATAATATTGTCTCAATTGTCAATACTTAAACTATATGAAATCTAAATAGCTATCGAATTAGTGACCAAATTCCACCTAAACACGTATACAGTTAGAGATTTTATTTATGTGATTCTTAGTCACTTAATGTTGATTATTTCCTTCATATCCATAATAATGCGTAATCACTATAGTTTCTGTCAGTTTAACAATGACAAAAATTCAAACGTCAAAATTTAACCGCGGTTAAATATGTGTCAAAATTTAATCGCTTGTGCATAATTTTAACGTAATTATTAAAGGTGCTTCACCAACTGAATTTTATCTATTTATTCAGGAAATAATCACGCCGAACATCCCGCGTGCATGTAAACTAGCCTGAATAAATTTTGACGATTTTCTGTCAGAATGTTTTACTCTAAAGGAATATATCTCGTAAATTTTCCGCCCCAAAATTCCTCGTGCTACGCACTCGGGATTCTTGTTGAGCGGCAAATTTACTTAACATATTTCTTAGCAAAACATTCTGACAGAAAAAGTCAAAATTTAATCGGCTACTTTAATGCACTTGGGATATTACTGTTGATTAAATTAAATTTGCCAAATAAAACGAATGCTTTTCAATATAAAATAAAGTGCAATAATTTAGCACATCTGTACTAAAAGGTGCACTTCCAACATTCCCTGCCACTATGACCTTTAAATTGTTGCTTATATTACACTAAAACTGGTTTAGGCATTTTGAATATTTTCATCTTTTTTAATGTCTAGCGACTGTCAATGAAAGTGATTTGGATCACGTATTATTATAAAATTTACGACGTAAAAATACAAGTTATGGTAATCAAATACAATCAAATACTGGGATTTCTCATATTTGGGAACTTTTAGGTCCCAGTTTGCATAACACACTTTATTTCGAAAAACTAATAACAAACCACTAAAACGACTAGTTTGAAAATTATGGCTATTCCGGTCATTTATAGGGATTCAATGATATTTTTTTTAACTATAATGTGTAATAAGTATCACAGCCTGAAAAGCGCGAAGTTAATCAATCACATATATCGGAAGGGTTTTGCAGGTACTAATAAAACAATCACACTTGTATATTTGCATTATAAAAACGTTATCAGGCAACGATAGCTCTTAATTAATTTTAGAAATCTGTTATTAAATGTATCATCATATTCAAAGCAAAATTAAATGCACTAGAAACATTTCAGATGTAGCTCTGATCGAATTATTATTTTCAAACTTCTACTATTGATTACAACGCCTACCTAGTTGTTACATGATAAAATGGGCAACCTGTACATGTATATCTTTTTTCTATAGCAAATGTTAAAGTGTGCTTTAATCAACTCAAAACAAAAGGTCAGGTGTTACTTTAACAGCAAGGGTAGATATAGTAGCACTTTAACATCAAGGGTAGATAAAGTAATTTAATTTTCTAACTTTTATTTAAATTAAATATTACAGCTTCGTATTATCCTAGCAACTCGACTTCGACTAGACGTTAAACGATTCACTCGTGGATAGAATTTAACTTTAATAAATAAATTATTAATAGCATCACTGCCTAACTAATGATTAACGTTAAAGTCGATTATTTACAATGAGTGTAAGTAAGAAGTTACGAACTGTATGCTCTAAACATTTAGCTATTGCTTGAAGTAGTGTAATAATACTTCAACTAAAAAGTATAGACTATGAATCAAATAATAATAATAATAATAATAATAATAATAATAATAATAATAAAAATAATAAAAACCATATAACAAAAGACCAGAGCATAACAGGCGATATATGTAGGAAATGTCACATACAAAATGAAACAATAGAACATGTAATAGGAGGTTGCAAACTACTAGCGGGAACAGAATACACAGAACCACATAACTTAGCAGGAAAAATTATTCACCAAGCAATAGCAAACAAATACCTACTACAAAAAGTCGACATGCCGTACTACAAATATATACCAAATAGAAAACGATGACTACAAACTGTATTGGGATATAAAACCATACATACAGAAAAAACAGTAGCGCATAATAGACCAGATATTACGTTTCAAGACAAAAAAATGCAAAATACAAACCCCTAGCACTTGAAATAGAACGGATATGGAAACAAGAAGAAGCACGTGTCATCCCATTCATTATATCAACAACGGGAATCACACCAAACACTTTCATTCAACATCTAAAACAACTTCAGCTAAATCCTTTCATCCATCAACAAATACTAAATTCGGTTATTCTAAAAACATGTAACATAGTCCGGTCTTTCCTTCACTCAATAGCAATTCTTTTCTAATTTGGCACTAGCTCGTTAGAAAAGAAAATTTTACCATCAACTGATGAGAAAATAAGAAGAGATAATAATATAAATAATTACATTACCAAACAAATGTGTTTTGGTCAGAGTTTAGATTCCCAAGATTGAAACTGGAGATTCTATAATGAAAAGTTAGTGTCAATATCTGACGGAATCGAACCAGTTCCAGATTTCGTTATGCTCTTGTCTCCTTGCAGTTGTTCTCATGTATGTATCTCTATATAAAGATCATACATTTTCTTGTATTACTAAACAATTTGTGCTATTGTAATGAAATATATAAAGTCTGTTACGGTCTTAAACTGACTTTACGACACCGCACCGGCTCATACAATAACGAAACGGCCGGCGCGTGCCGTAAGGGACGAAATCGGGACGAAAGTTCTCCTAGGCCGCTACCCAGCAGCAACAAGTTAGGCCGAGATAGACTTTCAGTGGAGATGGGCGGGTCCTTTAACGAGATTATCTGAGGGTAACGGCCAGAGGGTCGGTAACTAACGGTAAAATAATGAGGGCGCCACGAAGCCTGTCTTAACCCGACTAACCGGGCCTGGGCGGTTAGACGGGGCGAAGCATTCAAGATACTCCGTCGATAGGGTTACTCATGAGTTGCAAGTTCACATAACAATTTCGGGATTGCCTTATGCAAAGATTGTAATTAGGTGCCAATCCGGCCGCGACTACGCAGCTGTCTCACCCACCTGTACGCTCAAGGCTCCCTCGTCCCGTCGCACAATAATCACTACACTGAAGGGGCGCTTATCTGAAACAGAACATGCACAAGTCGAAACAAAACAATAGTTCCCTTAATTAACAAGTCATATATTGAATCACGGGTTACAATGGGGCAGCGGAGTGCGTCGCCCTATATATATATATTATATCTAAGAAAACACCAGCTGGCGCACGTTCTTAACCTAGCGACAGATGTACAGAATAAACAAGATAGCACTAGGCGCAAGCCCGTGCAAAGATACAGTCTAAAATTCGAAATGAATGCGCAGCATGTGGGCGCGACGCCTTATGCAACATACAGTAACGCAAGCACTTGTAAAATAGACAGTCTGTAATTTGGAAATGCGAGCAAATATGACGACAGTGCCTGTAGGCACAAGAGACGTGACGGGCTCGCTCGCGGCGTTCCAAAACAACTCGCACACGGGACTTAATGCTCCCCGCGGGACAGGAACACTCGCGTTCACAACGGTAATCAGTTCAAAAACACATACCTTAATACGTAGTCGGTCGGGAAGCCTGGTACAGTTGAGTTGCGACAAGCTGCAATCTTAGGTGGCAGGTACATTCGATATTCGACGGTTATAGTGACGAGTGGGTATCCGCCATAATAGCGGCGTGCGACGCGTCAGGACGCGTACAACTTGACGACGAAAATGGGCCACTTACGTTCTGCGGGACAGATCCTCGAATGTCGAGATGAAGGGGACGACCCCTTACTTACGGGAGCAGAAACTGGACTCAAGATGCACCCACGCTACGCCGAAACAATTCGGAGCTCGCACAACCACAACACCTCTCGAAGGTGAAACAATTCTCGCAGCGCTCGCTGCAACACCTCGAAACGGGCAACACCAAAGGGGGCCTCCACGGCAACAATATTAATCAACAGCGGCAGGCGTCCTCGGGCACCTAAGGGGCCAAAGGACGCCGCCTGGATAACACAACCACCAAACGAACGCTTTCTGCAACGGGCTGCGATCAACTGCCCAGAGGGAAGCGCTGCAACATGACACATCGGTCGCGTCCCCACGTGACTATATCTCGGCAGCCAATCGTGAGGCGATAAGATGAAACAAATAAGTGCCGGTACGAAGACAGCACGAAGCCTCGCAGTCGCCTCAACGGCGTGATTTCTAGAAGGTTCGGAATTCTTGCGAGCGATAACACCCGGCTGCCAAAGTACCAGCAAAGGGGTGCTCCAACTGACGAGAAATACTGCGTTTGGGGCCAAATATGTGCAAAATCATTATTATGGAATTAGGCGATGAAGCCAAATAAGTAATTAAAAGAGTTTAGCATACGGGCACGCTGCCCTAAAGCCTAGGTGGCTAATTAAAATACCAAAATGACCTGACAAGTCACGGAACTTCACTTATGAACCATGTAGAAGACCACAAAATGAAAATACAACATGATGTCATATAAACATATTCGTTTGTAAGAAAGCAGTGATAGGTATTCTTGATTTGTTTTCGAATGAACTGCAAGTTACGAGTAAAAAACGTAATAAATTCAAAAGCTATCTACTAATTTAAGATATCAACGTGTGCAACATTAGCTAAAAGATGGGTTCTGTCACTTGTTGGTCGTGTCTGTTAGGCGTTGTGCAGAGTCTGCTTAGCATTCTGGAGGTCACGAGTTCAATTCCCGTGGCCGTCTGCTCTGATTCAGGTTTTTAGGTAGTTTTCAGAGTCAACAGAATACCTTCTCTTAGGCGAATGCCGGAACTGTACTTCTCCACCTTTCCTGGCCTCTCTTCTATTCTCCACCCCTCCTTTCTCTCACCCATCCGATAATTCCCGTTCTTGCCTATATCAGCCTACGTTGTGCAGAAAATTGTTTTTCCTACTCGCTAATAGAAACTTGGCTTTTTTATAACATTTAGAGGCATAAAAAGTATTACATTTAATTTATGCAAAGACCGTTGCTATGGAAATACTGCAGCAAACACTTTCTGTGCGTGTATTCAAAAGGAAGCACAGCAAGTAATACACTTTTTAGGCACCGGTTCTGAAAACCATGCATTACTGTAGAATTTTTTGGCTGGAAAGTCTTTACGTCCTTCAGAGGAAGATTTGGTAATGTTTTCTTTACAGCACTATTTTTAAAGATTCTCGTTTTTATTTTACTGTGGTTACTAAAGAAATCAACTACAAATATCTCTAGATTTCTACAGAGGTATAATGCTTGTTTGTTATTGTGATGTTTCAATATTTAGATAAAATTAAGAAGAAACACAGATGCCTAAAAATGTTGTACGTAACTCATCCGTAGGTATTCAGGCATCAACCTAAAATTTGCCTACGCGTCCTGTAAAGAACTCTTTCCGGACTTGTTACGTAAACTACTATTCTGTTCGTCCTTAAACGCTTTGTCAAACTGACAAGTAATAATTTTGAACAAAAGTAACTTATTCATAGCAACTAGGTTGGGCGTTACTTGTTTTGGATTATTTTTGAAGTGCCAAATTATGTGTAAAGTAAGTTGAAATAAATGAAATAACTATTACCACAATTACTATACAGTTTTAATCTGAATAATTGCCTCTATCAGGGTTAATTAAAATTACAGTTATTGCTAATTATGTCTTATGTAATTAACAATGTTGACTAGTGACTTATTGTTGCAATAAATAGAATTGAATCTTTCCTTATTATTCGTAAGTTTGCAATGCAACCAGAATTGCTGTAAGCATCATACCATTACATGTTTTCCCCAATTTTTACTTCCTTTTACGATAAAGAAAGTATTAGATTCACCCCAAAAATTAGAAATTGAGTTTTCAACAGATCTTCACATTTTATAGTCCCATGAACCCAAAAAACATGTTTTTGTTCATTGGTCTGTCTGTGTGTGTATCTGTCTGTGAACAGAATATATCAAAAACGAAAAGACGTATGACGTTGAAACTTCATATGTAAGTTTTGTGTACTATCTAGATGCAACAGCAAGCTATTGAAAAAAATGCATAACTGGAAGAATGGTGTTTACTCTTGTGATTTTTCAGTTTTTTTCGACTTTTTTCAAAAACGGCTCGGGCGATTTTCTCAAACTTTACATTTTTATTACATTTGTAATTTGTATTAATGTGAGATAGGTGATTTTCCAGTTGAATACCTCTAAAATGGGTTTCTTTTGCTTAAAATTTTAGAGAAAATGTGTCTCTTGAACTAACGCTATATTTTGTACAGTTTCTGTAGAATTTATAATTTTTGAAGATTTTTAACAAATGCTTAAAATTTTAAAATCAAATTTTTGCCTAATTATAAGATCACTGTAAATGGAAGTTGTGTGCGTGTATCACACCAGATTTTTGAGAATTAAAATCACTATGCATGAATTCTTTACATACGTTGGCTTGCATGAGTAGTCTTTTTAATTATCACAAATTAATTCTTTAACTTAAATCTCTTTTTAATTAGAGTGATTTAGCAACTCATATTCAACTAAAACCTAACACTAATTAACTAACCTATTCTACACAAGACGATTGCTCCCACATTATTTGTTAATTAACTAACCTATCCAACGTGCGTCACTTTTCTTTACCACCACCATTGGATTAACGAAGTTTGTTTTCGAATGTTCTGTTACACCATCATCTAGCATTTTTTGTTACTCATGTTTTACTTTTTCGCGCTGTGCAAAAGCAATTGGATACGTTTTACTTTTAAAACCCTTTGTCTCATCTAATATCAGTTTATGACAATATTTAGTTGCTTGTCCTGTTTTCTGATTTACTATTTCAATATTCCTTATTATTATTTCCATAATTCTGCTCTTATGTTGTAAATAATCACTTCCTATCTGCTCATCATTCAGCCAGCGTCCTTTCCTTTTTAATTATTTCGTCTCCAGCACTCTTCGCATGGCAACAATTTTTATCCTCGTCTCCAGCTTTCATATTAGAATGAAAACAATTTTTATACTCTTGGCAACCACTCTCGGGATTCAACCAAGGTTTAATTATATTCATTATATGAATGCTTCTTTGCATCCCATTTGATGAATTATATCAACCCCTATAACGAAATCCACATTTAAAGCAAAAACTATGAAAAATCGGACCACAGATTCACTCTTATCTAATCTGATCTTTATGCGTTTTACTTCTAGTAGAGATCCTCCTCGTTGCAGACAATAAATCGATTTTATTTACTTTCACTAGGTTGCCTTGTAAAACGTTTATTTGAAACAAAAAGGTACTATTATTAATGCCGTAAGTGTTCGAAAATGTTGCCATTTTGTGCAATGCAAATACGATCTAAATGTTTAAACCTGATTTTTCTTGACATCGGGACACAATAGGCCCATGAGACAAGAGTATTTTTTTGTTGTCAAAAACTTCAGGCTGCTACATTTTGTTATCAAAATTGATAAAAACAAAAATGTTGGGGCCATATTTTCCTTTTCTCCCGAGTTTAACCCATCTATGTGCATTTTACATCGCCAAGAGTAACTTTATCTTTTCAAGTAGAAAAAGTTTGCTAGGTGTACAAAGTTTCAAATAATAAATTGTATTTGAACGTTTCGAAAATATTAAACAAAAACGATCCTCAGCACTACACTTTTAACACCCTATATCTGGAAAACCAAGGGTTTTTCGGCCTATGGTTATATAAAGTTTTCTTAATATTTCCGGTTCTAGAATTCGCTATTAAAGTTTGGCAGGCTAATTTTGGGACACCCTGTATAGAGAAAACCGAAACAAGAATTTAAAAACTTCTGATGTTTATTAAAAATGTTTTTTATCGCTCTTGAAAAGTCGCTAGTTCAAGAGTTACGAGGTTTTCTACTTGGGGTGACGATATGCAGATGACGCCAGGAAAAACACTCCTATAGGAATAACTACGTATATCTGTGTATTTAATTTTGTCCTTTCAGTTATATTGGCACACTAATCAATTGCTCAAAATTTTTTTTTTTTTTAATTATGCTGAAGTGAACTTATATTTTAATATTTCATAATGGAAAACTATTAAATAATGTTGGTATTAAAAAAATGTATTTCCCCGTATTCTAGTTCTACTTTAAATTTAATTATTACCCTTATCTTAAAATAACTGAGTGAAATGGCTTTGGGTAGATTCAATTCTATAAAAGGAAGCTGCTAAATTTGTTATATTAGTTAAACGTGGTTTTACTATTTGGAGCTTTTATTAGGAAGTAACAATACGATGTCGTCTAATTAGCAATTAAGGTTCATCCTTCACAATTGTTATTTTAAGGGTTGTCAAGATTCACAGTTACATATCACCTTCAGGAATTATTAGTATTTCCTGTAAAATCTCTTTATTTTGTCTATAGCTCATTGCAATATTAATAATCATTGCACCAAACGGGATAGAAATGTACCACAAGGTTAGTGTTCTTTGAGTAATTCTCAGATTTTAGCTTTTTACGTCTCTATATTTTTATTTATTGTCAACAAAACAAAAGCAATACTATATATTTCTATTCGACAAAAACACCTAAGAATCTTTTTCTATAAATTTAAAAATTACGGTACCCCCAAGAATACTTCGACTCCGTTTCGCTAGTACAATGAAATGTTATGAACCAATTATTTATTAAAAAAAACAAAAAAAAAATTGCCGACGACCATATCTCAAAAGTTAATGTTGCCTTCATTTTCGGAGGACTCATCGTATGAAGACGATCCAAGACTTCAGGAACGTTCCTGGCGACCTGAATCGTGTACACATACTAACATACGTACACCACACAGCACGTTTAGGCAGCCCCCAATACGAGGGAGGGATCTAGTGGGCTGGGGTCTCCACCAAAAGATCCGCACAGCCGAGACGGATATTTGGTATAGCGGGTTTATTAGTCGGTTGGCACGAATTTTAGAGATATTTGACTCAGAGTTGTTTTCGATATGAAGGAATTTCAATACTTCGTACACTTCGTGTCGAAGTAATTGGTTTGAGAAACTGTGTTTGCGTGTTCCTGGAGTACCTACAAATCGACAAAATGTTTCAAATAGAGGTGCTTCATCCCAACAGACTAGCAGTTTTTGAATGACGAATCTGACATTCTTTAAAATATGTTTATATATACAAACAGCATTATAAAATATATTGTTTGAGGATTTCGCGGTTACTCGTATTATTCTTGTTAAAAAATAATTTCGGCTTAAACCGCGTAGTCTTTGTAGATAAAATAGCCCAGTCATATTAGGCAAAAATAGGGGTCAACCTCGGAATGAAAGATAATAAGCTGCAAATTGGTATAAAGCTTTATTTTGGCGTTCTAAATAATGTCTCAAAAGTCTCATATAATCTCGTGTCCGCGTCTTAAGATATTGAAGATCAAAGGTCGCAAAAATCGGTTTTTCGCGAATATTTCGGTTCCTATGGCTTAAATAACATTTTTACCTATTATAAAAATTGTAGAGTATAAAATTCTCTACAACTTTTGTTCATACGAGTAACCGTTTTCGAGGTAGAGCGTCGAGAGTGCGCAGCGCACCGCCATATATAGCTTAATGCAAGGTCAAGCATGTGTCACGATTAATCGTACGTTGTGAGAAGTTAATTATTCACTAAAATATGAAACTTATGTAATAACGGCTATTATTTATATTCTAATTATTAATTATTTATAATTAATTAAAATAAATATTTTAATTATTTACATTTAATTATTTATATTTAACTATTTCTATTATATATGTTATATAATTCTATTTTTAATTCTAGATTATATATTGTAATTGTATTTTAAGGTAAAAAGGAATTAAGAAAATATATATTTTTTGGTATATACTTATTTATCATTATTCATTATTCATTATACAAATTATACATTTATGACAACATTCACAGAAACATTTTCTGAAAGTGACTTGTTACATATGAAACACAAATCAGCCATAGCTCTTAAGATTGTACGTCCGTCGTTGCGAAGACACAATTTTAAACTAATAAGGAATAAACTTGGTTAATAGAAAGTGGGCCTCAACTATACAATAAAACATCTGCTCCGGCTTACTATAAATAGATAAGGTCGTAGGGTAGGGGCCCGCATGTCCAGGTATACTCTAATATAAGTATTGAAGAATTTACACGTTTTAAAGAAAAAATACATAATATTTCTTTTGCGTAAAATTCAATTAAGATATACAATGTAGAATCAAAAATATAATTATATAAAATATATAATATAAATAATTAAATGTAAATAATTAAAATATTTATTTTAATTAATTATAGATAATTAATAATTAGAATATAAATAGTAGCCGTTATTACATAAGTGTCATATTTTAGTGAATAATTAACTTCTCACAACGTACGATTAATCGTGACTCATGCTTGACCTTGCATTAAGCCATATATGGCAGTGCGCTGCGCACTCTCGACGCTCTACCTCGAAAACGGTTACTCGTATGAAAAAAAAGTTCGAACAAAAGTTGTAGAGAATTCTATACTCTACAATTTTTATAATAGGTAAAAATGTTATTTAAGCCATAGGAACCGAAATATTCGCGAAAAACCGATTTTTGCGACCTTTGACCTTGAATATCTTAAGACGCGGACACGAGATTATATGAGACTTTTGAGACATTGTTTAGAACGCCAAAATAAAGGTTTATACCAATTTGCAGCTTATTATCTCTCATTCCGAGGTGAAACCCCTAATATGACTGGGCTAAAAGCCCAGCATTCTCAGGCTTAATGTGTTTTGCACCTTGTGAACTCGGCCTAGGATCCACGCGATGGACATGCTCTTTGATGTCTGGTGTTGTTTGAGTACCTTGAGAACAGCATATTTGGCCTTGTTGAGAGAGCGACTTTCACTGTGATGATGCAAGCTGCAATGTCTTGCCAAACGTGTAATGCAACCTGCGAGCGCATGCATTATTAATATTTATTTTTTAAAACCAATCAGTTCAGAATTACATTGCAAGAACAATCATATGAATGGTTGGTGGTAATTGAGATAGTAACAAGGTTACTAGGAGTGATAGTTATAAAAAATAATATTGACTTGAAATGTGTTAAAAAATAACATTGAGGGTGCAATTCCTTTCAATTATGAATAAATAAATAATAATTCTAATGTTATATGCATTGTGGTAAACGTGAATATTCCCCGTGGTAAAATTTGGTATAATAATATCAGATTATTATAATTTTACAATAAAAGTGAATGTTAAATATAATCTTGAATTAGATTGTTCTATTGTGTATGCAATAGATTAGCAATCATTTAACATAGCTTCAGTGCGTGAGTGATTGTGTCTTGTGCCAATGGATTGGTTTTCTATTATAAAGAATAGAAATATTAAGTTCTACAACCAGCTTTTGAATCTGATACAACCAAGTAGATTGTCAAAAGGGGTGTTCAGCAAGGGAGATCGAGTATCAAAGTCAGGTACCATTGAAAATGCAGCGAAAGGTCAATGAATATATGATTAAACTTTCAATGTGGGTTATCTACTAAGTTTGATTTGGTGTAACTACAAAATACTGTGTAATATTTAGTAGCGTTTTATTTAATTGATGAATCTATTGTCTAAATTCAACGTTAAACCAGGTACTTGGTCATTTTAGGTATTTATATTTGGACGTTATCTTTTGGTTATTGTATTTAGGTTAAACATAATTATAAAATATAATTGTATTTTGGATCAAGTAATTAATAGTATATTAAAGTATGAGTGAATAACAAGGTCTTTAAAACACGCGAGAGTTTTCGAGCACGACGGCGTAGCCGGAGTGCTCGAAATAGAGCAAGTGTTTTAAAGACCAGTTATCCACGAATACTTTACGCTATTTTGTATTATACCTGCAATACTGGAACTAAATTAGGCTCTAAAAACTTAGAAATTATTTTTGTCGTGATAAATCGAGAGGGCATAATAATATTGCTACTATAGTTACGAGAATTGTTTACGTTTTTGTCGCGTCCAAGTCCGTTGTTGCAATCAGTCGTGTCAGCAAAATAAAGATAGTGATGAAGTTATAATGTTACCTATATGCCTTGTTTCCTTGACAACCTTTAAAGCTCAGCGTGCTTTAATCGCCTGTTTTCGCACGCGCAGGCGTGCTTTAAGCGGTGATTCTGATGCAGGTATAATAAAAAAATTATTTTGAATGTTAGTTGAAGTTTCTTATATACATGTCAGATCAAACAAGATAACTTTCAAGTTGTTGAAACGTTTACAGAGAAATATTTTTGAATTTATCTACCTGAAATCGATTACTAAAATTAAATAGGGTCAAATGCAGTATACGGTCCGGTCTATTACGCTGAGGGCGGAATATGTAAAAATGGTGTGCAGCTATCGTCTCATAATGTTTAAAACAATGTTGTTGCGCTCTCGGCGGTTCAGGTTAGCGGTTTAGTTTAGTTGTTAGGTCTTGATGATTTTTTTTTAGAGAAAAAATACGACCGTATACTGAATTCTGAGCATTACATATATTATTATATTTTACTGCTGATTATATCTGTCGAATGTAAATAAGTTCATATAAGTAAGATAGTTAAAATTAACACATCCATTCAACTGATAAAAAGGAGTCTCATTGCTTCAACAGGGTTAGTCGTGGTTATAAATAATTTAAGCTTGACATAAGTTAAATGTCAAATTTTTTTTTTAAATGATAAGAAACGTCAAAGTGATATACGTTTCTTGTGAAATATAAAGCCTTCATTAATTGAACTATCCTATAGTAAAGGTAAGCTCGTTTTATATTGAGATAGAATCAATATAAATTTTTAAGAGATATTACAAACGTCATGATATGTTTTATTGGACTTTGTCCACTGTCTGGGTGTATATCACACGACGTTTCGGGAGTTTTGATCTACTCTCGTCTTTAGCTGTTCCTGGTTAGTCCTGAGAAGGACTGATATTGTACAGGAACACCTGAAGACGAGAGTAGATCAAAACTCCCGAAACGTCGTGTGGTATACACTCAGAGAGTGGTAAAAGTCCGATAAAACATATCCTAATAGACCACTGCTAAAAAATTACATTCAGTTAGTCGATATGGGTGCACAAACAGCAACAAATGTTGACTTCCAAATGTCCAAAGTTTTTTATTCACCAAGATACCGTCAAAATTCGATTTCCGGCATGTGTAAAATTTTTTAAACCACATGGAATTTACTGCGTTAAGAACTTTCTTTGCACTGCCTTACAATTTTCACTTTTTTGCAACCTGAATATGTTTCATACTCAAATTCCTCATGTAAACAGTAACTATTTAACTTTTGCTTCATTGGAACAATAAAATGGCTCTAATTCTATATATTTTTCTTATCGATTAACGCTTTCAATGTTTTTGATAACTGGAGAAAACATCTACATTCTAAATGTAAAAAAAATACATTTATAACCCAACAAGTATCTAAAATGGTTACAACTTACAGAATCTAGATTTATTCTCAAGGTAGGCCATGACAGGCCCTGTGATCATATTTGATTTCACTGAATTGGCAATATGTGGGAAGAAGTAATTGTCAAACATACAAAGTTTGGTTATATTTTAAATGACAAGTAATCAGTAGCGGTGGGTAGAGGGATTTCGTTTGCGCAGTGACTAACGTTATATGACAGATTCTTTGTGTTTTAAAGTATGAAAATTGCTGTTGCTGTCGATTTTGTTAATTTTGTTATTGCCTTTGTTATTGTTGCTATTTGTGTGTGTATTGTTAATTCTGTTTTGAAATGCGCCATACCACAATGTTAAGTACGCCTCTGATTTATTGCGTCATTTAGCTTAAATAAGATTAACAATTTAATGTCAATATGATAGAAGTCAAAAGTATACCAGTACAAAACTAGGAAATTACTAGATTCTAACATTAGTTCCGATTTTCACCGCGCTTCAATCTAGAATCTGTAAGCTATAATTGTGAATGCAGTGCATGAAATGGGGCTTTGGTGCAAAATATCAGTCGAAAGCACCAAAGTATTTGGCGCATAAGGTGCATACAACGTTTTTTCTAGAGTTTCATCAAAATTATTAAAAACATTCATTAGCCATATTTTTTCTACAAGCGCCAAATAAGAATATCGATATTGCTTCGCATTCTAGCTCGCTTATGGTATGTCGTCAATGGTAACGTAAATACATAATCTATTTTTTACAATGTTACAAAAGAAAAACTTCCCGTATTGGTATAGCGAATGTTACATTTTTTTGACGGGTTTCGAAAATAGTAATTTGTACAACATAAGTCATACTTTAATTCATGACTTTGCAGTTTGATAACGAGGGCGAAGCCCGAGTTAATCAAGCAAAACTTGGTCGAAATTTAGCCGAAAAGAACTTCGGAATTGACAACTGTCAAATTGACATTTCAATAAAATATTTAAACGAAGTATACTTTTTTCACGATTTTTGCGTTAAAAAAAGTGGAACTTTCAAAACAATTTTTCGTTAAAAAAAAAGACGATTTTCACGATCACTATGCAAAAAACATACTTTGTGTCATTGTTATGTCATAATTACTAATGTTCACTTGCACGATAAACGTCCTCGCTACTACATTTACACGAGGGCGTGGAATGTTCTTCTAAAAAATATATTACCAAAAATACGATCTGTATAGATCCAGTTTTATTTCAGTTTTTCAACACAATTTCATAATTTGTTTACAGAACTCATACAATTATTAAAGTCTATAAATAAATAAAGTGTCATACTCTCAGCATATTTCTAACCTTGGAAGATTCTCTTACAATTTGAGGATGTTCACGAACTATCTTTGAAATTAACAAAAAACAATGAAAATATCTCAAATATTTTCCGACATATTAAGATATATATTTTTTTAAATGTGTTTTTTAGAAAATATAATTTGACGATATTTTGATGAATAAAAATATATCATTTGTTTTATAAGTAAAATAACGTACTTAATTCAAATATTTCCTGATTCGGGCCCTGAGCCCAAAAAGAAACGATGCATTTTGGGTTTTATTCGCTCTAACAAGGCAAACGGTTAGCATGCCGACAGTCGCAGCACTAGTTGATCTTTCTATTCTATTACATTGTGTTATCCCTATAATGCGTACTCCTGCAGATTCAGAGTTCTATATACAAATCAGCTTGGCAAATCCTGCAGGCCTAAATCTTGATTTGCCATTTCTTACTATCCCTTTCTCTTCATGTTAGTTTATGAGTATTTTGCCACGCTGCAAAATAGCATACTTTTTCCCCCATAGATACTTTATAATGGCTTTCTTCTCAAATTTCCAAAATATTTATGAAACTTATATTTAGTGTACCTACTTATTTCACATCCACAAAGAACTCTTGTCTTCCTAGCTACGGTTTTTACTTCCTTTTACAATAAAGGAAGTATTGGATTCACCCCAAAAATTCGAAATTGAGTTTTCAACAGATCTTCAGAGCCCCCTGAACCCAAAAAACATTTTCTTTCATTGGTCTGTCTGTGTGTGTGTCTGGGTGTATGTCTGTGAACAGAATATCTCAAAAACGAAAAGAGGCATGGGGTTGAAACCTCATACATAAGTTTTGTGTCCTATGTAGATGCGACAGCAAGCTTCTGAAGAAAATCGCATAACCGGAAGTAAGTGTTTACTCTTGTGATTTTTCGGTTTTTTTCGATTTTTTCAAAAACGGCTCTAACGATTTTTTTTCAAACTTCTCATTTTTATTACATTTTTAATGTGTATTGATGTGAGCTAGGTGATTTTCCAGTTGAATACTTCTAAAATGGGTTTCTTTTGTTTTTTTCTATTTTTTTTATTAACTCCTATTTTAAATAGAACACCCGGTATATTATTACATTTTTGAATTCAGCTTAAAATTATAGAGAAAATTCGTCTCTTCACCTAACGCTCTATTTTACACCGTTTTTGTAGAATTTTTAATTTTTTTCAAAATTTTGACAAATGCTTAAAAATTTAAAATCAAATTTTGCCCAATTATAAGATCACTGTAAAAGGAAGTTGTGTGCGTGTATCACATCAGATTTTTACATTAAAGTTTTAACAATGCTCCCACGTCCTCACTGCTATTATTATACTAAACTTAACCCATGGGCACTAGTTGCACATAAGAAAAAACAATGATTTGTAATTTAACTGTTTATATTTGAACTTTATCTGTTTTTAAATTACCATATATAATGCAACTAGATCTTGATTATCAAATAATAATTGCTGTTTACACGAGATATATCCTTCAGACTCGCGTGATTTCCTAAAACAATATATCGAGTGGAAACAGAAATGATTTGATGATCAAGAAGACACGAGTTGCATTCGGCTAGATTATATCACGAGTCAATAAACAACGTTTGAACAGTTTATTTATAAATGTCAAAAGTACAGTTAACGTGGTTCTTATGACAATTGTACTGTCAGCAGATAACGCAATGTTTGTGAAGGCATGTGACTACCACTTATTAGTCAGGAAGGTATAAGATTATCACAGTTGCTATGTACATTATCAAAGATAGTTAGTTTGCAGTTTTGCATTGGTTGATGTTAGAGGGAGTGGTATAATCAATTTAGTCAAGATTCCGTTAACAAATTCCATGTTTATATTAAAGCGAAAGACACTTTGTTGTGTTATTGCTTTTAAGTTTATTATTTACACTTCAGTTCTAATACCACAGTATCTGTTATTAAATTATGCATTCTACATTAGTTTTTAATTCTTTAGCTGAGAATTTATTTATAGAAACCTGTAATTTATTACAAAAAAACTGTAATTGCTTTGTTAGTCTCACACTAGATGGCGTACGTGACTGCAACTAACTTCAGAGCGTTCTTTAGACACACATAGTTAGATAGATAAATAGATTTGCGTGTTTACATTATTATTAATAACACCACAATTAGATAATCAAGCTTCCTCAATTTTGAATTTGTATTTTCTGCAATATATTACACTATTCACTTCCAGGTTACCGTCCTCTCATTGCTTTCATTGATTACCAATTTTTGTTCTCATTTCTGGTTTTCTTCAGTCTGTACTACTTCTTTTAGTTCTTATTATAATGCTATATCACAAACTTATGCTAAGCATTAGTGCTGGTAATGTAAAGCAATGCATAGAGTGTATGTTTTTCTCTCGCTAATTATCTTTTATAATAATAAATTGAAAAAACGTTGTAAAATTAGACCGCTCTGCTTCAGTTCACCTTTACCTTAAAGCTTCTTGAGAGAGTTTCATTCACCACAATTTTATCTACTGAGTTTTACACTGCCATCCTAATTAGATATATTAGTTTTATTGCCATTTCCAAGCTAGCCATAGTCTCATCGAGTTTTCCTCTGATTCTGCTGATTTAACTCCATCTGATATGACTCTTCCATTTTCTTTTAAAATTAATAATTTTTATTTGTCTTGCATCTAGATTTAGAATGTCAATTAATAACCCGTAAGGGCAAACACTATATGACGTCGGTTTATATTTATAGCAAACCATATTTAGTCGTAGACACTGAACGAGAAGATATTCAAAACACCTCTATTTGAACATTGTAAGTTTAAATGGTCTCGAAAGGGCCGCCTTGGTAATTCAATCGATAAGCAGCCCGCTTACCAGGTATGTGAAAATGTGCAAACCATTGCACCCGTTGCACTTCCCGCGCTGTATGCATGGTCCTCGACAGCGAAAGGTAAAAGACAATTTTAACTGTGGTGTATTTTCTTATTTCAATCGGTATTCTTGTTCTTTAGAGCTACGAAACATTCGTAATGGGACTTTAATTTCATATAATAACTATCCCTATGAATTTGCTCCTGCTTTGAAAGTAAACGAAGTAACTTTTCTTTTGTCTATTTTCCATGGAAAAGAGATTTTATTAACAGTTTTACCTAAATTGTATCTTATATTTAACTATACACCGTAATGCATTCTAAACCAATTCAAGTTTTTATTTATACATAATCTGTCATCACACGCCATTCGAAAACCATATAGCATTTGTTTATAGAAAATATTCAGAATTGTTTGCACTTTTTAAATTTAGTAAATATATTTTTCGCGCAATAGCATTCAGACATGAACTAGTTAAATAAAATATTTCACTAAAATCCTGAAATCAATTTGCTAGAAACAAGGAGTGCCGTTTTAACTACGATGCATTTTAATCCAACATAACGATGCATAATACCGCACAACTTGAACAGCTTAAGACTACAAACACGTGGAACACCTCCAGCTAATAGCTAAAGCGCCTATCATGTTTTGCATCTCTGTATTGCAAGCAAAACTGCCTAGTTGTACCTGTCAGACTGAGCTATCGCACCACCCTCTTCACTTTCCGGACGTAATAAGATTAGCACTAGTGATGTAATTACAGTTGATTTTGCAATCTACGTTTACAGCTAATAGTCAGCATTGCACGACGAAAAGGAATTTGTCACGATCTACAACGACGGCCAGAGTGATAAATAATTTTATCAGAACCTATATTTGGAGATATTTGAGATTAAAATAATGATTTTCCACCTATACTATTAATAAGTAAACAACGTATGACGTAATTCACTTGTTCTTTGTAAGTACATCCCCCAAACTGTGTTTTATATAATTATAAAAGCACTGCAAACACTTTCATCCCAAAAACTAAGAAGGAGAACATGAGTCTTGTCCTTTTAAAAAGTTTGCTTCAATTTGCATAAAACTGTTCTTTCTGTTCAGACCAGCCGCTTATATGAATATCGTTGGTAACCTTTACCCTCCAATAACATATATCTGACCACCACCAAAGTAGTCTTGAACTTTGTTTTACAGAACCATTAAGCCCGTAAGGTTTTCCTACATGAATAAGTATACTTAATCGTTTACTTATTTATTAAATCGAGCTGTATTCCTCTTTTAGATGTAGAAATACATATTTTGTTAAGAGTGTTTCTGTTCCCCAGGAAACTCCGATGCTTCCTAAGAAGCTTGAAACTGTTATTCAATCTATTCCTTGACGGTCCTTGATCTTTTATTGACTGTCCCCATTTCCCCATTTTACTGTCCTCTACTCCTAGTATCCAAACCACCGTAACTTATTTCTCGCCGTCTGTATCGATTCTGCTGGGAATCAGAATCTATTTTGTAGTTCATCACTTCTAAGGTTACCGTTCCTATTTTCTTTTTATACTTTTCTGAATGCCTTATATCGCAAGCTTGTATTTTCCCGTCGTTTACTATAAATTCGAAAATGTATTTCTGTGTCCTTAAATATCTTCAATTATATTATTAAAGTTTCGTTAGCTGAGCAAAGAAATTACTATGTGCCCGTATAGTAGTATTTTTGTTCAAATAATTTTGTCGCGAGCTTAATTTTAACGCTAAAATACTTAAAATAGTAAATACATGCACAAATGTATATCATTAACATAATTTGAATAATTAATGTTGCAGTGAATTTTTAAAAAATGCTGAATTTACTTTGGAATGAACAACGTTTACGTAAAAAATTACAGTTGTGTCGATCATTCCTTCAAGTTCTGGTGTGCCCAGTTATATTAAACAACAAATTATCATCAAATTTTTACATGCTAAAGGTGAAACAGCTGCTAATATTTATCGTCCCCGGCATATACACTTTTGTGAAGAATTCGTTTCAAGAAGTTCAAAGTGATATAAATCGTACGTCATAAGCCACAAACGTGTATCAGATGTTCTCTATGTTGCATAGCCGCTACCTGTGTTTTCTGAGATGCTCACAGTTCATTTTTTTTTTAGATTTCTTTACTGGTGGCAATACTATAAGTGCAGAGTGTTACAATCAATTTCTTTTATGAAGCAGAGAGGCTGTAAGAACAGAACGATGCTAACTATTAATGTATTTCAGTGATAATGCACGTCCACATATTACCTGCTTAACCCAAAAAAAAATATAAATTAGAATCAGAAAGTAAGGTAAGGTAAAGGTTCAAGGTAATTTCAATTCTCCCAATTGGAGGCAGGCTGCTATAAGGACCTTCTGTCCCTCTTCAGCGAAGAACGGGAATTTTAGGATGCGGCCCGTTACTTCTTTCTTTAAAGTACAAAATCTGAAACACCGTATGAAATGCTGTAAAACAGGTCTGTATCCCAAAATGTCTTGATGATTATCAATAAATACTCGAAACGTAATTAAACTATAATTTGTGGTGCAATGTTGAATTCAGAATAAAAATGGCTTCTACAATTTTACATTAGAACATTTAACAAATAAAATTGATGATGGATACGAAACGTCCAATAAAAAAATTGATAACGTAATCTTCAAGTTCATAAAAATGTGCTATAAAAAAGTCTCGGTCTGACTTAAATATTAACGCCGGAAAAAATAGAATTCAAAATCTAAAAATTCATTTTTTTTAAGATAACTCAAAAACGAAAATCATACCAAGGATTTCTATGCGTCTTTATGTTAGTCTTTTAATTGAGTAAATTTTTACCATTTAACTAGATTTTTATCTTTTGCTCTTAACAGGATCCCCATACTGACCCTCGTTATCGTGGAAGAGAATCAAGTTAAGAATAAATAAATCAGTAATAAGGCCGATCGTAACATATGCTGTGGAAACGAGATCAGATATGGTTAATACCAAACAAATTTTGGAGACTACCGAAATGAACATACCTTAGTAGTAGATCATCCGTAAAACCAAAGAAGACATAGAAAAACTCCTTGGTATAAAACAAGCTTTTAAGCTTATATTAAAGAAGAAGACGAAGAAGAAGACAAAAGAGATCAAAACGAGGGTGGCCACTTCGAACAATTCTTAACCAATATCAAATGATACATGATCGAATAGTGTTAGAGATTGCTGCGAGTTGAAATGCTGGATTTACAAAAGACCATTGACAGCTGAACTAACAAAGCCACAACAAAGGACTTGAAAGATAAATCTGTAGAAGTGCCACACAAAAAATATTCAAGTGCCACCAAAAATGTCAAAGGGAAAAAGAAGACGTGGAAGCGAGCCACAAGTTTAGGTGTCGAAAATGTGCAACGTTATACGGACCTAGACAGTGCCCTGCGGTTGGGAAAAAATGCAACAGATACGATAACGAAAATATTTTTTTAAGTGTTGTAGAGTGAAGAATGTGAAAGTAGTGGAAGAAGAAAGTGAAATTATTCAAGCTGATCTTGAAATCTGTGTAATAGAAGTAAACAAAAGTTCTTCTGTGGATAGTCTAAGAGAGGGGTTCTCAAACCCTTTTTCTGGGCATACCACCAGCTGCATTGAGTCCGTAGGTGGTTAGTATAGTTTACTTAACATGAATTTTCAGTTTCGTCAGAAATATATATTAATTATCAAAGTAATAATGAACAGATGTACTAATTAGTAGTTAAATATTATACAAGATATTTGGTAATTAGCGTGAAATAGTTTCGGATGTTATAAGAGATATTATTGTGTCAATTTTTTTAATAAACAGGTATCCGATTCGCATCCCTTTCTAAAATGATTCTAAATAACTGAATATAACCCTAAAAAGTAATCCTAACCGGATAACACCTTGTTACAGTATAAATTACACTTTACGGCATGAACACAACATTCAAATACTAAACAGTTTATTACACGATAAAAACAACATAAATCCGGAAAAATACAAGGATCAGTTGCTACGATGTACTGCAACAAAGGTTGGCGACTAAGCCTGAGTTAGAGGGAGGGTTCATTGCGATATTATTAAATAGGGCAACGACCTGTAACTCTAAATAAAGATGTTAAATGCCATAGACGCCACTACTTTTGCAAATCGGGAAATGCAAGGAAAGCTCACTAAAAGTTCAAAGGTGGACCTCCTTTTAAAGGTATCTAAAATGCTGGGTACCAGCCGCATGACTAATTTAAAATGAAATGTATTGACTTGAAAAATAAAAACATGTAAAATAGTTGCATAAACATTAAATCAAATGAAAAGGGTTAGTAGTTCTAATTTAAGTAGCGTCAAAACAATGTAAAATAAACAATACTACCTGTACTGAATAGATCACAAAAATCTAAATATATCCACGCTTATACGAAATGTCGCTCACGCGTATCAATCTAAATATCGCTACATCAACGGTCAAAATAGTTCCCTAAAAGTAGATAAAGGCGCAACACTGTAAAATTTAGGCTTGACTATATTCTCTAATTCACAATACCTGATTTGAGAATTCGGGGAGCCATTAACTGATGTCCATCCAAGCTGCCAGCATTCGGCGACCCCAACAACTGCTCAAATAATTCGACGGGGGGGGGGGGGGGGCGAGAACAAGGATTCAAGGCAAAGGTTATCACTTGCCAGTAGTAAGAAAAAACAGCGCGAGGCCGCTGGGGCTGCGAATTCAGAACAGTTTTCGACTCTCTTAAGGCGGTAGCGGGAATCAGAATGCGCGGAAAAATTCAACGGCCTCCCTAGTCCATCTCTCTCATACAACCCCAATTCAGTTCTCCATTTCAGAAATTGCATCAGCTTTTGCAATCGCCTACGTGCGATTTACCACGAGGCGGCCAAAATGGGCTAGGACATGTTCATGAGATCCGGGATACTAAATGGCCACTTAATTGCCAATTAGTTCCAAACGGTACATGTGTGGGCCTCCTTAGGCGAACAATCTTGAAGAAGAACTAGTACTGAGGCAGTACACCAGAAAACACCAGATCTACAGAATTCTACGGCTGAGTGATGGGTAAAGCAAAAAGGATGTTATAATGATTTGCATCTGCATAAAATTTTCCTAAATGAACTTAAAAGGAGGCGGAAAACGTCGGTATTAAAAATGAAAGGTGCGAGAAAATGTGAAAATACAGAAAGTAACCGAAAACGTCAAGTTGTCCTAACCACCTAGTCGCAATGTGTTACCAGAACTTTCCAACATCTACAAAAATCTGGCCCTTTAGGACGTATGATAGGACAAGGTAGAGCTACTGATAACGTATGGTACGAAGATGGATTAATAAACATAGTAGAAAATAAACCACATCTTAGCACAAAACAAATATCACGTCGTTTGACTGTTTCACATTCTCAGGTTTATTATTCTGTTATAAATAACACTGTACTTAATTTCAAAAATTAAAAATATGTAAGGTATATACTCCCCTTCTCGTAGATGTTATCCAAAGTATTATAGAAACCACGAAAGATGAGCCCTGCGTCATCAATGCTATCCGTATGATATAAGATTTTACTTGCTAGTCAAATTAGCATCAGTTGTATTCTCAAGCAATCAGGAGCCAATAGGTGGCGTTTTAACCGGAAAACAAACAGCTGTCAAGTACTGTCAATGTGAATTATTTTCGTTTTAGTTATTTGCGTTTATTTGCTTTTATGATGACTAAGGTTATATGCAACTTAAATCATTTACCAATACACAATTGCAAACGATATAATAATCTAACCAATAAATATACAACTGTATTTCTTCCGCAACGCAGTGCTACAAAAAAGAATTCCATTGAACATAGGAATTTAGATAACCAACTACTAAAATAAAATCATGTAAATATATTAATAATTACAATTTTTAACCACTATCACTACTTAAACTAGAGCCACTTGAATCGTTGCCAACATGAATGATTAGTTCATCAACAGTTACATCTAAAATCCTTTCACGCTCATCCCAAGTCCTAATTTTTTCTTCAGTGTGACGTACACAATTACCTCACACATCTTTGGTACATTGTTCTAATGCTTCCTTCCACATTGCAAGAACTCGATCATCACTATAACCATCCCTGCCGATGTGATCATTGTAAAATTGTTTTGCATGTGCCCATATTAATTCAATAGCATTGAATTTAAGCTGGTGTTACTGAGTAAAATATGGCTTTCTTTCACTTCAGTATTCAGTGAATTGATGGTAATGTGCTTTTTTTTCGAATACATCGTGTATATGGTATCCCTTATACCATTTTCGAGGAATCCGGTAAATCAGTAGATTTCAACTTTTTACGTGGTCTTTTCTTGCCAGGGCTACATAAAACTGGATTCATACTAGAACGACTCTTAACTTTTTTCACAGTAGGAACATTAATGCCTAGACCTTCCGCTGCCCTCTACAAAAAATTAAACGATGGATGTAAAATATAATTAGGCGAATTATGTTTTATTTAGGTACCTCTTGTACACACGACAATGGAATTATATGACCCCAATTTCCTTTCTCGTTTGAAGTAATTCAATAAATTTAACAAGAGCTGCTGAGATTGCGAACGTAACGTTTTACCTTTAATAGACATAATTTGTATCAAATCGTAAATAATAACTTGAAAACGTAGTTATAACGCGCCGAAAAAACGAACAAGGCTTCACAAATATTATTTGACAGTTGACGTTTTAGTGACGACGCGCGTATGTGACTCAAACTACTTTAATCAAATAAGCACTTTCATCATAACACACGCTTATTGTAATGCTATCACTGTCGTACGCATGAAGTTTGTGAACAAATGTACAAGCATGTTTGTCGTTACTAAATTCAGCGTGTGATGACGCAGGGCTCATCTTTGGTGGTTTCTATAATATGGTTTCACGATTCTTCTGAATGAGCGTTACGGCGATAGGTTGACCGGTCGTGAAAGGCCAATTCCTTGGCCAGCAATCTTGTGAGACCTAACGATTATGGATTACTTTTTACGGGGTTCCACGAAACAACAAGTACTTGAAAGAATCCACTATGTTGTAAATTCTATACGATAAAATCTACAACTAGTTGCAGCACAAAAGTGTTGAGCACGTATAATAAATCGTGTAGTACCTATTATTACAATGTGTTTCGAATAGTTATCTAATGTGCATTAAAAGTCAAATCGTTTCTGAAATACAGGTACCTCCCGGAAATTATCAAACAATCCTCGTAGTGCGTCTAAAATTTAATATTCCAAAATATTTCGTGCTAACATCCTATCCAGTACTTTCGTAAAGTAGTGGATAAATTCGTATATATAATATAATAACTTTTGGAAAAAACGCTGAGACCCGTCGATTCTTACTATTACTTGAGCATTTTTATCAATAAAATGCATTCATACAGGGGACCCGTGTAGGAGGTATGGCGTCATTGATGTTTTTTTTTAATTGCAGCCCCCTTTTTGCGGAATTTGAAAGAACAGATTTTTTTACTTACACTAAGCTAATTTTTGCGTATAGATCACATGACCAAAAATTAAGAAAAATAATTTTAAAATTGCAAAAATACTAAATTCAATTGCAATTGCAATTGATAATTTCAAAACCAACTAAATTAAATGTTCAAATTGGTCACCTTTGTCTGTCTAACAGTAACCAAGACGACCGACATGTTTTTAGCGATTGCTGTCATTGATGAAAACGTAAAATCATATTTCATAAAATTAAATTTAGTAATTTGCAATTTTAAAATTGTTTTCTTAATTTTTGGTCATGTGACCTATATACAATGGCGAACAATAAATTTAGGCCGGCCTGTCATTCGCTTGGCACTGTTTATGTTGGTGGTGGCATTGTAAGTCTATGGCAAATTCGTGGTTAGCAGGTTAGGTTTTGCGACAGTTTGTGTCAAAACTGACTTACAGTGCCACCAACATAAACAGTGTTAAGCGAATGACAGGCCGGCCTAAATTTATTGTCCGCCATTGTACAAATATTAGGTTAGTGTAATAAAAAAATGTGTTCTTTCAAATTCCGTAATAAAAAAATCTGGTGTGATACACTCACACAACTTCCTTTTACAGTGAACTTATAATTAGCCAAAAATTTGATGTTTAATTTTTAAGCATTTGTCAAAAATTTTCAAGAAATTACAAATTCTACAAAAACCGTACAAAATGAGCGTTAGTTGAAGAAACAAATTTTCTCTAAAATTTTAAGCTAAATTAAAAAATGTAATAATATACCGCGTGTTCTATTTAAAATAGAAGTTAATAAAAAATAGAAAAAAACAAAAGAAACCCATTTTAGAATTATTCAACTGGAAAATCACCGATCTCACATCAATACACATTAAAAAGGTAATAAAAATGTAAAGTTTCAAAAAAATCGTCAGAGCCGTTTTTTGGAAAAATCGAAAAAACTGAAGAATCACAAGAGTAAACACCTACTTCCGGTTATGCGATTTTCTTCAAACGCTTGCTGTCGCATTTACATAGTATACAAAGCTTATATATGAAGTTTCAACGCCATACCTCTTTTCGTTTTTGAGATATTCTGTTAACAGACACACACACAGACAGACCAATGAAAAAAATATGTTTTTTGGGTTCAGGGGACTCTAAAACGTGAAGATCGGTTGAAAACTCAATTTCAAATTTTTGGGGTGAATCCAATACTTCCTTTATTGTAAAAGGTAGTAAAAATAGACAAAAAACAAAAGCTTGCTGTCGCATCCAGATAGAACACAAAACTTATACTACCTATATGAAGTTTCAAACGCCATTCCTCTTTTCGTTTTTGAGATATGCTGTTCACAGACAGACACACAGCCAGACACACAGACAGACAGACAGATCAATAAACAAAAACATGTTTTATGGGTTCAGGGGACTCTAAAACGTGAAGATCTGTTGAAAACTGAATTTCGAAGTTTTGGGGTGAATCCAATACTCCCTTTATTATAAAAGAAAGATTGACATTAAAAAAACATCGATGACGTCGTACCTCCTACGCGGGTTACCCTGTATGTATGTATTTTATTTGATAAAATGCTCAAATAAAAATAAAAATCGACGGTTCTCAGTGTTTTTTCCAAAAGTTATTCCTTGAATTTTTAACGAATTTATCCACTACTTTACGAAAGTAGTGTACTCGTATATGTACAGTCGTGTTCAAATAAATCTGGTCATTTTTTTTTTCAAATGTAGGTTGGGTTAAAAATTGAACAATATCTCCAGCAACAGTGATTCTCTTTACGTTTGGCAGTACTGAAGTGTATTGTTGGTGGCACTGTAAGTCTATGTCAAATTCGAGGTTAGTAGGTTAGGTTTTGCGTTAGTTTTGACACAGACTGACGCACAACATAACCTGCCAACCTCGTATTTGACATAGACTAACAGTGTCACCAACAATACACTTCAGTACTGCCAAATGCATAACATCAACTGGAGCTGCTTATTATGCTTTAGTACATAGAAATGAGTTCTGCCAAGGCGGTTCTGCTCAACTTGGTTTAATGTCATTTTTATGTAAAAATTTAATATTTTATTCGCAACCATATATGTAATGTTAACATTCCTGACCTCATTTGAGTGGGGGAAGTCGTACATTTCAGCCCGCTACTTCCCGCATTCACTTCCCGCTCAAGTGCGGGAAGTGAGTGCGGGAAGTACATTCCCGACCGCTGAGTAGGTAGGGACATTGGGAATCTCGTTGATCCATTCATGCGCGTCACAACCTGTCGTATCATAATATAATAATTTTTCCAATTATTGTTTAGAATAAAGTGGTTACGAATAAAATAGTATACAAACCTCGACAGGAAGTTTCCTTAGTCTCGAGATAATAGCTGATTTCGACGCTTCCCGTCTCAATCAGCTAACTAATCTCTCGACAGTAATGAAACACTTCCCATCTCGGGCTGTAATATACTATTACATTTCTTACGAAATGCGATAAGATAGTATACTATTTTCGCTTGTTTGTTTGTTATGGACAAGGTCAAAGTTGCAGCATTCATTTTTTTCGGAACAACGGAGAAGAAGCAAAGCCAATCTTTGCGAAAGAAAATATTTTAACATAAAAATAGCAAAACTAATAAATGTAGATAGTTAGAAGCAAAAGAATTTAAAAAAATGTAATTCTAAAGAGGAACTAGATAAACACGAAAGCACACAATGCATTTTTAGGACTGTGTACAATATCGTTAAAAAAGGTAAGGCCTTTACTTTACGTTTCGATGTAGATTTAGAAATGTTAAATGACACAAAAGCGGAACGCGTTCTTCCAAAACATCGCATGTGGCATAGCAAATAGAAAAACTATTGTTAAGAAAATTATTCAAAACAATAATTCTAAGCTGGCTGTATTAATACATGAATCCGCTTTAGTGAATAAATGCACTGTTTTGGTTGTATGCAATAAAGCTTATTTTTTATTTGATTGAACTAGAACATATATCGCTTTTGAATATTTGAATAATTTATTGTCTTGTTTGGAAATGCATGGTTTTACTCATGCCTATCCAACTCAAGATCTTGTATGTTGTGCAAGTGTTGATGATTCAATATGACTGACAAATGAACAGCGACGCTTTTAAGGAACAAATATCCCAACATAATTGTGTGGCACTGTTCAAATCACGGTTTCAAAGTAGTGGCTATGGGAGATATAATAAATGAAGTCGCTGGTATTAACCTCTTTTTGGCAAACTACAGTTGTGCTCATATACCGAAAATGCCAACTAAATAGGAAACATTGAGATAACTTATTACTATGATAATTCCAGTGGCGTACATCACTGGAAATCTAATTGTGTCCTGTCAGCTGTCAAGAAAAACGTGAAGTTACATTTTTATCTTCACGAGTTCTTAAATGTATAAAATACAGAAACACGTTGCATATTGCTTCTCGAGTTTTATTTTGGAGAATCTTATTTTTTCGAATATTTCCCACTATGAAGTTTCCAAGAATTTAGTAATTTAGCTTTGACAATTCGAAACCTAATGATATTGTATTCTACATGTTATTATAATAATTGCTCCACTACTCAGTTTATATTTTTCTTAAAAACTAATCAGAATATTGACGATATTTTCAATTGCTTCCCCTCCATATTCTCGGTATGTGAAAATAACTGTATTAGGATGATTTGACGGGACGTGTGAGTCGACTACTAGTGCCCTCTAGCGGTTAAAATGAACATCATTTTCGAGTTCCGCCATGTCTTTATACTGGCAAGAAAACCCTAAAATGGATAAAAAATGCTATTCGTGGTGCGATTCAATATTTGTTTTTAAGAAGCTAAACACGACTGAAATTTTGGCCGATATGCAGCAAACATTGGGTGACCATACCCCTTCGAAAGCAACGATTTGTCGCTGGGTTGTACGATTTAAACTTGGTGATTTGAGCATTGAAGATGATGAACGACCAGGACCATCCAAAACGGTAACAACCCCGGAAACAGTCGATCAAGTGCATGATATTGTTTTGAAGGATCGAAGAATAAACATTGACGAGATAGCTAGGATCGTAGGCATATCAACTGAGCGCATACATCATATTTTGCACGTAGAATTGAGCATGTCTAAGCTGTCAGCAAGATGGGTGCCGCGCTTGCTGAATGATCATAAACGAGAAAGGGTACGAACATCAAGCGACAATTTGAAGCTGTTAAACAAAAATCAGGTTGATTTTCTGCACCGCTTTGTTACGGTCGATGAAACTTGGATTCATCACTACATTCCCGAATCAAAACGCCAATCTCAACAGTGGAAACATCATGGCAGTCCTCCACCAAATAAGGCGAAGTCGTTTTCATCGGCCGGGAAAGTAATGGCTACGATTTTTTGGTATTCGAAGGGGATACTTCTCATCGACTATCTCACAAAGGGCCAAACCATCAACGGAGCATATTATGCTGCACTTTTGGACCAACTAAAAGCATTGTTCGTGAGAAATTGGATCAACTTTGCTTCCAGGTTAAATTCCACCCACCTTACTCGCCAGATCTTGCTCCGAGTGACTTTCATCTATTCCCGAAGCTTAAACTTTTACTTGCCGGAAAGAAGTTTAAGACGGACGAAGAAGTAATTGCTGCAACCAAGCAATTTTTGACAGCCTTGAAGAAAATCACTAAAAAACAAGCATAATGGCACTTCAGCGTCGCTGGTCCAAGTGTGTTCATGTACGAGGAGAATATGTTGAAAAATAAAAAAAATAATGCTCTAACTCATGTCTTTCATTTCGAGTCTCACGTCCCGTGAAATCATCCTCGTATATATTCATAGTTTGTACAGCGCCTCTCCTTAAACCAAAATGAACTGAGAGTGCACAGCAGAACTAGACATCCAACTATCTTTTATTGGTAAAATTTGTAATGCTCGCTGGGTCTCATCAAGTTTGAAAGCAGTAAATGCGTTCGGAAAAATAATCTTTTTATAAACATTTTGAGAAGGCTTCAAACCAAAAATTGAAACAGTGTATATGGCGTTCAATATTTTTATTTTATTTTATTCCGCACTCCGCCAACAGCCGTTAGGCCAATTATAGGCGTCACTGTACATTTTACGGGGACTTCCAACCCCACTAACGACTGTCATGATGTTATTATGACAACCGGGACCAACTTCTTTCCGTGGGAGCCGTAACACGAGGTGCCGGGAGAAGCAACCGTGGAACTCCCATTCAAGTTCTGACCAGAGAAAGCGTTGCTTAACTCTGCTGATCAAACGTGGATGCTTCTTTAAGCTGCACCACCCGGAACATTATTTTGGTATAAAAGATAGGTTAACTGAAACAGCGTTTAAGTGAAAAAAATTCTGGTCCCACACTGATTTATTCAAATTGTAAAGTATGATCAAAAAATATTTTCATCTAATGTGGCTATGGAATTTTTCCTAATTTATGAATGCAACAACGTTTATAGTAAAATGTCAAACTTGGAATTTGGAACTATTCAATAGCCATACTAGATGAAAACCATTTTTTATCATACTACAGGTAAAATTCGTCTATTCAAGGTTTTGGAAGGAAAACATCGTTACATATGTATCGGTTACTTCAAATAAATGCAGGTATATGACAGCTAGTTACCAACTATAATTTACATATTTTAGATATACCGTACTTTAAAATTTTTGAGTTTAGATTTACCCAAGATGCATTATCTATTCATAGATAAAATTACATGAAAATGATTAAATGTTTGCTTTCTTGGGAAGCTGCGTCCGGAGATAAAAATTATTTGCCAAATATACAGCTGTTCTTATTATTATTTAATATGATAGCCATACCCCCACTAATTATTTCCTACTTCAACCACTGGTTATAATATTGAACCAAAACAAAGACGATTGTGATTACCTTTATTAATAGGTACAATAATATATCCATCCTTGCAGCAAGCAAGGTGTGAATATAAATGTAATAAGTAATCCCGTAATATGTCAAGGTAAATCACAAGTTCCTTTTTTTTTGGCTTGCACTAGTAGGAACTATCGTATTCAAGTAAATCTGGGACAACGTTTTTTTCATATGTAGGTTGAATTAAGAAGAGAAGAATATCTCCATGGATTTCCTGCTATCAGAAATAGTTACATTTACATTAAACTTTGACAGGTAAATGAAATCTGTAACTCTTTATGATAGCAGGAAATTCATGGAGATATTCTTCAAATCTTAACCTACATATGAAAAAACATTGTCCCCGATTTATTTGAACACGACTGTACGTCTACTAACAACAAAAAATGTATTTGATGACTATATGTAGAAATGTAAGCTATTTATCAATGTAAATATCTGACATTGACATTATTGGACTAATATATATTATTACAGAATTCTATTATTATGAAGGGGGTATATAGATAACTGTAAATTTCTTATAGCCCTAGTAAGCAGCAAACAAACCTCATAAACTGAAACAGGATTCTTTCTAGTTTATAAGGGGAGTTACTGCAGTCTACTATTAGATGGCGCAATCGCAGCAAACAGCTTTATTTAGTCAACAGAATTCGACAGGGTGCAGATGTAGTTGTATAATCTTTTATCATTTAATATCTAAGCATCTATAGTAAAATGATTGCGATAAAAACATCATACTGGAACATCTCTCGTCATTTTAAGAAACTGAAATCTCCAAAGTTTGGGCAATATGTACACTAAAAACAGATTACAATTCTTATATTCAGTGTTCTCATTATGTTCTATTAAAAATATACCAATTCCTTGATTATGTCGTTGCAGTTATCAATAAAAACTAAATGTGAGCCATAGCCACGTAAACTTGATTGGGAGATTTTTAATGAACAAGACTAATAAAAATACTCATTCAATTCGTAATTGATGTTTGTCTAATTTTATTGGTTTTAATATAAGTGGGCCATACGAGTTCCTTGTGGAGGAGACCAGTTTTTTGCCACTGAATAGTATTAATTGCAGTAATAGATAGGCTATATCGTAACCTTTCAGTAAATTGGCTTATCGTATCGTCGTTCTGCTAACTAATTTATCATTTGAACAGGTTGTGTTTATTTCAATGAATCATTTGAGATTATGAAAAGATAAATAATCGAATTTTGTTCTACATAATTCGATATTTCAAAAATAAATGTATAGATAATGTTCTGCTTTCGAAATTTCCATATAACTATTGACACTTATTGACAACTGAAAATTGTTGTCAAACTCAAAAACATTTTTTAGACAAGATTAAAATAACCATTCCATTTTCAATTGTTGTTTGTCTATTTAGAAATAAAGTCGCCAGTTTGTAACTTAAAAATAGCAATAGTTGCAATAGTAGAACGAACTTATCAATTCTACTATTTTACCATTGAAGCAGGTTGTGTTTATTTCAATGAGTCATTTGAGATAATGGCGAGATAAATAAAAGAATTTCTTGGATGTAATTGGAAAGTCATTTGTAAAGTAGCAATAGTAATAACTGCAATAGTAGATAATAACATATGGTAGGTAAATATTCAGTACAAGGGCTTGTTCTTTCATCTCAGAGTACTAATCACGATTTTCCTATCAGATAGCTCAGTATTTAATTTTTGTGGTAGTAAAGAATGTATACGTCCATGCCATTTTTGTTTTTCGGCTTTAGATCACAATGGTTTATCTTAAACTCCTTCGCAGAAACAATTCATACTATCAAATCCTGAGAGTGTTCTCGGTAGTGCTACGATAACAGAGCATGTCATTGCTCTATCCACTTCTTTTCACAAAATTTAAACAGGTAGATGACATAATTCTGAAAGAACTTATAAATGACCAATTCTTAATATCTATCTAATTGCGAAGAGGTAAAGCTTCCTCTTTATCAAAACCAATGCTGATGTATAATGTTTGTACCATGAAAATAATTCACTTGTCATATTTAATCATTCTGTAACCTTTTTGAAAATCTATCCTATTTAAGGAAATACGAAATGATAAAATTTTCAGCAAGACTACTGTAGATACACTATATATACAGTTTTTATGACGGTAATTCCTAAGCTGCCGTTCGGATGTACTAAGAACGTTGTCCTAATCACAGTCAACCGACCGGCGCCGGCGCGGCGTAGAGTATTTATTTTATATTATTATTTATTTATATCTTTATTGTCCAACAATACACCGTTTTTACAAGACAAATAACTACAATAACAATAACTTGTTTATTAGTTAAAACACTGTAATGTGATTTAAGCCAAAAGAATATTAAATGGAATCATCACACGTCGAACCAACATGATAGCAATTATAGTACATTGTACGAGGGCGGTTCACTAATTATTGTGCCTAACATAGAAGCAAACACCTGAGAAGAATGAAACAATTTTATTTGTCAACATAGTTGCCTGAAAGGTTAATACATTTTGTATAATGGTGCTGAAGTGCTTGAATACTTTTGGAAAAAAAATCTGTGTTTTGTTCCACCAACCACTCATTTACCGCCGTCATTACTTTTTCGTCATCTGAAAAAGTGTTCCACGAAGATATTATTTTAATTTTGGGAATAGGTAGTAGTGACTGGGGGCCAGATCCGGAGAATAAGGGGGTTGTTTAGAAATTTCAATGCCGGCATTGTGAATGGCAGCCATTGAAACACAGTTTTTTTGGGCTGAAGCGTTGTCTTGATGGAAGAGCACACCTCGTCCCAATTTTCCTCTTCTCTTTTCCTTAATTGCCTCACGCACTTTTGGCATTAACTTTGCGTAATATTCACCGGTTATTGTGTGCCCACGTGGTAAATAATCTACGAAAATAACTCCTTCAAAATCCCAAAAAATAGTTGCCATGATTTTGCCTGCAAACGATGCAACACGAAATCTTCGGAGAGGTGCGGAACCTTTAAACGCCACTCCATGCTTTGGTGTTTTGACTCTGGGTCAAATTGATTAACTGAAGTCTCATCTACTGTAATGAATTTTACCAAAAATTCATCGGGGTTTCTGATAATGATCGCCAAATTTCTCTCTGCGGTAATTAGGCGGATAAGTTTTTGATCTGCCGTTAATATCTTTGGTACCCAACGTGCTGAGTATTTTTTGAGACCCAATTCACCGTGCAAAATGTTCTCAGCGCTCCCAACGGAAATGCCACCTGTCTCCGCTCCGCTCAGTACCATATCATGGACCAAATTAATATTTTCTTATGCAACCACAGTTTACGGCGGTCCTGCACCTGGTACATGTTTACAAGATTCCCTCCCCAGTTTAAAATCTCGTGACCAATATTTAAACACCTAATATGAAGGCGCAGAATCACCCAATACTTCTGTCAGATCTGTATATATTTCTTGCGGTGATAAGCCTTTTTCACAGAGGTATTTTATCACAGCTCTTTTTTCAATTGTATTCATATTGACAAAATTACAAATAGTTCACGAGTCCTAAATAAAATTAATATTTTGTATATGTGGAAAGATAAATTAACGCTATTTTCATACACTACGTCCATAAATGACACTTCGAATGACAACAATTTTTCATTTTCGTGTTGGGAGTTAAACAATAATAGTTATTTATGTATTATAATGATAAAGAGAGAGAGAGAGAGAGGGTGTAGGGGGAGCTTTAAATTTCGCAAGGGTTATAATCTTCACTATGTGCGTGATACATACAACGTTTTACTCCTGTTTTATTTTGTTTCACGAAATGGGAAAAATTCAGTATTTTTGGCATAGACTATTACATCATTGTTGTGCTGCGACTGAATTTTTGGGTGTGCTGTGGTTACCATGTAGATTGGTTGTGTTGCTTTATTAAATCGTTAGTGTTTAGTATACTCCTTAGCAACACTACAGACCCTCAGACCATAAAATCCATATTACGCCGGCTATCGAGGGCCACTAAACAATGGTTATTTATATAACAAGGTCATTATATACATTACATACAACTTTTATTTTCCACTTTGAATACGCAAATCGATTTAAAATATTTAAAAGCAGTTCACTACGCCCGCTGTGTACGCCCTAGGGCGTTATGGACTACTTTATACACCTTGTATCACAGACATAAACAACAAATAATAGGATAAGAGGAAAATAAATAAAATAAAATACTATGTGCTGCCTAGACTGGAACCTGGAAGTTTATTGGTTTGACAATCAATTCCCTTATGTAATAGTTTATACAAAAAAAAACTACAGAAGCAGTTTTCGGTCTCGTATAAAGACTATGAAGTTAAATTAAAGTATTTCAAAATTCAAAGAGAAATGAAAAAATTAGGTTTCTGACAAAACATACATATAACTAGGGCAGGCCTAGAGTAAAATGAAGAAGCAGTTGCTTCCACGTGATAGCAGCTATCGTTGAAAATTCTGTCGTCAAGCTCTATGCAGGGTGTGTGTAAATTGTCGAAAAAACTACACGTGGCTATGTTGGTCATAAAATTCTGAGTCGAAAATCGGTCTTCGTAAATTACATTTTATGTATCAAATGCGTCAAAGTATCAAGGAAATTTGTTCAAAATGTAAAATTATGGTTCCATGAAAAATTTAAGAAATATCGACTTACTTGACTGAAACCGTATGTACTAGATGAACTACTTTTGTGGTAACACGGTTTGATAAAAGTCAGCCTATATTTTTTAAATTTTGCATGGAGCCATAATTTTACATTTTGAACATCTTTTCTTGACGATACTTTGACGTATTGGAAACAGAAAATATACTTTACCTTTAAAGAAACATGTTTTTATCTACCGCTCGTGAGGACTCGCGAAGACCAATCAAACATTTTGGTATTACGCTTTTCGACTCAGAATTTTATGACCAACATCGCCACGTGTAGTTCTTTCGCTAATTTACACACACCCTATACCGGGTGTCCGTTCTCAAAGTCGAACATAGGCGATTAACATTGTATTGAACGTTTTTGCCGATTCCTGCTCGCCAATTCAACTTACAGGGAAGGTGATGGTATCAATGGAAAGATAAAATTATTACGCATCAAATGATACCAATAATAATATTCAAGATGCGATTTTTATTTTAAAATACTAATTTAAAACTTGGGAATTTTTAAATATGCAATGCCTTGCTTTTCAAGTTCGATAGCATTTGTCAGAAAAAATGGTAATTTGTTGGCGTAAATCAGGTATTTTCTGCCAACATCTGTTAAAATTATTTACAGAAAAATTAATTATTTCAATAAAGAACGAGTGAATGCACTAATGATAATTGCCTATGTTCGACTTTGAGAATGAACACCCGGTATGAGCAAGAGGAAAATATTCAGCTTTCTTTCACCATGTTTTGTGAACAAAGGAAGCAACATTTAACAAGTGAGGATTTATTAACGGGATCAATTTTGCATTATTGGACTGACGAAGATTCACGTCTGATAAGATAAGAAAAAATTTTAACACGAATTTAGTGTTACTTTATAATAGTACACTTTAAATAATTTTCTAATTGGACGATTTATATTACCACCTTGCTGAAATACAAATTAAATCCTTGAATTTCTTCTTGTAAATTATGCATCTTTAACCGTTCATATGAATACAGTGGATACAGTTAGATGACAGTAAGCGCATTTCCGAAGTAGAGGGTTGGTTTAACACATATTATCTTCAATGCCGAATTGATGGAGGCGGCACCACGTTCTCTCTACCTCAACCCCCTAGACATTTATTTCTCGGGTTAGCCTATATAAAAAAAGAATAAATAAGTCCGTAACGGAGATACTATCGCGAGTCGTATTAAAAACATAGCAGAACAGATTTACCAAACAGCGTAGTATATTATTTGAATACATACCTTCTTCCTCGTTTTCAAACTTGCATAAACGTCGAAAGTATTTACTTCAACCATTCATATATATAAATGTATGCTGTTCCAGTATCTCTGCGCCCGTTTTCATCGGCACCGAGGATGTGCATTTATCTGGCAGCCCTGGCGTCTACCTACATATCAAATTTCCTATAGCAGTGCGGGTTCAAATCCCACCAGCTGTTTTTTCTTTGTAAATTAATGTAATTCCCAATACTAGCGCTTCCTTTTACTGTTTCAGTATTATTATCAACGCTAAGGTATTTTTAGCTATTGTGTACATATGTATTTTTAATATAACCCTCTATATTGCCACAATGTTTAAAATTACAAGTAATTTAGTAAGTTATATTTATTACCAAATGCAAGTAAAAGAGAATCTCTCCAAAACGGTTACGAAATCGCCACGCAATCATATCGTATTTGTTGTTTAAAATTAAGTCAATATTTACCTCCAAAGATTATATTTATTATCCTGCACTCTGGACGTGTAAACTAAATGTAATTGTTTACAACAAAATTATTCTATAACACAGAAATGGTTACAAATCGACCAAAAGCTTATTAGCAATTATTGCCGCTAATGACCTCCTCAATCAGCTCCTGAAGTATGGCCAGAGACCCTGTACGATTTGTTATTCTGAGTACCCTAACCAACAGACTGCCAAAACCTGAAAATATTTTTATCTACGACCACCACTAAAAGTGGGCCTTTTAGCGCTAGCTTTTTTCACTAAAAGTGACGTTTTATAATTTAACGTGTTTGAAATGAGATCAGCTGTTTAGTTTTAGCCCATGTGCTAAAAGTGAAGTGAGGTTATAAACTACAATTTCGAACTGGAAGTGAAGTTGTAAAATTACTCTAGCTACTTCTTGCGTTACAGATAAAGTATTTTTGAAATAATTAAAACGTTATGTAATGAATACAGTCAGATGTGTAACATTAATAATTATCTTTGATAACTGACTTTGACAGTATTGGTTTCACAAACATTTGCCTCTTTCCAAGGCCCTCTCTTTATTATGACATAAATTCTAACTGTCATAGATGCAAACCTTTGTTAAATCGATATTTATGGATTAATAACAGTAAAATTAAGGTCGTAGATAAAATATTGTATGCAATTCGTGCTAAAGGTCGTTTATGCAAGAGACATAATTTTCATGTCTCGTGCATAAACGTCGAATTTTAGCACTTATTGCAAAAATAGCTATTCTAGTGTTGTCTAGCAATAATGTGTAGATAGTAGGCCTTTTAGCGCTAGCTTTTTTCACTAAAAGTGACGTTTTATAATTTATCGTGTTTAAAGAGATCAGCTGTTTACTTTTAGCACATGTGTTATAAAGTGAAGTGAGGTTATAAAACACAATTTCGAACTGGAAGTGAGGTGGTAAAGTTATTCTAATTACTTCTTGCGTTAGAGGTAAAGTGTTTTTTAAATAATTAAAGCGTTATGTAATGAATAAAGTCAGATTTGTGCTATTATAATTACCTTTGATAACTGACTTTGACAGTACTGGCTCCACAAACATTCACCTGGGCGTCAAGGCGATCTCATTATTATGACATAAATTATAACTGTCATAAATGCAAACCTTTGTTAAATCGACATTTATGGATTAATAACAGAAAATTTAAGATCGTAGAAAAAAGATTGTATGCAAACTCGTGCATAAACATCAACTTTTAGCACTTGTTGCATAAATAGCTATTTTCTACGACCACCACTAAAAGTAGGCCTTTTAGCGCTAGCTTTTTTCACTAAAAGTGACGTTTTATAATTTAGCGTGTTTAACATGATATCAGCTGTTTACTTTTAGCACATGTGTTATAAAGTGAAGTGAGGTTATAAAACTACAATCTCGAACTGGAAGTGAGGTTGTAAAGTTATTCTAGTTACTTCTTGCGTTAAAGATGAAGTGTTTTTTAAATAATTAAAGCGTTATGTAATGAATAAAGTCAGATATGTAGTATTAAAATTACCTTTGATAACTGACTTTGACAGTACTGGCTCATAATTCATATTCTTATTTGGGTATTTCGCCACTCTGCAAATTAAAAATATTAAATAACAAAAATATTAATAACGAAAGTTTCGAGGGACAATCTGCCCTCGTTATCAACGAATAACAATTAAAACGAACAAGAACTTAGCTTTTTTCACTGAGATTCAGAGATTATCTTAGTACTGGCTCCACAAACATTCACCTGCACGTCAAGGCCATCTCTTTATTATGACATAAATTATAACTGTCATTAATGCAAACCTTTATTAAATCGACATTTATGGATTAATAACAGAAAATTTAAGGTCGTAGAAAAAATATTGTATGCAAACTCGTGCTAAAAGTGTTATTGCACTCGACATGTTATGAAACTCAGCCTTCGGCTTCTTTTCATAATTTTCATGTCTCGTGCATAAACATCAACTTTTAACACCTGTTGCATAAATAGCTAATATTTCCATTTTTACTCACAGAAAATATGCTTGCTACTTTTTCAGAAATCTCTTTTTTATTTGCGTTGGGTAATGAATCTTTAAATTCTAGATACCTTTTCACAACTGCCGACTTCTCTCTGTACATTAAGAGGGTTCTTTTCTTTGAAGATAACATTCTCAAATCAATTTTTTTTCAACTCACTGTTGTGAGTCGGCTTTTGCGCCCTAGTTTTAGGAAACAAAACTGTCAATTTCCAACCAGCGGGAGTTAATATTTATTTGCTCCCGAATTTGTGTTTATGTCACCATGGATATCACACCAAAGCTTTACGTTATGCTGATTTGTAAATTAGACAAAATGTCACTACAGAAATCTAGTCACTATAATGATTTGCTAAAGCAAAATTTTTGAAATTTCGCACAATAGGACATGCGTTCGAAGAAAAAATCATATACCGGGTGTCCGTTCTCAAAGTCGAACATAGGTGATTAACATTGTATTGAACGTTTTTGCCGATTCCTGCTCGCCAATTCAACTTACAGAGAAGGTAATGGTATCAATGGAAAGATAAAATTATTCTGCATCAAATAATACCAATAATAATATTTAAGATGCGATTTTTATTTTAAAATACTAATTTCAAACTATGGAATTTTTAAATATGCCATGCCTTGCTTTTCAAGTTCGATAGCATTTGTCAAAACAAATGGTAATTAGTTGGCTTAAATCAGGTGTTTTCTGTCAACGTCTGTTAAAATCAACTACAGAGAAATGAATTATTTCAATGAAGAACGAGTGAGTGCACTAATATTAATTGCCTATGTTCGATTTTGAGAATGGACACCCGGTATATATCACTGGAGGAAAGATTCATTTCCTCCCTAGATATATAAATAGCTATGATTTCAATCTGATTTAAGCAAAAATAAATAAAAGTTGCCAGGTAAAAACACGCAAATTTTAAAAATTACGCTTTTGTGTTGTCCAACCTAGCAGTAACAAAAAAAACCAATAGAAATTCAACAGTGCTACCATAAAACGTCATTTTTGACAATCCGGGACTACAGTGAATGGAGTATAGTATTTTTTAGTTGTCAGTTGACGTTACATGTGTAAGATAATAGTTATTTACTATACAAGTGGGATAACAGCATCATTAATATACGTGTGTGTAAGTTATAAACGAGTGCGTAGCACGAGTTATGTACGCACACAAGTATATTAATGATGCATTATCACACATGTATTGTACAAAATTTTATCTACGACTGCCTAAAATTGAGAAAAGTGCATTAAGAGAAATGTCAGATCTGTCATTTTCAAAAATATTTTAGTAGGCAAATGTCATTATGTCATTCATTTGGCACTATTTCAGTTACGTAATGAAGTCATTACACAACTCAGTTGCGTAATGAAACCATTATATAACTGAGTGGTGTAATGAGCTTCATTACGTAACTGAAATAGTGTCAAATGAGTGACGTAATGAGTTACTTATCCCACTGGAGTAGATAAAATCTATTATGTCAATAAATACAAACTGCAAACAAGAAAATTAGAGATCACGCTTCATTTTAAATTTAGTATTATGTTGATGGACATAATCACACTAAACTGTAGAATCAACGGAAGCAAAAAGGATGCCAAATGTCTACATAATAGCAAACCTTCGCTCATTGAATACCTTTATCAACTGTAAAATAATTCCCTTGTGTCTACGGAAATGAGCAAATAGATAAACGCGACCCTCTGATGAAATCGGCTCGCCGTGACAGATTGAAGGTAAACTTTGATACATAACAGAACTCCTTATCACAGTTATCTCTCTATCTCGCTATGAAAACCTGTATTTAACAGCTCATCTATAACTGTGAACAGTTCAGCACCAAGTGAGTTTATTTAAGCTACACCGGCAAAATATTTTATTAGTAGTAACGTACGAAACAGGCGACAGCTTAATTTCTAAAGTGTACATAAACATTGCAAGCCTGTCACCACGAAAAAGATATTCAACAATGGGAATTAATAATTCCTGTGCTCCGATATTTCAAGTATGTAGGTGGATATTTAACACTCTCTTTCATCAGTGCATAGCAGTGGTTACCATCAGCACAATTTGGGTTCCCATTGAACACTACCGTGGGTTGTTTTCTTGGCATGTGATTTTGTGCACAATAGGAGTAAGTTTCAACAAATAATGTTGTCGTTAAACTGTGCGATCATACAATTAAAAACAATTCCTATGAATCAGATAAAACCTTATCTTCCAATTTTTAGATTTTGCTATTCATGGCTGAAGCTCTGATACTCTTTTCAAATGATAACGTTTGGAGCCAAGAAATATTGAGAAGACACAAATACTGGCTGCATGCAGTCCTCTTCCTGATGGGGACGCTGCTGGTTATCATGGGAATCGCATTTGAGATTAAACGCACGAATCAATATGACAATATCCAACATTTTGAATCAGCACATGGAATTACTGGTAGAATCCTTGATGGCCGTTGCTTTACAACCGTTAACGACTCTTATTTCTAGGACTCATTTGCATGATTTTCCTTGTCTTCGCCTTGGCAGCAGGCCCTTTCGCCTTCACAACTACCATTAACAGATATGCGTCTCCTGCATGGTTGAAACTGGGTCACAACCTTTTGGGACAGTTTTCGTACATAATGGGCATAGTATGCCTGTGTCTAGGATTTTACACGTCTTGGTTTTCATTTTATACTTCTTCCCTTTCTCGAATTACTCTAACGATAACTACAGTCATATTAGCAATTTGGTCACTGCTGTTCTCCTGGAGGTCGCTCTATAGACAAGTTAGGGCGGTACTGGCAAGATAAGACTCAATTATTTTTTACGTATAGTCTAAGACTAAGTTATTAACAGTTTAACTTTAACAACAGTTCAAATAAGCTAGTCTCTCTAATTTAATAAAATTATAATATATTTATGAATATGTCCTAGAAAACTATGACAGAGAATGTAATATAAGACAATTGTCTAGCTAATAGAAACAACTTTTCTATTGAATTACAATTGTATTTTATTTTTAATAAACTCAGAAATTTATAACGTTAATTTGTATATTTTTCATCCCTGAAAAACTGCCGCCTTTATGATCTTTAGAAGTATTTTTGCTGTAAACGTACACGTAACATTCTGATCTGATATCACTTCTACAAATATAAGTTTTTCCAATTTAATTTGTCGATGTTTGGACAACACTATATTAGCAAATGCAATCTGTTTGATTATTACTCCTCACTGTAAAACTAAATTACGGACATTAAGGTCGACGTGCTCATATTGACAATATCGATGTTCAAAGATGCGTTTATAAAGATGAACATTCTAAAACAAATCAATACAAACCAATTATGGTTCAAACAGTGTGTATGTTTCTCTCAGATTAAAAATTTAAGCAGATTAATAAAAACAAATTTACAGTCACACAGTCATACTCTCTGTCACTGAGTGCTATTCAGTGCTTTTTATGAAATTATTATTAAATTTAAGAATTTACACACAGTTACATGCGAACAAAGACAATCAATGGAGTATCGTCCCAACCGCAAACCTCTTGCCATTGCAATAAATCTTATTAAACATTGAATAATTTAATGAAATTTTAAAAAATTTCTACAAATCATCAACAGAAACTTGATTATACATATTATAGCCCTTGCATAAAATGCTTTCCAGATTGTTCTAAAACTTATAATCGAGTCATAATTTTCTGTGTACGAACAATTACACAAGCAGGGGCCGAATAGTTGCGCTTACAGTGCCACATGTGGTCAGATAGATAATAGTGTCTGTTGATTTTATGAAACATCGCTAGGTTGAATTTGTTGAGGCGAAAATCGCACGTTTCCTTCCCGAATTCAGACCGCTCGGTCACGTAGAGTGCATTTCAAATCCTGTGCCTACCCGCAACCGCTACCCCGTGCTTCAATATAGTCTATTTTTGATCCTACGGCGGACCGTCGCTTAGTGTAAACAAGCTGCCGGAAAGCGGCATTAGAATGAATCGATTGTTTGAGTGGAAGAGAGAACGCAAACGTACTTGTCGTTTATCCAGACAGTTGACCACGTGTTCGTTCAGCTATACATTTTTGGGCGCGAAAAGCTTTTCCCTTACCATGGCGTGATTTTATGCAATGGAGATGTCTGCACGTTATTAGTTAAACGGAGCGCACTAGAGTCCTGCTCATGCGTCTCCCCCCTCAACTCCGCTAGCGCGGCTTCTTGTCTCGTGGCAGTTGACCTCGCATAGCCAAGCCGAACTGTTCTGTGCAAGCGGCCTCCACGACTTCGGGCATTGGAGCCCGCTGTGGGTGCTTTCGAGAAAATTTCCTCGAGACCCCCCTCGTTGAATGGTGCAAGCTGTGTGTATGCCGGGTCCTAGGGTTCCCTTGTGTGCCCGTTAACCGTCTAATGTTCAAGGATTCGGGAATGAACTGTCGATCGGTGAGCTTGCGACGCGAGTGATGCACCAAGTGACGGAGACACGGTGATAAACCCGTCGGGAAAGGTGACTGTACGTTTCGGTCCAGCATAAATGGTATCATTCGGTTTGTTGTATCATGTCGTCGCAAGTTTCGTTTGGTAACCTACGAAACGAGTTTTTAAAAAGCTTTATTTAACCATGAAGCACGTATAAACATGGGAGCTTAAGAGCAAATTAAACTTGACCTAGCTGTTGGGCCGGCTGCTTAAAACTTCTTAACTGTAAGAACGCTAACTTAACACTAAAGCATACAGATCATGCGAAGCAGGAAGCTAAAAGTTATCTTATCTAAGTTAAGCTAGTTGCAACAGATTAGCGGCAACTGCCGGTGCATGTGGTGCTGAGTAAACTATTCTAATAATATAATTCGCATAAGTTATGTATTAACCGTTGTTACGAATTTTAAAAAGAAACAGGCTCGAGAATACCTAAGTCTTTGTTTCGGGACACTAATTATCGTTACGTGCTTCAATGGGACCTGCTCATGTACAGTTCTGGTATGCTATCGCCATCGTGCTGTGATACCCTTCCCCTGGGACACCCTTCTGATCGTAAATTTCCCGCATGCGACCGCTTCTACCAGCTTTCGACACTATCCTCTTCTGGTCGTTCGCTCCAGCGTCCCCTCTTCGAGGTGGTCCAGATAAGTTTGTACATTCAACTTGATTATCATTAATAGACGACTATAAGCAGCCTACCGTTAGAAGGCTCACATAACTCCGACTAACTCGATTCTAGCTCAATGTGAGGTTTTTGCTTACTTCACTTTTGCATGAAGGTTTTAGGTCCACAATAAAAAAGACAAAGTATTGAGCGCCAACAATTTTAATAAACTGTAATTAGGGAACAATATATGCATAAATATTATACTCAAACATGCATCTTATGGTCGAAATATAATTGTTATGGTAATTTTTGAATGTCGTAGAATAAAGAAATAAGGAATTGAAGTTATATGAATTAAAGAAAAAAGTATTCATGTAAATATAATTATTATCCAAGTATTTACTTCTTCTTTTAAAATTTTAAGCGAATAGGTAAGAGAAATTAAAGAGCTCCTTATAGTTTCTTAACCTATATAAGTTCGCGAATATATTCCGTTCAATGTTAAATAATAATTCAATGCTTGCCTCCTGTGCATAAGAAACGTCCATTGTTTAACAAACCATTAGTAGTATAACAATAAACCTTAAATGACACTCATCTGCCATAATATGAGGTTATCTAATCGGTATTGTTCTGTGCTCCCAACGGCAAAAGGTAATTGAATTTACTTTTGCTGCTTTACAAGCAAATTATACAGGGTATTATGGAAATGAGTGCAAATATTTTAACCAGTGATAGAGCTCAGCAAAATGAACAACTTTTCTATTTATCGTTTTTCATTTAATAGCATATCTTCGCAATCATTTATTTCCCCTAAATTTGATGAGCTGCTTGATAAGCAAATCTAAGTTAAAGGTAAACGACACAAGTATAGTAAAACTGCAAAGTTCTTGCACAAAAAACATGCGGTCAATAACTTACCTACCTCAATTGATAAAGTACGTTGGTGACCATATGTGAACTAAAGGTTTTATCAGTACCTATGCAGTTTTGCATATCAAAGAAATGTTTTTTTGTGTTTTGTGCCATTAAATTAAAATATTATTCCATAGGCGGGTATGCAGTTTTAGATTAAAATTGTTTGGAATTTTAACTCAGTTTTGAGGGAGTTTTAGAAAAAATTATAAATGGAGAAGTTGTTCAGTTAAGCGAGTTCTATTACGGGTTAAAATATTTATACTCATTTCTATAACACCCTGTATAAGGTAAGAGAAATTTCATACGTTTCACAGGTCGTTGTATGGGACTGAGTTTCTTCTGGTGAAGGTGAAGGTCTACACTGCTACATAGGGTTGACTATCTATTTTGATACCGCCAAGAACCGCTGCCTAGCCAATAGAGCTGAATATCTTTTCAGTTTGAAGCATCTCCATCGAAAGAGTGACAAAGCCAAAGGTTGTGGTAAGATATAGTTTTAGCCATCTGTTTTAAGTTCGCCACCATAGTTAATTCCAGCTTAGTCGCTCGGAAAGCTTTGCAGAGACGCACAGTATTCAACCAAAACTTGAATCACCGCACTTCAACGACATCGAAATGGGAATTAATAATCGAAGAAAAAAGCTGAATTGGAAAAATACCCATTAGAATAAATAATAATTCAAGAAGTATGTACCTACCAGTTGGAATTATAACTGCTTTTCTATAATTAATAAAGCCAGGGTAAAAAATCTATTCGTCTGAAAACCATTACAATATAATTGAAAATGGAATTAATTTAATCTCGATTCTTACAGAAAATGGGCCTTGAATGTGTAAATCCCAGAGCTTAGGAAAAACACTCAACTTATTTTGTCGCTGGACGCTAGCAAGACGAAATTGTTTTCTCAAAAAACAGGAATAGTTATTTAACAAACAAGTATGTTGCCGAGGTCGGTAGCTCAGTGGTAAGCATCCTGGCTACTAATCGTAGGGTCGCGAGTTCGATTCCCGGTCCCGGTGAGGTTTTCAAAAATAAAAAAATGCAGATGAAAGCCTCTACAGAATGCCATCATTCGGAAGTGATGTAAAGCCGTGGGTCCCATGCTACTACGATGTGTAACATGTAAAAGATCCCTTGCTAGGGTTGGAACTCCTTAGTCTCGGCAAAATTCTAAGTAGGATTTTAACCATATGACCATAGCAGTCGGTGTCTAAGGCACCTGGTACTCTGCATGCCTAGACCTTGTCCATTAACAAACAAACAAACAAACAACAAGTATGTTGTTACGGTATTAAAACAACTTTACGACACCCAACCAAGGTGAGCATCGCACCACGGAATCAGTCCTGGAAAACTGGCACACTTGCCCTGAGATTTGCTAAAAACAGACTAAAGGCCACGGCTGGAACGCTCAGGGAGTCGGGTGTGAGTCACACGATACGTTCTGGGCAAGCGTGTTGAGGCATATATAGGGTACGTCAAAATTATAAGGGCGCCACCAAACCTGACTTTAAATGGGCTCGGGTAACCGGGCTTGGACGGTTAGACGAGGCAACAAGTACGCTAGTTACTACTTGATAAGGGTACTCGAGAAGTATCGAACTCGGATGACAAAATCGATAATTTGAGGTTTGAATCGTTAGTTCGGGTTTGTGCTGCCACTGCGGGGGCGGCTGCTCCACTTACCTGCACACTCCACCACTCAGAGGTCGTCGTACATCTAATCGTGACACTAGCTGTTTATTCTGAAAAAGTAAAGCATGCAGGGGTTGTACACAGTAATAAGCCCCGCGCTTGCACAATTGTCTATTGAATGACGTTATACAGGATCTGGCAACGAATGGGTCACCATACTAAACCTAGGGCTTAACGTAAACCCCAGCTGGAGGTAATCGCACTATAACTAAAGCGTACAAATGTTACACACAAAAACAATATCCAACTAGAATGTTACAATAAGCGTTCAAAATGCCTAAAATTAGCAACGCAGCGAAAGTCAATGTTTGCACAGTTACAAACCAAGAATGTACTACTGAATGAATGCGACCAAAGTCCATCGCTTACACGGCACATTCGCGTAAAAGGGGTCACTAAGTTACATAATCTCTTTAAATGGTACCTGGTATTTATTCTGGACTTCTCCTGAGCAGTACGGGTGGCAGTCAGCAGCGCCTGCATTTGCAAGCACATCTCCTTGGGCAAAGCTTCCGCCGAATAATGGCGTAATATTTCAATGTAGTCACTCACATGGGATCGGTGTGACAGAAACGTATGGGCATTATTCACGTCCTGCAGCGAGTCCCCAACCACTTGTAGGAATTAAAGAACCACTTCTTTTCACGACATGGCCGGACGTAGCCCCCAACAACAACGCCAAGGAAAACGCGCTCACAAAACGACACGTGCGTCACACACAAGAGCTTCCTGCCGACTCTCGCTTAAGGCGAAACAGTTTATCAAACACTTGCTGAAGCAGCACGAGACGGGAAAAAGGCTGGCGGCCCCGCCATGGCGGGAACACCGGGCCAACACACACTCTGCGACCTCCTTGATCAACGGCCTGAGCTGAACTGCCAAGCAAGAAGCGTTACGACGCCGGAAGTGGCGTGGGCCAAAACGGCGTTACCACGTGACTCTCGACAGCCAATGGCGATGCGCCCAATAAAACAAATACGTTCCGGTGACAAAGAGAGCGCGAGGCCTCGCAGTCACACGCGACCAAAAGGGTGTTCCAAAAGATCCAAGCGCGTCTACATACAGGGTACTCGGAAACGAATGAGCACGGAATGAGCTTGCGTTTGTGACTGAAAAGTTAAAAATAGGTTTTCGATATAACTAAACGGCCCTAAAGGCGTGAAATGTAATTCAAATTACTGCCGACGGCAAAATTGCTTAACACTCCCCTTACTTGAAAGAGAGTTCCCTGAAGTCTCTTACAAAACAACGAGACATTTTGCTACAACGCAACGATCGCTCAAGCGAAAAACGAAAACGCAACAACAAAAAAACAAACAAAAAAAACATTTGATACGATAGAGTGCACCCCCAAAGGGATTACGTACACTGGCCACCAGATAGGGTGCAAAGGTGGGAAGAGAGAAGGGGAAGAAGGAAGACTGGATACGCCAGTAGAAAATACGTAAATTGGGTAGGACCTGGCGGTTCGCTGATGGCTAGCACTCACTCCCCGGACCACGGAAGACGGGCGACAAAAAAAACTAGCTGTCCCAAAGGAGTGGTACTCCGCCAGGGGTCCACAAAACGATTTATGTCTGGCTCCCTCGAGGAACCAAACGGGCAAAGACTAGGCAGACTGAGGACAGTCTTGCCGATCCGGCTCGACTTCCCCTCCCAAAATAGGAGTGCCACAACAACGGTTAACAAAACCACGTCGATAACCGACCACCAAAACGACAAAAAAAAAAGGTAACCGACCAGACCCGAAACGGGTGTGGCACGCACTGCGGCGACGGCCACGAAACGCCGACTGGACCTTAACACCGGGTCCATGACGGTCGCCTAACAGTGCGGTTTTGGAAGGTGGAAAAAGAGAGAACAAAGGGGTTGGGTAGTTGTCGCCGGGACACGGTAGATAGTAGTGATAAGGGGAAAAGAAAGGTAAAGATAGAACATAGAGAAGGAGGGTTTGGGGTTCCAAATTGAAACCGTTAAAAAAAACGCGCGGTTAGCGCTCGTCAAGATCGGGTCAATATAACGTCTTACTCCCATGCACACTTCCGACCAACCATTCCAAAAGAACATGGGGAGAATTTGTCGGGGGGGGGGGGGCGTAAGGGATAAGTCCCTCGCAACCTGTCCCACAAGCCACATGAAGAGGGCACGTTGCGCGTCACGGGATCGGCGCATTGTGGGGTTCCCACAACAAGGAAGCTCGCAGAAAGGCAGGGACTACTGAAGATACGGCTCTAAGCCGGCGGTATGGCCGTCAAGGCCTAAAGGGGGGGGGGTAAGGAAAACGGGCGTTAGTAGACTAAGCGTCCGTGGGATTGGGTTTTAGGTCTTTCGCGTGCCACGTGCCTTTTGGGGCACCGGTCTCGTCGGACAACTCGTAAGTGGCAAGCGAAACTTGCCGATTGATATAAAACGGCCCTATAAATTTCGGAAGCCAACTTGGCGTTAAAATATTTCGCCGCATCGGAAAGTAGGTAATTTCGTCGCCAGACGGTATCGCCAACGGCAAACTGAGCCGGGCGCCTTCGCAAATCGTATGTCGCCTTGGAGGCTTTGTACGCCACGTCTAGTCGTTTAACAATGTCTTCATATACCGACCTTAACGCGGGAGTCCGTCGTAATAAGTCTTCGCGACTCTCTACTCGTATTTGTTCCGAAACATCTACCTCCTCGGGGTTATTGGCGCGCGTCCCCTCTAACTGTATCTCTCTGCCGAAATTGGCGAAATATGGGGTCATGCCGGTGACTTCGTGTACTGCGGTACGCACTGCGCAAGCGACTTTCGACAAATATTTATCCCACTCCCGGTGGTTGTCTTTCACGTACGACGCTAGCATAGTTTTTAATACTCGATTAACGCGTTCTACGGGGTTGGCCTGCGCATGGTAATGCGCGTTAAAGATAATTCGTGATTTATATGTATCGGTAAGTTGTCGGAATTCTCTACTGCGAAACTGTACGCCATTGTCAACCAAGACGTACTGAGGTGCTCCAAAGAGCAAGAAAACGTCGTTCTCAATTTTCTGAGTCACCGCGGTCGCGGTGGCGGTACGCAACGGGAAGAAATGGGTAAATTTAGTAAAGACAGAATATACACGTAGCCTTTCTTTGAACGGGGCAACGGCCCTACAATGTCGATAGATATCATTTGCCACGGCTTATCCACCACGGGGTGACGACACATCAAGCCGGCCGGGCGTTTTTGTTCGGGTTTCTGCGCTAGGCACGTCGCGCAACGGTTAACGTAACGGGTCACATCCGCCGTAAGTTTAGGCCAGTAATACTGCTGAGCGATACGGCCGTAGGTCTTATAAATGCCTAAATGGCCTGCGGTAGGTTCATCATGGTTTTTGCGAAGAATCTCGGCACGTTGAGGCTTCGGAACCACCTCTTTCCAACTCGTGCCTTCGTCCAATTCGGGGTATTTTACGTTAATATGTTTAAACAATTTCCCTCGCGATAGTTTTCACGCCGAATACTTGAATGGTTTTTCTACGACGCGCGTACACATGCGCCTATACCAACGGTCAGTTTGAGTGTCACTCGGCGTCTGAACGCCGGCTTCTGGTTCTCCAGAATCGACGACTGAGACTACATCTATTTCGGGTATAGCACGGGATAGCGCATCCGGGACAACGTGGTCTTTTCCCTTCCGGTGTTTGATCGTAAAGTCGTATTGTTGGATACGAACAGCCCAACGGGCGAGTCTCCCGGTGGGTTCCTTAAGATTATTTAGCCAGATAAGTGAATGATGGTCAGTAATGACTGTGAAGTGAGTGCCTTCTAAATACGGACGTAACTTCTCTATGGCCCAAAGGACGGCCAAACATTCGCGTTCCGTAACCGAAAAATTACGCTCAGGCTTCGTAAGAGTCCGACTAATGTAACAGATGACCTGTTCTTGGCCATCAACGGTCTGAGTCAGCACGGCGCCGATACCAACATTGGAAGCGTCCGTCTGCACGATAAACGGGAGAGAAAAATCGGGACACGACAAAATGGGTGCCGAAACTAGGCAATTTTTGATGGTTGTAAATGCGACTTCGCATGACTCGGTCCACTCAAATTTCTGAAACTTTTTCAATAACGACGTCAGCGGAGCAATAATGGCTGAGAAATTTGGTATGAACCGCCGGTACCACGATGCCATGCCGACTACTCGCCGTATTTCTGAAACGTTTCTAGGCCGCGGCAAGTTGAGAATCGCCAAAACTTTATCGGGGTCTACTAAAAGTCCTTGGGCTTTAACGACATAGCCCAGGTATCGTAATTCCGGTTGGCAAAAATAACATTTATCACGTCCCAGTGTTAAACCAGCGTCGTTTAGTTGCTGCAATACTTGGTCTAGGATCTCGACGTGTTTTTCGAAAGTCGGGGTAGAAATAATCACGTCATCTAAATAGACAAAGACGTAAGGTTCCAATTCGAGACCCAACACATGGTCGACGAAACGTTGCCAAGTCGCTGCGCGTTATGAAGCCCAAAGGGCATGCGAGTAAATTGAAACAAACAGCGCCCGGGTACTGTAAAGGCCGTTAGTTCCTTAGATTTATCTTCCATTTCAATTTGCCAGTACGCGGATTTGATATCAAGCGACGTTATGAACCGGGGATCGCGTACGAGATCCAAAATCGAAGACACGTAAGGTATCGGGTAGGCGTCCTTCTCGGTGACGCTATTTAATTTACGAAAGTCAACGCAGAAACGATAGGTTCCATCTTTCTTTTTAACTAGTAAAATCGGGCTCGACCAGGCTGAACGAGAACATTCCACAACGCCTGATTTAAGCATACTGTCCAACTCAGCATCGATATGCGCCTGCATTGCGGGAGAGACCGGATAGTACCTTTGTTTAATCGGTGCCGCCTCAGTAGTGATTTTATGTTGAACGTACTTGGCGCAGCCGAGTTCGGGTTTAGCGGTAGTAAAATGTCGGTTCACGAGAGTGTCTAATTGGGTTCGTTGATCCGAGTTCAGGTCGAAGTTAGACTGCAAATTACCGGTAGGAGTATCAATGACCGCTAAGTCGGGTTTTGAGAATTCCCACTCCCCTCGAAACACGTTTGGGACTATTCCCACTGACTTCCAAAAGTCTATACCTAGGATTAGGGTGTGCGGAACCTCCGGAACTATTAAAACATCGATAGCAACCACTCTGTTATTTAAACGGATAGGTAAGTGAAGGGTACCTAGACTGGTTACGGTCTGTCCATTCGCCACTGAGCAAACGGGTCTCAACTTCTTATTTACGCGCAGGCCTACAGTACGCAACATGTCCCAACCCTTGGCTCCTAAGATCGTTCGATTCGCTCCTGAGTCCAACAAAGCTAACAACTCGAAACCCATAATTTCAACGGTCACATGCGGTCGACGGTCATCAGATGACCTTTCTAATACGTAATCGAGAAGGACTTTATTTTTCTTAAATTTGGTCTCGCGCTCCTTGATAAGTCCCTTCATAAATTTAATCGAATTGCTAAACACGCGCGAGGACACTGCTCGACTGTTCAGCGTCTCGCGGGGTCGTTTCCCTGTCCCCTATCTCTTGTTCGACAACGAGGACAAGTGTTTACGGTCACTTCAGGTCTGCCGCAACGGTAACAGAATTTCTTGCCGCGGGGTCGCGGACACCTACTGGCTCTATGGCATGGTTCGGTACAGTTCCAACACCGCATGCTTGACTTGGGTGCCGATTCTCGGTTCCTCCTCTCGGGGGTATTAACGTCACGCGTTTCGACAACATCGACTGGGCACGTTTCCGCGACAGGCGCGACCTCGACATATGCCAAGTCTGTTTCTAAGTCAGACTTCTTTCTAGATGGTGGCACGTAAGTTTCAATGGCGTAGCGCCGTTCTTCAATCTTCCGTCCGTATAGCGCTAGCTCGTCGATCGACTGGAGTTCTGTCAATCCCAACTGGGTTTGGTATAATGGTGAAATATTATGCAACCAAATACGTAACTGTCTCTCCTCGGGAATCGCTTCAGTCAGGCGCGAAAACATTGTGCGCATGATAGCGATATAAATGCCCATACTTTCCGTAGGGCCTTGCGTGCGACGTCTAATTTCGTCCAACAACCGTTCATCATAATTAGCAGGCTGAAACTCTAAACGCAATAAATCGACTAACTGCTGCCACGTGTTAGGGGTCGCTCTATTCGCGCGATACCATAGCAATGCGTTGCCCGAAAACAAGTCGATGGCCTGCATAAACAACTCTTCTTCGGTAAGGTTTCTGGCCACTCTGAGATCGTTAACACGCTCAATGAAAGCGTTGACCGATAGACCTTTCGGGTCACCTGAGAATTGTATGTTCCATTTCGAAACAGGGGTTGCCTTAAATGAGATCGTACGCGACATCGGCGAAACAAAACTCGGAGTCGACATAGTTGCCGCCGTCGTAGTCGTAGTAGTCGTCGCGACGGTAATGATAGGTGCGACACCGGACGTCGATGGCAGCGTTACGGCGCTTTCCTCCTCAGCCGCAGTCGTAGACGACCCTAGCTTTACTTGGTTAAGTTCGTAGGTTGAACGTATGAGTGATAATTCCGCGAATGCTTTTTGTTTGAGCGCTCGCTCTTCCTCAGTTATAGCTGAACTATTCGTCAGACGGTTCATTCCGTGATAAAATTTCGTTTCGATCGTAGCCGCTACTTCTTTAGTCGGGTTTACTAAATATATCTGAATCTTTTCCTCTAATTCGCTAATCAATGTTGTCACGGCCGCGAGATCCTCCTCGAATGTATACGGGTACGTCGGTCGCGTATCCATATCTGCGCGTCCCTCCTCTCTCATTACGTCGCGTAACCGGGAGCGCAACAAGGTAACCGTGCCGGAAGCATCACGGCCTCTGATTCGCAACTCGTATTCAGCCTCCGCGCGAAGCAGACGTTCAATATGTAGCTTTAGCACCATGTTTACAAACGGAAAAGGAACGACTTATATTATACGTCGTATCAAAGGAAAACGTTAGCGCGTGTTTGGTAAGTCAATTACGTCATATATCCGAACCAAATCGTAGACGGCAAGACGGGAGAAATCGGGAAAAAGTGGTTTGCTACCCTTCACACGACCGATGGCTTTTGGGACTATCTGTTCATATTCTTTGCGAAAAGACCGAATACGAACGAAAAAGAACAAATCCCAAAAACTAGGCGGTCAACGAATGGCTTAACGATACTACCACCGACCAACAATGGTTACAGACAGTACTGTGCCCGAAATCGAGGCGCACAACGTAAAAGGGAACGAAAGAAAGAGAGAAGAAAAAATCCAAAATGGGGTCGGGCGTTGTCACGCAACAAGGGGCGACACGTCGGAATAACCAAAATTAGGCAGACAACGGGTGGCCTGACGAGAAAAAAAAACAAACAAGGTCTCAGACGTTAAAGCGTCAAAATTAAGACGCACAACGGATGGGCTTAACGAGACTACTACAGTCCAACAACAACAACAAACAACAGGCCCCACGCGATTGGGCCGCCAAAATTAGCCTGTTACGGTATTAAAACAACTTTACGACACCCACCCAAGGTGAGCATCGCACCACGGAATCAGTCCTGGAAAACTGGCACACTTGCCCTGAGATTTGCTAAAAACAGACTAAAGGCCACGGCTGGAACGCTCAGGGAGTCGGGTGTGAGTCACACGATACGTTCTGGGCAAGCGTGTTGAGGCATATATAGGGTACGTCAAAATTATAAGGGCGCCACCAAACCTGACTTTAAATGGGCTCGGGTAACCGGGCTTGGACGGTTAGACGAGGCAACAAGTACACTAGTTACTACTTGATAAGGGTACTCGAGAAGTATCGAACTCGGATGACAAAATCGATAATTGGAGGTTTGAATCGTTAGTTCGGGTTTGTGCTGCCACTGCGGGGGCGGCTGCTCCACTTACCTGCACACTCCACCACTCAGAGGTCGTCGTACATCTAATCGTGACACTAGCTGTTTATTCTGAAAAAGTAAAGCATGCAGGGGTTGTACACAGTAATAAGCCCCGCGCTTGCACAATTGTCTATTGAATGACGTTATACAGGATCAGGCAACGAATGGGTCACCATACTAAACCTAGGGCTTAACGTAAACCCCAGCTGGAGGTAATCGCACTATAACTAAAGCGTACAAATGTTACACACAAAAACAATATCCAACTAGAATGTTACAAGAAAGCGTTCGAAACGCCTAAAATTAGCAACGCAGCGAAAGTCAATGTTTGCACAGTTACAAACCAAGAATGTACTACTGAATGAATGCGACCAAAGTCCATCGCTTACACGGCACATTCGCGTAAAAGGGGTCACTAGGTTACATAATCTCTTTAAATGGTACCTGGTATTTATTCTGGACTTCTCCTGAGCAGTACGGGTGGCAGTCAGCAGCGCCTGCATTTGCAAGCACATCTCCTTGGGCAAAGATTCCGCCAAATAATGGCGTAATATTTCAATGTAGTCACTCACATGGGATCGGTGTGACAGAAACGTATGGGCATTATTCACGTCCTGCAGCGAGTCCCCAACAACTTGTAGGAATGAAAGAACCACTTCTTTTCACGACATGGCCGGACGTAGCCCCCAACAACAACGCCAAGGAAAACGCGCTCACAAAACGACACGTGCGTCACACACAAGAGCTTCCTGCCGACTCTCGCTTAAGGCGAAACAGTTTATCAAACACTTGCTGAAGCAGCACGAGACGGGAAAAAGGCTGGCGTCCCCGCCATGGCGGGAACACCGGGCCAACACACACTCTGCGACCTCCTTGATCAACGGCCTGAGCTGAACTGCCAAGCAAGAAGCGTTACGACGCCGGAAGTGGCGTGAGCCAAAACGGCGTTACCACGTGACTCTCGACAGCCAATGGCGATGCGCCCAATAAAACAAATACGTTCCGGTGACAAAGAGAGCGCGAGGCATCGCAGTCACACGCGTTCCAAAAGGGTGTTCCAAAAGATCCAAGCGCGTCTACATACAGGGTACTCGGAAACGAATGAGCACGGAATGAGCTTGCGTTTGTAACTAAAAAGTTAAAAATAGGTTTTCGATATAACTAAACGGCCCTAAAGGCGTGAAATGTAATTCAAATTACTGCCGACGGCAAAATGGCTTAACAATGTTAATGAGAGCGATTAATAATCGAGACATTTGTAGAGATTATTAATCGCCAATTAACATACGACTTAATTACAATATTTTTCTGTTGATCGTGTATTATTAATTTGAAGAAAATCTAATTTTATTCCATGAAAAGATTTTGACACTTAAAGTTTTGACATTAATCGTACCGGGTAACCATAAATGGTTGTGATTCTTTTTCTTAGGTTGGCACTGTTTATGTTGGTGGCACTGTAAGTCTATGTCAAATTCGAGGTTAGCAGGTTAGGTTTTGCGTCAGTCTGTGTCAAAACTGACGCAAAACCTAACCTGCTAACCTCGAATTTGACATAGACTTACAGTGCCACCAACATAACAGATTTTTAAAAATCGTTCATTAATAAAAAATCATTCATTAATAAGGGTCATTAATTGACGATTCTCAATACATTATTGAAACCCATAAATAAACGAACAACGGAAAATAGCATTTTCTTTTATTTTTTATTTTTAGTTTCTCACATAGCCCACTATTTGGTTTTAATTTATTATGCAACGGTTATGCAACCGGCCTATCGTCAAAGTATCAAGTTGCATAACTACTTAGATTTTGTAACAGTTTATAATTAACGAATTTTAGTAGCAATTAACAATGGAATGCTACAGTATACTTAATTTAAATCTGTTGCCGTATGATTTGTGCATGCGTGCTACGACGATTTTGTGTATTTTGTCCTAGCTGTCAAAGCTTATGTAAAGCGGATCGACGGGAACTGCTTGAATCATCAAAGGTAGGTCCCCAAAGCAGTTGGTGAGCCCTCGCAGAAGCGCTGCCGATAGCGCATAACCCCTAGAATTCAAATTTATACAGGGTATTTCAAAAATTCTGTCCCCACTCCATTTAAACTCGTGGCGCCCCTACACCCCCTTTCCTTTCACTTGTCTCGAGTATGACCACCCCTATTGCAATGGCACTTCGCCCTAATTAACAGCCTGGTCAAATAAAACCATGCCCATCTCTCTGAGTATAGGTGGACAATTATGTTGTTACACAACCCGATTAGATGAATTCTTCTAGCCAGCATTTTTGCCCCGTAGTGTACCGAGTACCGGCGTTGTAAATGTCGATTTTTGCTGTAACAAATTTTCACTGTTGGTTGAATTGCTGGTGGTCTAAAAAATGGGCACTCCATTTTAAAATTGTACCGCAGTAAAACAGCATAGTCATTTATCTTTTATTAAGAGAGGTTGTAGAATATATGTCGGGAACATCACACAGAATAATAACATACGAAACACGCTAGTGTTAAAAAACTTCTAAAACTACAAGAAAAAAAAATCTTCCTCATTCAATCCACAGCCCAGACCTGACACACAATAATTATAAGTTATTTACTCTTCTGAAATCTGCTTCATGGATAAGTTAAAGAAGCACGAAGATTAAGAGACTCATTTTCATCTAAACAATACCGAAGATTAAACAGATACGATTTGCTGAATATTGAACCAGATGAAAAATCAATATCCAAAAGATATAGGTACTGAAAATGATGATATTAAATTGCCTTGAGCAGTTGTTTAATATTATTCATGGAGCTGACCACAAAAGAGAAAAATCTGTGAAAATCTTTACCCAGAACTTCCCTCGTCGACATTGTGACACTAAATAATTTTAAAAATCAAATTAAGTTAGGAGTAAAAATATCTTCATGTTTCTAATAAATTAAATAAATTTTCAAATAAAAAACACGTTACCGTGGTCGAATTCGAACGGCAGGCGGACCGCGTGTGCATCCCCAACGTTTTGTGGGATATTGTAAGGGACTGAGCAATTTCTACCTGCGCCACGGAGCACCGACCTTTCGAATTTCTGCGTCGGAGCTATATTTATTAACGCGCTAATTTGTGCCTCCTTTTTGTATCGTAAAACATTTATTATAAAATATATTACAAGCCAATATTAACAAGTCAACAATTAATCCTGGTATGCTAATGCACAAGTAATAAAACGGGCTGGAGCCAGGGCAAAAATACAAAAAGGTTATATAGTGTTAATTCAAAAAGATATATTACAACTGGGTAGCAATACAAACGCCCAGCAAGTTGCATTTACAAACCAAAAAAACTACGTTGGATGCTAAGTTAAACTTTTGAAAACTAAATTTGAAAAAGTGAAAATTAATTAAAACTCACTGTTACAAGTTTTGGCATACGCGATAGCCGATATAGCAAGGACATTATTTGACAGGCAGCCATGGCTGCGCAAAAAACTTATCTTACAAGATTACAGCGCGCGTGCATCGAAGGCCTTCAATGTCACGCTACGCAAATTGCGGACTAATGTACCTAACTGTACAAATAAAAGTAAGATTCCGCTGGCGTATGACCAAAAACAACCATGTGCTAGTACTTACATCAATGCAAAACAGAAAAAGGGTTTAGTTCCAACACAGCTCGGCTTAATCGAGGCGTTTTCTGGTGCTTCGGGGGACTGAGGGATCCGTCGCCGCTAGACACCTACTAGCTCTTGCCTCAACTGGGAATGCCTTCGGCATTCTAGCGGAAGAATCTTGTTACGGAGGTGAACAGGGCCAGATGGCTTGAACCACATTGAGGACAGCTATGTCGGTGCTCAAGAAAAAATGTAATGCTGCTGTGTACCAGAACGCGCGTGCCGACCTTAATGCCATATAAATTAGCACTCAAAGATCGGAGAGGAATACAACTCGCCATGCACCCAAGGCTATGTAATTTCCAAGCATGAAGTTGGCACATGGGTTAAAAATCCCTATAGAAGACCAGAGGATTAACTCATAGCTTTTTTCGCTAAAGACGATACGGAAAAGGCCCGTAACTTTCAAATTAGATCCGCGGATCTCAAATTTAGAGCAAAATTACGTAGAGAAAATTAATTCGAAACAGGGAGTAGGTTTGTATGCCTCACAATGAGACATTAGGCTTCTAAGACCAAAATTAAAAAGAACCATTAAAATGTGAACCTAACAACATTCTTTGTTTCATGAATTCACCGTTAATCTCAAAATGTAAGTTTGACGCAGCACGAGTAAGGCTCATACGGTTTGGCAGATGAGTTTTATTTTCATGCCATAATGTTTTTAGCTCTATTTTTTTTAAGAATATGGAGAAGAAGTGCAGAGGAATGAGAGCAAACTGTGGAATCCCTCGTACAACCTTAAGAAATCACCTGCAAACAGAGGCTGCTGAAAGAAGACTGGGACAAAAGAAGCTGTTAACCGACTAACAAGAAAACGAATATGAGAAAAGAATCATACGTCTTTCGGAGGTAGGAGTTCCTTTGACGCCAAAACGATTAAGACGTGTCTTTAACTTTGCCAAAACCAATTTTATTCCAATTAAATTTAATATTCAAAGTGAGTTCGCTGGTAAAGATTTGTACCAACGGTTTGTTTAAAAACACCCAAGCGCTAAAAAATCACTTTTTTCAAAACGTGTTGATGTAAATTTATGTTTTTGGACCTCAGAAATCTATTTCTGATGTCGGAAGACACGAAAAACTTACCGTTTTTCCACAAATCACTCCTTAACCTCACTTCCATCACTTTTCTACTAATAACAATATCGAAATGCGTCATCTGCAAGTACTACCAACCTATATGTAACTAAATACACTGCTCTTACCCACAGACTACCTATAAAGTAGATAGATACTTACCTTGTTTATTTAAAAATCATTTAAATAGAAACCCGCTTCGTACATATAATGATAATCTTGTATTGTACGACGCAACCGATGAACTACTGTTCCTAGAGTCAGTAATCTTGGAGAGAAGGACCGCTAACATGTCAAATACCTTACACTGTTGCCAGACCTTTGTTTGTTTACTTCTAGAGCAATTTTGGGCCTAATTCGTTTTAGTTTGCATGTTTATCGTGGTCCTAACATCAATGTCGAATAGAAGTGTTCTAGCTCCAACTGTTTTGTGAATGATGGTAACATTTTGGCACTAAACCATATTCGTTATTCTTGCAGGTGTTGCGGTTACGGTCAAACTAAAATTTATTGAACGGTTGGCGAAGCTGGGATTAATACATAATTTCCTTCGGTGTGAAGGCTATTAGGTAGATATGTCGTTTGTTTAACGATTGTTCACGATTAAAAGCAAACTAAAAATAATTTGGCGCCAAACGCTGTTGAAGCCAAACAATAAAGCTCCCACAACGTTTTAAGGTACTTTTAATCTAAACGATCAGCTGTTCGCGCCTCCCTCCAAAATTACTGACTCTAGGAACAGTAGTTCATCGGTGGCGTCCTACAATACAAGATTGCCCATATAATTATCAAAAAAGGGCAGCGGCTAGTAATACGTCCGACGTGCACAACCTAACCTAACCTAACCTAACCTAACCTAACCTAACCTAACCTAGCCTACCCAGAGGATCGTGTCACCAGAGGATCGCGTCACCAGAGGATCGCCCCCTCGACAGCCGCCCCTTGACAGCCGCCCCCTTGCCAACCGCTCCCCTTGTTAGTTTAGTATCTACGCAAGGATGATGTAAACCAATAATAATACGATAAAAAGACGCAGAAGGCAACAGCGTTACTAGCTACGTCTGCTGGAAATTCTTTTTCGTAATGAAATTGTTGGCCCTGAAAAGGGCCGTTTTTATAAAGAAGAAATATTATGAATATTCCGGTGGATAGAGTGAGGCCGCTTCTTTGAAGAAGTGGTGAACCACCTCTTCTTCAAAGGTTCGTTTGAAAAAAAAATCCGCCAGATAACAGACAAAATGAGGAGCAGATCGGCCATAAAGGGGGATTCCACCTCGAACATCCCTCCACGTCCGTTCAATGTTCTGGGTGTGAACTGTGCGGTCGTCAGTATTCACGTATTCCAGGGAATAATTCACACGGAGATGAGTGAAACCTTCTTGACCCAACGTGTTATATGCTTTCCAGCAATCAGACACTATAGTAGTGCCAGGCAGGATCCACTCTTTGATAACCTCTAGGACGGTATCAGCATCTCTCTGTTGAACCGGTACCAGAAATACCCGCTTACTGCCGCGTTCGAATCCCCCAAAGACCCACTGACCCTCAATTCGCCTACCTCTGTTGAATTTTCTTTTCCCAAACTTGTCCTCGTCGATCTCGACGACTGTTCCGGGACCACCAATCTTCCGGGAGTTGTTTGTTGCCCAATGAATACAAACATCTCGGCAGAACGAAGACCAATCCACAATGGTTCTTGAAGACCATTGTAGTTCTCGTTTTATGAATTCTTGTCGTGGGTAACGGACCAAACACCAAAGGACGCAGAAATAGCCGATATCTTCCAGCGACAATTTGCTATTCCAAAAGAAAGTTCCAGCTCTGGCAGATTTTGTAAACGAGCATTGTAATTTGCGCCGTTTTTTCTTCTGGGCAGAACGAACCTCGTAGCTTATCTTGCGACAGTTGTAGGTCAAGGAATTTATATTCAGCGATGCAACCCCATCACACCCGGAGCAGCGTCGTTCTCTCCCGACTAACCCATGATCCACCAGAAAATCCACAAAATTTCTTCCGCTTGCAGAAATTGCCAAAAAACTACGAATAGTGAGATTGCAAGAAGCACACGCAACCATTTTATCGCAATTACACAAATGCAATGACAATTGAAAGATCTATTTGTTTGTAATCAAACATTATTTACTTCGTCGTCATGGTTACGGCCGCCAAGAATTTACGACTGCGTTCTGCATTTTGACAAGCGGTTCAAAGGTGGGAAATAAAATCTACTTTGTTTGTGGGAAAACTGTTGGCTTTTTAACCATTTCATCGCCAAAAATGAATTGCCTAGGCCCGAAATAATAAGCAAAACTCTATAAAGCTCTACAAGTAAGTGTTTTTTAATTTTTGTTAACCTCAAAATGCGACATTTTATTTGCTATTTGTAGTGTGCGTATTGTTCGTATAAGTATTCTATCCGGTCCTGGAGATGTGTCAAGCGATATCGTTTTAATTGCGGTAGATACATCTTCAAGAGAAACAACTACATCCAGATTTGGCTGGGTTGCTTCATACGTATCTAATATTTTATCATTAGGTGTTTCAAATATGTTACAGAAATGTTCTTCTAAAACCGATATTTCAATGGGACATGAACTGACTTTCTTTTCGTTCATAATATTTCGAACAACTCTTTTTCTTTGATTGTAATAATTCTATTGTGCTACTTCATAGTTGTATTGATCTCTTCGTTTTTGCTTAGTTTTTCTATTAGCAGGAGAAGGATTAGATGACTTTAAAAAAGTGGTACTTGTTTCTGTCTCTGATCTTTTCTTTCGAAGACGAAAGTATTTAACAGCTGGGTGTTTTGGGCCATCTAACTTGCCATTAGCTATATATAGGTATTTTACGAATTCACTCACTAGCTTGTCAAATTCCGATGCATTAAAATGTCCTGCCTTATTTGCTGAAATTTCTTTAACCATACGTTGTGTTCCTTTTCTAGTCCATATTTGTCATCGTTATAGGCAATTAACTTTTCATTTTGAATGTTATCATTGTGTTTAATTATGTTTTTAATTATAGATTTATTCGCAAGGATGTTTCTTTCCAACATGAACACTGAATCCGAGTTTCGTCTTGAAGGATTTACTGCAGTAAGAACATGTATTTATGGAAGGTAGAACTGTATTGTCGTAAAACTTGGCATTTTGGTCATTTCTGTCGTCTTGTTTGATAAGATTGTTCTTGACAGATATCACAGATTTCCTGTTTTCGGAATTAGTATTTATTGAGGTCTTTTTTAGGCTTGATTTTGACGTTCCAGCTCCTTTTCGATCTTGTGAGGATACCTTAAAGTTTTTTATGAATGACGGAGTCTTCCTTAAGGGGTAACGAGATGAAAAATTTCCATAATCAGAATCGCTGTCAGATACAGATGTCATGTCACTTTCAATATTGATAATGTTATTTATATATTCTCCAAGCAGACTTGGTTTTTTGGTATTAAATTCTTCCGAAACTTACACTTGCGATTTGTTTGTTTGAATTAAGAGACAGATATAATCAAAATGGCCGACTACCGGTTTCACTGGAAATGTCATTAACTTTGATTTTTTAAATGGTTTGTTCGGTATATTTTATGTTTTTCGGAATCTACGACTCAAATTGCATGCGGCAGTATTGCCAAATTTGCTTAGGTAATTCCCAAAAATATTTAAAAAAATGTTTAATTAAACATTTTTCCGTTTTATATAAAGATAAAATGGTACATGTTCATATCGTTAGATTGGTAATTACATTTTCTATCTAATGGCAAGATGGCCCTTAGTAGGTGCCATTTAAAAAAAACTGACTTTCTCAAAAAACACGTTTAGCAAACTTTCTTCCTTCATGATTTCTTATTGATCAAATTAATAAAATACTATTATTATGGGTTACTAGAGTCATTTAGAACACATTCTCTCCAATCACGGCCTTCTATGAGAAAAAAAATTAAAAAAAGAATTTTTTGTTTAGAAAAATTTAAAGTTAGCAAAAGTATCTTATGTAATTTAAGTTGTGCATTCCAAAAAACATGAAATATATATGGTGATCCATTTAAAAAATTCAAATTAATGGCACTTCCGGGCAACCGGAAGTTGACCATTTCAACTATATGTATCGGTCAATCAGAAATTATGTTTAGTATCCACATATCAAATTTATCGAAATCGATTCATAAATAAGGGAGATATAAACATGGTCCTGGTCTCGTCACCCAGTATACTGAGGAGTTGTTACGGTTGGCTGCTCATGTAAATCTTCTATTGTATTGGAACTTGTCATTTTTCCGCTTGGTTGCTCTCATGAAACTTGTTTATGGATGGATTGATTTTGCAGAGCTACCTTCCATGTGTTATTAACGCAGTAGCAGTCTTCTCTATTGAAATTATTTGGATTTTTAATAATTTCCAGGGATTCCCGAATAACACAAGGAAATTATTTTTTAGTCCTGGCCAGTATGTTTATGGAGTCGTAATTTATTCTGTGGTTCCCTGATCCTAATAAGTGTTCTGCGATGGCTGATTTTTGTGTGTTTCCAAGTCGTGTGTGACTCTGGTGTTCTTTTATTCGACATTGAATGCTTCTTCCCGTTTGTCCAATGTAAGATTTGCCACAAGTACGTTGGAGCTGGTAAACGCCTTCTGTCTGTAGTCTGGGCAAAGAATCTTTGATGGAGGGAATCAACTGCTCAACCTTTCTTATTCTACCATAGCGGACCCCGATGCTTTTCTTATCTAAGACCTTTCTTATTCTGCCAGTTACTCCGGCGATGAAAGGAAGGCAGGCATAATTAATAGGTTTAAATTTAGGTTCTTTCGGTTTTAGATGTAGTATTGGCACGCTTTCCTGATGTCTTGTCGACTGTAGCCATTCCTGTGTAAAGCTTCTTCCACATGTCTCAGTTCTTGTGGTTTACTGTCCTTGTCACAAATAGCGTTGGCCCGATGAATAGGAGTCTTGATCAACAATCTCTTTTGTTGGGGATGATCATGAGATCAAGCATGCAGATAGCGGTCAGTGTGAGTCTTCTTTCGATACACTGTGCAGCTTAATCTGTTGTTAGCGGTTCGTTTCACTAACACGCCCAGGAAAGGTAGGCATCCATTTTCTTAAATTTTCATAGTGAATCTTATTTTGGCATGGTGGTTATTTAAGTATGCCAAGAAAGCTTCAAGAACTATTTTTCCATGGGGCCATATAACGAAAGTGTCATCGACGTAGCGGAACAAGCATTTAGGTTTGAGATGGCTGGACTGAATAGCTTCTTCTTCAAAAGCTTCCATAAATATGGTAGCAATGACTGGAGATAACGGGGATCCCATAGCGGCTCCTTCCTGTTGCTTGTAGCACATTACTTCCCAAAGACAGTAGGTCGTCGTGAGGCACATCCTTACTAACTCTGGGACGTCTTCTCGGAGTCCTTGAGGAACGAAGCTTTGTTGTATAAGGTTTACTGAATCTTCTACTGGTACGTTGGTGAACAGGGATTCCACATCAAAACTGACCAACATGTCTTGGTCTGTTGCTTCCAACTGAGCCAATATTTCCACGAAATGCTCAGCCTACATATGGTTGTAATATGTTAGCGAGGTATCTGGCTAGTTCATACGTAGGAGATCCGCAAGTGCTAACAATTGGCTTGACTAAAGCTTCTGGTTTGTGGATCTTCGGAAGTCCGTAAAGTCTGGGCGATCTAGTATCGCTAGGCAGTAGTCGTCGACGTTCTTACTCTGGTATTAACGAGCTCTTGATAGCTTCTCTAATCTGCTGTTCTATCCTCGATGTGGAGTTCTTCTTCAATGTTACGTAATGTTCATCGTTGAGTAGTGATTGAATTTTGTTCCGGTAGTCCTTTCTGTTCATCACTACAGTGGCATTTCCTTTGTCAGCACGCACAACTACAATGTCTGGATGCACACGCATAAGAACATTACATCTTTTTCCAACTTGTAACCTAGCTATTATTCTCATTCAACTAGTATGATACATGAAATCAAAATTAGGCGCTGACTTGACGACTTTGATCTGCTCTACAGGTTGTAATTTTAGTCGAATTTCAATTTATAATACTTCAAATTGCTGGTATTTTCAAGCTCCACAAGTTTGAGAATAACAAATTTTTGATAAATACTACGAGAAACGAAACACCGGCAAAGAAGTGCAAAAGAAATCTAGACCTCTTCGCATTTTTAGCGTTCGATATCTCGACAAATATCGGCCGTGGAAAAGTAAGAGAGGACAAATTGTAGGGCACACAATATGCTACCAAAAAGGTCTGCTTTATTTTCATGTAGTGTTAATGGGAACCGAGTTATCGCAAAAAAATCAAACGCACCTTTTTTTAACATGACGAAAATACCACATAGGAAATCTTGGTCGACAACTTCAAGTTAAGCTTTCCTGGATCTCCCCGCCAATACCTCAAAAAAGGAATTTTAAATTTCGATTCAGTTTCGAGCAAATACCATATTTTTTGTACATAATAACTGGACTACTTGTAATAATGACGATTCATGTACAGTACCGTCTCACTAATCCGCACCTCCCATAATCCGGAATTCCCAGTAATTCAGATCCAGTTGTACCAGCAATTATGTAGGTACCTTATAATCCGGATGTTGACTGAATCATTAATCCAGATCCACTTGAGCACACAAAATGCATTCTGTACTTCGGACTGTGCTGCGTATTTGGTTACAACAGTTCGGATTATTTTCAAGACGTGTAAAATTGTTCCTAGCAGGCTTTAATTTTTGCATCGTTTGATGTTTTGGTTAATGTAAACTTCCTTCAAAACACGTTCATACCCCTGCATCAACAATAAAGCATCACCAGGCCCTTCAAAGTTTCGGCATCTGTTTGCAATGGACAGAGGAAAACAATGTAAACTTAGTTCTTTACCGACATTGCGTAGATTGCAGGAAAAACACATTTTGTACTCAAAATATCGCAATTCGGCAGAAAAGGATTACCAATTATTTTAAGATTACGTATTCCACCACTGTAAAATAGTATGTATGTATGTATTTATATATGTAATGCGTTTGGTTAATGGTAAATAAAGTATTACTTTATTATATATTTAAAAATGTTTATTTTTGGATATATATTACGTATTATAAGTCATTTTTTCATTATACCTGTGGAAATAAAAGGTGTATGAAATTGATTCCAATAATCCAGATTTTCGATAACTCGGATTACTACGTGTATTAATTAGTCCGGATTAGCGAGACAGTACTGTATAATAATAATAATAATATATCTTTATTGCAGACAAAATCATTGCAAATGACAAAGCAACGCCAAAACACAAAAGTTGCACACAAGTACGATTCAAAATGAGTTAAAATGAGTTTAAGATATAGATAAACACTATTGGTGTGAAATTACAGGTTAAAAAATTACAATTTTTTTACAGAATACTGATTAATAAATAAACAGACAAACTTAAAAGTTACATGAGTAAAAACATTTTTTGATTAAAAATTTAGTGACGTCGGATTTTAATTTGGAACTATTCTGAATTTGCTTCAGGCATAGGCTAATAATTCCTTAGACCTCTGACTAATGGTCATCGAAATCTAGTAGATGTTGGAATCCGCTCGAAGATGGCGCTAAGTTTCGAATTTATCACCGCGGTACGTTACTGCCAGATGATTAACTGAGTGAAACGTCACCATTCTCGTTACGTGTTTTCTTTTTCTAACGTTTACGTACTAATCTGTTGTTTGTCTGGGTCTGATAAGGAAGGGTTCAATATGTTTACCTGAGGAATAATGACTACTTATTTAGCAATTTGTTTGTAACTTGCTATATTTGCATACAATCAGTGCAAGTTGACTTCACATTATTGTATTTGTTCTTGTAAAGTACAGTCTCATAGGCTTGTTAGCCAGTGACAGAACAAAAGATATTTACTAGTTTTTGTGAATTTTTGGAAAAGTTGTACCCCTAGTGTTTTTTAATCAACTTTACGAGACAAAATGTCTCTAGCAGGCAATAGGCGTGCGTACAAAAATTGCAGGAAGAGTCGAAGTACCAACCCAGGATTACATATGTTCACATTTCCCATTAAAGATGAAAAACGGTGTAAGCAGTGGATTGTAAATTCAGGAGGTAAGTTTAATAGATACCTACGTTATTTTTGAATCTACGCAAAAAGGCGCTTGAAAAATAATTACGGAAAAAAGGTCATAATTATCAAAATTCAAGTAAGACCCGTCTGATACGGCGACGCGATATTTTTTTGTGGAATTTAGGAGAAATAACTTTTTAAAATTATTTAAAAGTCTTTTTTCCTTTTCTCCGCTTACCTATACAGGGTGTTATAACAAATGAGTGCAAATATTTTAACCGGTAATAGAACTTGTTAAACTGAACAACTCCATTTATCATTTTTTCGAAAACGCCTTCAAAACTGAGTAAAATTCAAAACAATTTTACTCTAAAAATGCATACCCGCCTATGGAATAATATTTTAATTTTATAGCGCAAAACACAAAAAACATTTCTTTGACATGCAAGCCAACAAAAACTGTACTGATAACACTTTTAGTTCACATCTTGTTACCAACGCACTTTATCTATTGAAGTAGGTAAGTTATTGAACGTGTGTTTTTTGTGCAAGAACTTTGCAGTTTTAATATACTTCTGTCGTGCACCTTTAGCTTAGATTTGCGTACCAAACGGCTCGCCAAATTTAGGGGAGATAAATGATTGAAAAAACTCAAAAATTCGTAAAATACATCACGAATGAAATATTTGTCAACACTTTTTTTTAGCTCATATATTTACTTCTGTAGTATTACTTTATATACAATAAATATGTATATATGTATATAAATAAATATAATATTTGAAAATTTTTATTTATTTTTGGTGTTCTTAGTCATATTTTCTAGTTGATGACTATTTCCACAACAACAGGTAAAAGTATTTGCGACGCCGGCCGTAATGAGCCGTGACTAATATCTATCTACCTGTTATAAAAGATAACAAGGGTCAAAGCTTCCCAGATAAGTGGTTCTTAGTTTTCTTTTGAATGTGTACCTGGTGCACTACAGTAACTAGAGAAACAAGCATCCAGCGCCATCTCCTATACGATTCTTACAATATCTTTGCCGTGACCGGCCTTGCATTAAGGTTAGAGGTCTAAGGAATTATTAGCCTATGCTTCAGGTGACCTGGCAGTGAACGAAAGACCTTAATTCCCCTGTAAAGTGGGCTTTTTTAAAAGAAAGAAGAGCTATGGGCAGGTATGACCCACTCAGCTCCACCTCTGGTGTTTACTGTCATATTTTCAGCATAATATTGAACATTACAAGGAAACAATTCAGGTTTTTTTTTACAAACATGCGAGTCACAAAAAGTATAGAGAGGGAACGCGCTTTTGTGTTCTAAAAATTTTAACAGCATCCCTTGATGATCCCCAGGTAGATATGCCATAGTTTATGACTGACTGCACATACGCAAAGTAAAGTACACGAATACTGGCAAGAGACACAGAGGTACGAAGTCTACGAATCAGAGCGCAGGCACTATTGAGTTTAGATTGAACTGAGTTAATGTGGCTCAGCCAATTTAAAGATGCGTCTATATTAACCCCCACAAATTTTACAGATTCAATCACTCTGAGACCTATTATTTAGTTTTATAAAGAGATTCATTTTTAGTAGGCTGTTTGTTTAGAGCAATGAGTCCAGTCTTGTCAGTATTAAGCCTTAAAAAATTGTTTTCGCACCAACTATTCATTTGTCCCGCTGCACCTGAGCAGTCCACAGACAGGATCCGCCAACACCACAGATGTATCGTCTGCATATTGGCAAATCAGACTACCGCCCAGTTCATCAACCAAATCGTGTGCATACAGCAAGAACAGAAGTGGCCCCAAAATGGAGCCTTGAGGGACTCCCTGCTCAATATTAACGAACTCCGAAAAGTACTGAACCCCAGCCTGTGTGATGCAAACCATTAGCGACCTTTGTGACAGGTAAGATTCAAGCAGTCGAGCACAAGAACCTCTTATTCCATACTTTTGCAACTTCAGAAGCAACAATCTGTGATCAATGGTGTCAAAGGCCTTTGAGAGGTCAAAAAACAGAACCGCTACCTTCTCATTTCTATCAACTCTTATCGAAAATATAAGAAACTGTATAAAATATGGCCATTTCAGTAGACATGTTTGGTCTAAAACCATACTGATGGTCAACAACTATATTTTATGCCGATGTAAAAACCTCATTAATCTGTCACAGATGACCCGCTCAAGGACCTCTGACGCTTTGACAGAGATGACAGAAGCGACACCGGTCTGTAGTTAGCACCTATCACCCTTCTTTAAACCAGGTATTACTTTAGCCTTTTTTAGCTCATTAGGAAAAACACTAGTGGTAAAGGAGTTATTAATGATGTGCACTAACAGCGCACTAATAATTTCCGAGATGTGTTTTAACATATAGATTGGAATTTCAACTTATTTGGCAAATGCATTATAACTCTAAAAACTTTCTGTTGACTGGATACAAAAATATAGTTGGATAGTTAGGATAAGGTAAATTATCCCTATTGATATCCCGCTTAAAGTACGCCAAATTGAATTGTGTACTAAAAATTTTACTTATTTGTTTAGCATCATTAACAATTTCACCATTGTGTAGCCTGAGTGAAATATCATTACCAACATTATTCTTAATGGTTTCAGTGTTGAGAATATGAAACATGGTTTTGGATTTACTTCCCCCCAAGATTCAAAGGGTAAAAAATTTTGAAATCTATTTATATTGTTTGGCGTAAAGAACCTTTTTTAATAAAATTTTGTATTCTATTTAGCTTACTTACAATAATATCAAGACTTTGACCATACAGGTCTGATGTGTCAGTTATATGATTCTTCAAAATTACCTTACTAGGCGGAATATTACTAAAAATGAGACTCTGTATTTGAACCGACCCTTGTCACTTGTACTTACTGCAAATTGACGTCAAGCAAAACAGTTAATGATTGTCCATTTATAATAAACTTTATACAATTTTACTAATTTTCAGTTAGTGGTAAATCTGCTTTTGTTAAATGTTACCCCTTGGCATGCATATTTTTCAGTTCCTTATCAATAAACGTATAAAATGTCATCAAATTTTTGTAGCCACCCAGTACATATTTTAAACTTTCTAGTGTAGAAACTACTCATGGTGTTAGATGGATATAATTATATATTTTTCATATTTAAAAATAAAAACCAATTACTAATGGCACTTATTACAAGCATTGATTAATAACTCTAAAGATATGCAACGCAACGTTAAAATCTGTACTGCATCTCCCTGCTACCCGCGGCCCCCGCTTCCAGCAACTGATTCGCAAGATCGTGGCGTCGCTAGCGGAAAATATCTCAACTTCCTTTCTTTGGCCACGGTGTGATTATCTTTGGCTGAGTTGCACTTTGTGTTATCAGTTAGGCAGTGAACATATATAAACAAATAACGAAGATTACGACGCTAAGCCATTTAGAAATGTAACTTTCAATGCTTTGACCCTATCGCCAACGTTCTTTAAGTATACGGCACCCGTTGCCAACGATACATAGGTTAATATTTGTTTCGTAGGTATTTGTATTTTAACGACGAAATATGGGAAAACTAGATTCACTATCAATTTCCAAAATATTTTATTTTTATTTGGTTTCCCCTGTGTATTTACTTGAGTTCGTATTTTTATTGGAAAAATCCAGGTTAATTGTTCACAATACGAATATTTAGAAAGTAATTTCTCCAATAGTATAAAAACGTCAAAGTTTAAAAAAGAGACAAGTGTAAACAAATACGAGAAAAACACATAATATTAATTTATTCGAAAAGTTAATTTCCTTAAAATAGATCATAAACTCGTTTTCACAATTTGACGAATCTACGCCTGCTTGAAGCCGTATGAACATATTCTGCTGCATAGATATTCGAAATTGTCGAACAGAAGGTGTCGGATTATATCCACCCCGGTTTCGAATTACGGAATTAAAATTTTCCAGAGCATCCTGATTGATGAATCCCGTTAATAAATATTTAACGTCTTCATTTTTTAAATCATCCCATAATAATAATGTTGCACGAATACTCCATAGGAATCCATCGATGCAATAAATATTATTGCGCCTTTTCCCATCACTGTATACTTCAATATCTTTAAAGTACTCGAATCCGTCTTCTAAATTTTTTACAGAAGTATTTGCAAATACAGATAGTGGTCTTCTATGCGGGTTGGGGTCTTTCAAAATTCTGCTATTTAGGAATCGAAAATTTTGTTAATAGTCTCCACGAAGTTTGCAGTGTTTTCGCCCGTTGAAGATTGGAGCTCTTTTGATTTTGAAACAGTTTTTACTGCTGAAGCTACTGAATGGCTGAAAATTTGTGCAGCCAATTTGACTCTCATCTTCTGGAACGTATTTGGATTAATATGAATCGGCGTGATTTTTGTTAACGCGCGAGAGGTGTTACTGCTTTTATCTATTTCGTACGTTTGCACAATGTCATTCCACGAAATACGCTTCTTACGAATGTAGATCTGTAACTTGTGATTCATGAAGTTATTTCGCAGGCTTTTTAAGAGATGAGGAGGATCGAAACAAGTATAGATTTTCATGTTATCGACGTATATCACTGGATTTTCTTTGGTAGCGCCCAATTTTGACAAAGCGCCCCTATTATTGGTTCCTTGGTCACATACTAGAATCATGGGCTTTAAAGAAATAGTAATTAATTCGGAAATAACTGTAGTAATTAAGTCCTTTAAAAGATCGCTCTTTATTGGTCCCGCAGATATATAATAGTAAAAGGGAATTTTCCAGTTGTGCAAGAGTCCTCGTAAGTAAAATACCATCGCGGTAGTGGCAATTTTGTCGTTTCGTCCCAAGTCTCCCAGATCCTCATAACCTTCAATTACATCTTGCAGTTTATTATACTCTAGTTTTTTCTTAAGAATGATTTCGTCAAACATAACCACGCACATTTTTTCTCTGTCACTCATGGTTCCAACTTGTTACGGTATTAAAAGGACTTTACGACACCCACCCAAGGTGAGCATCGCACCACGGAATCAGTCCTGAAAACCTGACACACTTGCCCTGAAATCGGTTCGAAATAGGCTAATAGGCCACGGCTGGAACGCTCAGGGAGTCGGGCGTGAGTCACACGATACGTTCTGGGCAAGCGCGTTGTGGCATAATATATACAGGGTATGTCGAAATTATGAGGGCGCCACCAAGCCTGTCTTAACCCGGCTAACCGGGCCTGGACGGTTAGACGGGAGCGAAGCATGCAAAAATACTCCGCCAATAAGATTACTCAAGAGTTGCAAGGTCAAATAACCATTTCGGGATTGCCTTAAGCAAGGATTGTGATTAGGTGTCAATCCGACCACGACTACGCAGCTGTCTCACTCACCTGCACGCTCACAGCTTCCTCGTTCCGTCGTACAATAATCCGTACAATAAAGGGGCGTCTATCTGTAACAGAACATGCACAAGCCGAAACAAACAATAGTTCCCTTAACTAACCAATCATATATTTCACTTCGGGTTACAATGGGGTAGCAGAATGCGTCGCCCTGTATCTAACCTTAATCTATAATTAAGGGCACCAGCTGGCACGCGCGCTCTAAACTTAACGACAGATGTTGAACATTAGTGAACAGCAATAATAGGTAGTAACGAGTAGGTACAAAGATACACGTTGCCTTATGCAAGGGCAGCGACGATTTACATTTGCCTTCACGGCATGAACAGTCTGCAAGTCTAAATGAATACACTAGCGTAGTAATGAGTAGGTACAAAGATACACGTTGCCTTATGCAAGGGCAGCGACGATTTACATTTGCCTTCACGGCATGAACAGTCTGCAAGTCTAAATGAATACACTAGCGTAGTAATGAGTAGGTACAAAGATACACGTTGCCTTATGCAAGGGCAGCGACGATTTACATTTGCCTTCACGGCATGAACAGTCTGCAAGTCTAAATGAATACACTAGCGTAGTAATAAGTAGTAATGAGTAACACTCGCGTTCACAGCGGTAATCAGGTTAAAGGCACATACCTTAATGCGTAGGCGGCGAGGGAGCCTGGTACAGTTGAGTTGCGACGAGCTGCAATCGTAGGTGGCAGGTACCTTCGGTGTTACAACGGCGAAAGGGGGTGAATGCATAACCGCCTCAATGGCGACGGGAGACGCGTCAGGACGCGTACAACGGGACGACGAAAAGAATGGGGGCCTCACTCGTTCTGCTGAACCAAATCCTCGTAGGTCGAGATGAAGGGGGCACGACCCCTCACTAACAGTAGCAGGAACTGGGCTCCAAAAACACCCACGTTACGCCGAAGACCACTCGACAAATTCCGACTCACAACCACCACACAAGCGCTCTCTGCAATGGGCTCCGGACGACTGCCTTTAAGGCGAAAACGTTTGTAACAAAATTGCTGAAGCAGCACTTGACGGGAAAAAGACTGACGCCCCCGCCATAATGGCGGGAGCGCCGCACGAAGCACACACTATCCGACCACTTGCTTGATCGACGGCTCTCGGCTGAATGCCAAGAGGGAAGCGTCGGCAAAAGGTCACCTTCGCCGCGTCCCCCACGTGACTAAACCACAGCGAATCGCAAGGCGATGAAATGAAACCAACCAATGCGGGCCACGCTGGTATCACGCCGCCACAGCGTGCTAAATGAAACAAACCAATGCGGGCCACGCTGGTATCACGCCGCCACAGCGTGCTATTCAGAATTCAGAAAAACGCCATCAGAGGAGAGCTCCAACCGACGACAAATACCGCTTTTGGGGCTAAATATGTGCGAAATCGTGATTCTGGAATTAGGCGATGGAGCCAAATAAAGAGCTAAAAGGGCTTAGCATACGGGCACGCTGCTCTAAGCTTAGGCGGCTATTCAAAATACCAAAATGACCTAACTAACGGCGTGAAATGCAATTAAGCATCTGAAACAGCAAAATGACTTAACACTCCCCTTACTTGAAAGAGAGTTCCCCGAAGTCTCTTATGAAACAACGAGGCATTTTGCGACGACGTAACGAGAACTCAAACGAAAACGCAACAACGAAAAACGAACGAAACAACAAAAAAAAACATTCGATACGATAGAGTGCACCCCCAAAGGGATTACGCACACTGGCGACCAGATAGGGTGCAAAGGTGGGAAGGGAGAAGAGGAAGAAGGAAGACTGGATACGCCAGTAGAAAATACGTAAATTGTTTGGGTCAAAATCGGGTAAAATAGGTCTTACACCTGTGGACACTTCCGACCAACCGTTCCAAAAGAACACAGGGAGGGGGGGGGCATAGAAATGGAAGTCCAAAGTCCCACCCAAGGGTTACCTGAAGAGGGCACGCTGCGCGTCACGAGATCGGCGCATTGTGTGGATCCCACAACTGGTATGAGTACCCAAGAGAAGAGGATGAACCACCAAAAAAAGGGAAAATGGTTGTGACAGAAACTGTCAAAATAGTCATGGTCAGTAATAGGAAAGACTCAATCCACCGAAATCCTCAATCGATGCCGATGCCGGAGCCAAGTCGACTATTAAACCGCAAAGTGCGAGCTCGAAAATGACTCCAACACCGAACACCAAAAGAAAATCACGAAGAACCAAGTCTCCAAGGGTGTAGGCGTTCGATGACGCATGCCCAATAAATCCTTTTCAGATCTCCATGCGGCCCAAAGGGACTACCTTACGACGACAGGGTCCGCACGAAACAAAATGACCAGAAACACGCTCTCTTTATGTAATCCCACACAGGTGGTTGAAAATGGCGACGGCCAACGGTACGGTAAAAGAGCGCTAGGCCACGAAAACAACAGGGCATCACTACAAAAAAAAAGTCAAAAATCTTTAAATACTTAATACTTGAAAACTTGAATACCAAAGAGGCCTCATGCGAACAGCAGCGCATTACTGCCACACAAAGCTCAGAAGCTTCAACGAAACTGTTCACAAAGAACACGATACTTGACAACATGGCGTCATCAGACAAAAAGGGTACGGTAAATGACAACAAATCGTCAACAAGTACGAAACATTCCGACCAGCGGTAAAGACTCGTTAAATACTAACGGAAAGTGTACAAAACACTACTATGACTGTTAGGGGTGTCCACGAAGAAGTCGGTAAACCAGGTTGGGCGGTACATGATAATAATGAGTATGAGATAAAGGCCAACGAAAATAACTACACCAAACCAACTAAGAAGATGGCCTGAGGGACGTAATAACCGCACGAGCGAATCTCCCCAAGCACACCAACAACAATCCACAACTGATCAACAAACCAAAACGCAGTGATGAAGCTGAAAATGAATTCCAACCTGCTCACCAAAAATCAACGCGGCACAACACCAAACGATAGCAAAATCAAAATCGTCAAAATCGGTAATCATCAACGTCAAAATCGATAAACCTCGCTAACGTGAACGTCAAAATCGATAAACGTCAGTTCGGTACAACAAAAGTGTCAACTTAGCCCAAGGCTAAACAATGTAAACGACAGGGAATCGAAACTCCCACTAAGCCTTCGAAAAGACTTAAAAAAACAAGGTCGGTACCTTCACTCAACAACATCTGGTACTAAATCTGACTAATACGGGATAAAATCTGCACTAAATGCAACAAGAGATCTCGGTAGTATGAACTGGCTAAGAAAAACAAGAAACGACGGTAAAAATGACGAAAAAGATACTCGAAATATGAAAAGACATGGAAAAACACAAAAAGAAAACTCAAAAAGGCGATAAACAACAAGAAAACACAAAACTACAAATAGAAAATAAGAAAAAACAAGAAAAAACATATAGAAAACAAGAAAAGAAACGTAAAGACAAATGACAACTAAGAAAAAACATATACACGGTCAAGAAAACTAATGAAAATAAACTAAGAACAGGAAAAGACAAGAAAAGACATATAGAGAACAGAAGAAAACAGGAAAAGACAAATAGAAAACAAGAAAAGAAGCTCGGTAAGATATTCTACTAAGAAAAAAAAAACGGTTTACCAGTCCATACCACTTCGAAATGACGAAAAAAAAACATTTGTGACAACAATATAAATGATAACAGACAACAATGAACATCAACGTCCCACGTTGTCGCGCCAAAATTAAGACACACAGCGCAAAAAAAGAAAACCCCAAAATGAGGTCGAGCGTTGTCGTGCACCAATAGGCTCCAAACGTTGGAATAGCCAAAATTAAGGCACAACGGGTGGCTTGACGACAAAGCCAAACAGACAAAACCCCACGTTAGGGAACCAAAATTAAGACGCACAACGAAGGGGCTTGACGAGAAGACGAATATCAGAAAAGAACAGGCCCACACGTTGGGAAGCCAAAATTAGCCTGTTACGGTATTAAAAGGACTTTACGACACCCACCCAAGGTGAGCATCGCACCACGGAATCAGTCCTGAAAACCTGACACACTTGCCCTGAAATCGGTTCGAAATAGGCTAATAGGCCACGGCTGGAACGCTCAGGGAGTCGGGCGTGAGTCACACGATACGTTCTGGGCAAGCGCGTTGTGGCATAATATATACAAGGTATGTCGAAATTATGAGGGCGCCACCAAGCCTGTCTTAACCCGGCTAACCGGGCCTGGACGGTTAGACGGGAGCGAAGCATGCAAAAATACTCCGCCAATAAGATTACTCAAGAGTTGCAAGGTCAAATAACCATTTCGGGATTGCCTTAAGCAAGGATTGTGATTAGGTGTCAATCCGACCACGACTACGCAGCTGTCTCACTCACCTGCACGCTCACAGCTTCCTCGTTCCGTCGTACAATAATCCGTACAATAAAGGGGCGTCTATCTGTAACAGAACATGCACAAGCCGAAACAAACAATAGTTCCCTTAACTAACCAATCATATATTTCACTTCGGGTTACAATGGGGTAGCAGAATGCGTCGCCCTGTATCTAACCTTAATCTATAATTAAGGGCACCAGCTGGCACGCGCGCTCTAAACTTAACGACAGATGTTGAACATTAGTGAACAGCAATAATAGGTAGTAACGAGTAGGTACAAAGATACACGTTGCCTTATGCAAGGGCAGCGACGATTTACATTTGCCTTCACGGCATGAACAGTCTGCAAGTCTAAATGAATACACTAGCGTAGTAATGAGTAGGTACAAAGATACACGTTGCCTTATGCAAGGGCAGCGACGATTTACATTTGCCTTCACGGCATGAACAGTCTGCAAGTCTAAATGAATACACTAGCGTAGTAATGAGTAGTAATGAGTAACACTCGCGTTCACAGCGGTAATCAGGTTAAAGGCACATACCTTAATGCGTAGGCGGCGAGGGAGCCTGGTACAGTTGAGTTGCGACGAGCTGCAATCGTAGGTGGCAGGTACCTTCGGTGTTACAACGGCGAAAGGGGGTGAATGCATAACCGCCTCAATGGCGACGGGAGACGCGTCAGGACGCGTACAACGGGACGACGAAAAGAATGGGGGCCTCACTCGTTCTGCTGAACCAAATCCTCGTAGGTCGAGATGAAGGGGGCACGACCCCTCACTAACAGTAGCAGGAACTGGGCTCCAAAAACACCCACGTTACGCCGAAGACCACTCGACAAATTCCGACTCACAACCACCACACAAGCGCTCTCTGCAATGGGCTCCGGACGACTGCCTTTAAGGCGAAAACGTTTGTAACAAAATTGCTGAAGCAGCACTTGACGGGAAAAAGACTGACGCCCCCGCCATAATGGCGGGAGCGCCGCACGAAGCACACACTATCCGACCACTTGCTTGATCGACGGCTCTCGGCTGAATGCCAAGAGGGAAGCGTCGGCAAAAGGTCACCTTCGCCGCGTCCCCCACGTGACTAAACCACAGCGAATCGCAAGGCGATGAAATGAAACCAACCAATGCGGGCCACGCTGGTATCACGCCGCCACAGCGTGCTAAATGAAACAAACCAATGCGGGCCACGCTGGTATCACGCCGCCACAGCGTGCTATTCAGAATTCAGAAAAACGCCATCAGAGGAGAGCTCCAACCGACGACAAATACCGCTTTTGGGGCTAAATATGTGCGAAATCGTGATTCTGGAATTAGGCGATGGAGCCAAATAAAGAGCTAAAAGGGCTTAGCATACGGGCACGCTGCTCTAAGCTTAGGCGGCTATTCAAAATACCAAAATGACCTAACTAACGGCGTGAAATGCAATTAAGCATCTGAAACAGCAAAATGACTTAACAAACTTTAATCGGTAACTTTTTTGTTAAATTTGTTTTTACGCCTGTTGTCATATTTGAAATTTTCAACCAAGACTGGATCGTTCTTACGGATGGTAAAATAAAACCTAACTTTCTTCCCATATACTTGTAATTTCCTGGCGATCTATAATACAAAGATAGCGCTAACTGTTTTTCATTATATGACCAACGCGTGTGTTTTCTGTGAAATAATTGCATGTTGGTGAAGTTCTTTACTGCTTTACTTTTATTGATGAGCGAATTTTCAACAATGTTTTTGGTGGAAAGTTTCCTACACTTCAATTTTAATCGATCGTTCTGAATATTCCTTGCTTTCATTTTTTTATTAAGTAGATTTAGTTTAGCTTTAAGTTTTTTGCACTTAGGTGTTAGAGTTAAATTTTTTCCCGTTTTTGGAGATGGCATATACCTTTCCTGAACTAATTTATGAAAAACTGTAACACGACTTACCTTCCACAACTTTATGTACAGGGATAAGGTCCACGATTTCATCAACGTCAACAACAAATTGTTTCGGTATTGCACATTTTTGTAAAACTTTTCTCACAGAACTGCATGAAATGTCTTTAGTTGCAAAGTGTTCCTCACAAATTAATTTCTGACATAAGTCTTCATTGTCCATTTCTGCTATAATAATGTTACCACAATTTTTTTTCCATTCCTCACATCTTTTAACATCCTTGACGGGGAATTTAAAATAACTTAGGTTGCGCTGATTCTTTATAGAATTAAGTTAATATACACACAGGTATGACAAACCAATGGCTTAGGCATTGCTAATTAATTAAATCAATGCTTTGAAACACAGAGCACGATCCAACCAAAGCTAGATGTTCACACGACAACTGTTGCCGGTCAACTGAAACAGTTTCGGTAGAAACGGCGAGACACGCGCCATCTGTAGGTCGCTACATTTCTACAGCACAATCAGCTCCGTAAAGCTGCGTATCTTCTTCTACTTATTTAATCAATGTTACAAGCTAAAATAAAGTTAACACAGTTTTTTTATCATTTTACTAATAAATATGTTAAAGCGTAAATGATTATAATACTCCATTTCTTAAACTTAACGAATGTTACATTTAAAATACATAATAACATAGCTATCTAAGGTTTTATTGCTAAAATTACTATTTTATAGTTAAGTTTTAAGTGATTTGGCAAGTGCGCAGTCGTACGCTGTTCAGCGCAAAGTTGCTAAGTTACTAACATTTATAATGTTCAGAGATAAAAAAGTAAATACACAAATTCAATGTCTTTTTTGTTTAGTTCACGTATTCAAATTTTGAACACTGTGCTGCGATCATCCTTCGAGTTTACACGTTCTTAATTAAATTTATTTTGGGGATCATAAAGGGGGAAAATATTTCGAGCTTATTCTGAAGCTGAAATTATATTTGGCAGTGCTTCGCAAGCAAAGTTAAATATTAAATAAGTATCCTGGCACTCAGAGTTTATGATTTATGAAGCTAATGTTAATATTAAATATTAAACAATCACAGACAACTAACAATGAGAGTATTCTACACGTGATGTACATAAATCATGCAACATAGGTTGGTATTTAATATCAAGATCGACAACTCGTCCATACAGATCTGGTTCGACCTGTTTCGAAGGTTTCAGTCAGGGTTACTATTTTCATTTTACGCATGTAGTAAGACCTCTAGGGTCCAACAGCTACCGCCTCTCTCAGAGTTCTTTACCAAATTTCTGCTATTCACTGCTTGGAATCTTGCGGTGCTTTGCTACAAGATACACAGCAATTACTGATGTAGTAGGTGTACTGGCACAGTCGAGCTTGAACTGCCAAGTAACAGTTGGAGAATTTGTCCACACACGTATCTGAAAAGTAGAAATACCTATACTATTTTTATGCTTTTCTATGGATCTTTTTTATTATTTTCTTTGTTTGGTAAAGGAGCACAAAATATTTTTTTATATTTCATTTTTCATTAATGATTACCTAATTATTTCTAAGAAAAAAATTTGATAGTATTCTTATAATATTGTTAATTTAATACACGATAGAATTAACAGCGGATCAAGAGCATTCTAGAAGCATATATATGTGCATATATATGTAGACATGATACATGATGTAACACAATATGCAAAGAAAAAACGAAGGAAGAAAAGAAACAACAAGAATTGCAACATGAACGTAAGAACGATGTTGACAACTGGAAAGATGGAAGAACTGATACAATATGGAATAGAAGTACTAGCAATACAAGAAACTAGATGGATGGGAGAAGGAATATTTGAGAACGATCGATTTATTGTATTTTATGCATTAGAAGAACAGGGACAGAATGGTACATTATTTATTATCGCTAAAACATTAAAAAGAAAAGTTATAAGTTTTAAAGTAATAAATGGGAGAATCTCATATATAAGATTGGAAAATAGACAAGCCAACTGAACAATAATAAATGCATACTCACCAACGGAACAGACCAGTGAAGAGGAGAAACAAATATTTTATGAGAAGTTAGAAGAAATCTGTGAATCTATACCAAATCACGATGTGGTGATACTACTAGGTGATTTCAATGTGAAGATAGGAAGAGAAGAAAGTATTAAAAAAGTAATTGGAAAACACTCTCTGCACAACAAAACAAATGATAATGGCACGAGATTATGTACCGTTGCAGCAGTAATGAACATGAGGATAATGAGTATGAAATTTCTACAAAAACCAGAACACAAAATAACATGGCTGCTGCTTGGACAAACAACTAGTCACCAAATTGACAATGTTCTAATAACACAAAAGAAAGAAAGATGAATAGAAGATGGGAGATCGTACAGAGGAGCCAGTATAGATACAAACCATATACTTGTAATAGCAAAATTAAAGATGAAGGTAGATGAAGAAAGGAAAGTAGGCAAGCAAAGTATAAAATGGAATACAGAGGAGTTAAAAGTAGAGAAAGATATATAAAAGCAATTAACACAAAACTACTAGCAAACCAAACAGAAATGAATACCAAAGATGAATGGAATAAACTGAAAGAAGTTATAAAAAATAAAGCAAACGAAGTAATAGGGACGAAAACAAAGCAAAGATTAAATGGATGGTTCAATAGGGAGTGTGAAGAAGCATTTAAAAGAAAAAATTAAGAAAGATTAAAATGGCTAAATACAAAAGAAGAAAACGCCCATATAAGGTATAAGGAATTAAGGAAAGAAGCAACAACAATTTTCAAGCGGAAGAAAGCGAAATGAATAAATGAGAACATGGATGAAGTTGAAGAAAATAGCAAAAACAACTGCAAATTGTTTAATCTCATCAAGAAACAAACAGAATAAGAAAGTAACAGTAAATATTGACAAGAGCAAATGGAAAATACATTTTGAAGGGCTGCTATCAAATACCTATACGAATGATAATGATGAAGCGGAATATAATTATGTAGCAAAAGAAACAAGAGAGGATCACGAAAAACCACTGCTGTGAACAGAATATGAAGACGTAATAAAAAAATTAAAGACAAACAAAGCAGCAGGCCCAGACGAGATAAACAATGAACTCATAAAATAAGGCGGAGAGCAACTGAAAGATAAACTGTTCAAGCTAATCAGTGAAATATGGAGGGAGGAAGTGATGTCAAACGAGTGGAAATCAGGTCTGATAGCTCCAATATTGAAAAAGGGAGACCCAGCAATATGCAGCAACTATAGAGAGATAACTCTGTTGAACGCAGCATATAAAGTGTTAACATCATTAATTCAAAAAAGAATACAAGCACACACTGAGAAAGAGATTGGAGAATACCAGTATGGATTTAGCAGAGGACGCTCAACAGTGGACACAATACACACAATAACACAAACGATAGAGAAATGTCACAAGCACGGAATTGGAATACATATGCTATTTATCGACTACAAGCAAGCTTTTGATAACCTACGTCGAGAAAAATAAGTGAACCTGCTTTGAAGATTGGAGAGCAGGAAGCACTGAGAAGTTTGCAGTAAATAAAGGTGTGCGGCAAGGAGATGCCCTCTCAACAACGATATTTAATATGGTCCTGGACAGAGCAGTGAAAGCAGTAGGAATAACGGGAGAAGTCAATCAGAAAGCAGTACAAATAGTAGCATACGCTGATGATATCGTGGTGCTAGCAAGAGACCGGAAGAGCATGATTGAGGCAGTTACAAAATTGATAGAAGAAACAAGAGCTTGAGGTTTAGAAAAAAATCAAGACAAAACAAAGTACATGCAGTGTTGCAAAAAGATAACGAGCAAGTTAGAAATGATACCACAAATAAGTAATTACCAATTTGAAGAAGTAGAAAGCTTCAAATACCTAGGTACAGTAATCAACGGAACCAACAAAAGAAGCAAAGAGATTGAACATCGAATACCAGCAGGAAACAGGGCATATTACAGGTACAAAGGATTATTGATAAACAAAAAGCTGAGTAGAAGAACAAAACTTAAAATATATAGGGCCGGTTGCAGAAAGCAATGTTAAGTCTGGTGTTAGCTAACGCGACGTCAAAGTGAACAAAAACGAATCAAATCTCAAATGCTTATGGCAACTAATACATTAGTAAACAAAATTTGATGCGATTTTTTTCACTTTGACGCGACGTTAGCTAACACCAGACTTAACATTGCTTTCTGCAACCGGCCCATAAAGTTACAATCCGAACTGTTACTACATATGCAGCTGAAACGATGTACTTATCAAGAAAGGACAAAGACAAGTTAGAAATATTTGAAAGAAAAGTAATAAGAAGAATTTACGGAGTAAAGAAGGTAGGAGAAGAGGAATATAGGCGCTTAATGAACAACGAAATAGAAGATTTACTAAATGGTGAAAATATAGTAAGATTTATCAAAGCGCAAAGATTGAAATGGTACAGGCACATTTACAGAAAAGATAAACAAGCTACAGTGAGAAGAGTCACAGAATCTATGCTAAAGGAACGAAATTAAAGACTTTTTTGGATGAGTCTAGCAAGCCCAGCAAGTGAGGCACATAAATAAGGCAAATCTAAAAGTTCGCTTTCATGCGAGTTACATAATTTTTTATTCTACTGCTTTGGAAGCGTTTTTTTAAATTATAAAATAAAAATTTAATTGAGGAAGTCAGAAAAAGTCAAAGAGGTCATGACCATACCGCAAAATAGGAGTGTCTATTTTGATTTCGACCAATGTTAGTTTTTGTTGCTACGGTATTTTATTACTGCCCAAAAGTAAAAGTTATACTAGTATAAAAAAGTGGAAGTTTTCGGTCACAAAACGCTGCTGCAATTGATAGCTTTTCGATGTAGAACAAAAAACAAAATGTATGTTAAATCATTTGGTTTTTAAAAAATCACTTTGTTTGAGCATGAAAGTTACAAGGCGATAAGTTAAGATTACAGGGAAGATGTTGCTGTAATTCCGACTCAGATCCTTTATCCACATTCTACCAGCATTGGATATGCCTGGATTCATGTGGAAAATATGCTAGAGGCACATTAAAAACCATAGGTAAAAAATATTAGAACCTGAAATGTGAGCAGTTTCTTGTAACTGGAAAATTTTATTCTAAAAAAAGATATGAAGATTACATAAGGATTATTCTAAGACTACCTATGGGAATACAATATACTTTTGAAGACAAGAATCTCTCAGTCAAAATTGAATAGCTGTAATTAGATAATTATACAGCAAAACTTAACGATATTGTAAGTGAAGGGAAACTTGTTAATGATCAGTTTGACCTGAAATGTTGGCAGCAGACGTCTCTATAGGTATGGGGAAGTCTCCTAATGGTCAATACAGAAATAAAATAGATTTTATAATGGTAAATCAGCTACTTCAGAAGAAACACTAAAGTTAAGTATACAGCACTAGGAAAAAGATATCAATTTTGAGCAAAAATTTAAAGATAAACAAAATTGAATGGAAATACCTACATACAAACAAAAAATGTAATCTCTCAAAGAGCTGTGAAGGTAGCGAAAATAATTAAACACCAAACACAATAAATTCTTTAAAAAAGTACTAATGACAGACCAAAAATTATAGATGGAAAATAAAAGCAAAACATGGAGGAAATTAAACATATTGAATTGAATACAATATCTAATTCAGAGATGCTATATGAAAAATAAAAGCAAACACAACATCAGTCAACAAATTAAAAGATATACTGATAGAAACCAAATAAAAGATTTATTTGAAAAAGTTAAAGTGACTACTAATGAGTTTAAGCCAAAAAACTAGTTACAGTCATGTCAGCTTATAACAAACCTCAAGGGACCATCAAAATCGGTTCGTTATATCCGGAGTTTGTAATCGGCGAAAAATACTAAATTGTAAATAAAACGATCAGGAATTCGATTTTATTATATGTAAAGAACGCCAAACGAAATAAATGGTTGTATATTGTACACTCTTTTTATGAAAACTACATTTTTATTTTAACATAATCTAATATTTCACTTTGTTTCACTCCACTTTGCAAACGTTTAACAATTTTATATTTATTTTGTAACGTAAAATATTTACTTTTTGTTTATGAAGCTCATTCACGATTTTAATGAACCTGCACAGAGCTAGACTGAAACTGATTTGTGCTATGTCTGCCTACATATACTTATTTATTTACACATACGGGCACGTAACTTGGTGATAAACAGCACAGCACCGCACGCATGTACATATTTAGTTTTTAAATCAGGGATGTCCTGTTTTCTTTAGGATAAGTTCGTTATAAGTGGTAATTTCTCTAGTTTTTCAGGCAGAATTTGGTTCATTTTATCCGAAAGTTCGTTGTATGTGGGTTAAATAAAAACAGCAAGAAACGATGTGTACCTTATAGACGTTTTGCCGGTACTTTTCAATTTGTTAGTTACAAATGAGAGTTTGTTACACGGGGGTTTGTTATAAGTGGACTTGACTGTAATAGAATATGAGAATGACATGAATACTTATATAAAAAAGGAAAGGTAGTTGATAGATGGAAAAGATACTACAGTGAACTCTGTACTAATGACGGAAATAACCAAGATTATTATACTAATTAACAAATAATACCAGTGATTCATTCATTCATAATCTATAGCCTCTTTTATACCTTTCGGTGTCGAGGACCATTCATACCCTGCGGGAAGTGCAACACTAAAATTCAACATAATGGTAAAAGGAGTCGAAGAATCCATTAAACTTCTAAAACTCAGTAAGGCAGTGGATTACGACAGAATCACACTCATAATATTATCTGATTAAGGGTGATGCGTGAAAGAAATTAGTAAAACTCAAATACAGAGAAATTTAGTATTTTAAACTATTACAGATATAGAGAGATAAAAACATTTATAACAGAACAAAAAGTACATTAATGAAATTCCTGATGTTTTCTTATTCTGGCTCTGAGACATTGATGTTGACGGCATATAAAAAAAAAGATTGATGCTTTTAAGTTGTGGATATGGCTATGTAATCTTTGAATACTGTGTATAGCCAAACACAAAAATGAATCGATTCAACAGGAAATAAGGGTACACCAAACTCATTTCGACTGTGTGCAAGCAAAGTATACAGCGGGGTTTTGGTACAGATTGGAATAACTAATAATAACTGGTAGCTGGGGCTGGTAGCTCGGTGATAAGCTTCCTGGCTACTGACCGTAGAATCACGAATTCGATTCTCGGTCACGGTGAGGTTTTCAAAAATTTAAGAAATGCGGATGAAAACTTCTGCAGAATGCCATAATTCGGAAGTGATGTAAAGCTGTGGGTTCCATGCTACTACGATGAGTAGCATGTAAAAAATCCTTTGCTAGGCTTGGAACTCCTTAGTCTCGACAAAATTCTAAGTAGGACTTTGACCATATGACCAAAGCAGTTGGTGTCTAAGGTACCTGGTACTCCGCATGCCCAGACCTTGTCCACAACAAACAAACAATAACTAGTAGTGTGCTTTGCTGAGGAAGAGAAAGGGGACGTCAAATAAGAAAATTACAGGTCAATTCCAGACTGTTGTACATGAGATGAATGGAGAGACATTGTAAAGGGTTACGCTTCTTAGGTTCAATCTGGCGCAGGTGCATCAATATAGGAAGGTATGACATCTCGTTAAAAGATGATACAATTTGTCCGTGCCATATATCAATTGCATTATCCATCATCTAAATTATGTTATACTACTCAACTACTACTCCTTTTGAATAGTACACTTCTTTATAACCGGAAAGCATTCTTACACTGATTTCTTGTGGTGTAAACTCTTCCATAGTGGAATCGAACTATAGGGTACCGCTTATTTAAATGGAGAATTCACAATCTTTTTAAAATGATTTTAATGTGATGTAACAGAAGTGAAACAGTGCCACTACAATAAACAACACAAATAACAAAGATTTATAATTTAAGCATCCTTGGATTAATTGAAACACACCCAAAAGTTGTTGGACACTACTACACATCTACTTCTCAGGAAATAGCATGCAAAGGATAAATAGAGTTGCAATGATATACCAGAATCAGCAAATCAGTAAATGTAACGGTACCTATTTAGATACAATTACTAACGACTGAATCATGATAGTGAAAATAAAGTCAACACCTTTAAACATAACCATCACCAACACTAAAGGCACTGGACCATGATTTCAACGATTCTATCTTCTATCAACAACTAGAGAGCACCATAAAAAACTACCCAAAAATAAATCACTATAATACAAGGTGCTATGAACACTAAATACAATACAATACAATATGAAATACAACACATGATAATCACATCAGAAATGTAGGAGGCCAATATGGCATGTGAGAAAGAATGGGGCAAACACTTGATCAAATCATCATAAGACCCTACCAAAAGCTGAATGTGTATCCAATTACCAATTACAAATAATGGACTGCAGACTAAAATTTATAAACGCAAGACAATCATGCAAAAAGAAGAGAATGACAAACGAAACCGTTAAAATACATGGAAACCGAAATTAAAGTAAGCTAACCGAAATTAAAACAGATGGCAAAATCAAGGTGCAAACCAAGAGTTGGAAAAATTAAGTAATCAATAAAGGAATCAACTGAAAAAGTCACAAAGAGACAAGAAACAACAAAAACGCTACAAAAAAGAAGAGAAGACAGAAAAACATTAAAAGCAAAGAGGACTATATTCAGAAGCGGATAAATATATCAAACATGCAAGTGTTCAAAAGGTTGGATTCGATCAATCCAAATCCCAATCTATATAAAAGTGCCAGAACAACTGAACTCTGTCCCTTATCCTTGCAAGTAAGGTATAATCCATTCAGAAAACTCCCGTGACGTAAAAATCACTATCAGTTGGTTAATATGAAAATCGCTAGTAGGGTGTTAGTAATTTTTGCATTTTATGTTGGCGCCATTTTCAATTTACATTTCAAGGTTTTGTTGTTTTACTTTCACTTTGACATTTGAATTATTGAAGTACATTTCATTTAATTTGGTTGCATATATAATACAACATTACTTACTAAAGTTATTAATAAATTATGTTTTTACTTTGTTCCACTAAAACTACGATTCATTACTCCGGTCAAAATAGACATTCAAGGTTACAAAATTCGCATGAAGCTGAATATTGGTACAAATGTTGAGAACACCATCATAAACAAATTGTGAAAAATCCACATCGATACCACGTGCAAAAAAATTTATTCAAGGTCAAAGTTCGCGAAAAGGGATTTTTTTGCATTTTTCAGCCAAACGGTCAGTTTTACATACATATACATACATAATCCCTCCTCTTCTACCATTTCTAGTGTAGAGGTGTGGAGACGAATTTTCTCCATTGTTTTCTATCACGTGCCGCTAACTCCATTTCACTCCACTTCATGTTTCTACTCTTCAGAACTTTAGCCAATTCCGAATTCCAAGTTCTTGTAGGGCGTCCACGTTTTCTTCTGTTATCTGTGCCCTTCTTCCAAATTGCTTTAACTTTTTTGGTGTTGTTCATTCGGGTAACATGACCAAGCCACGTAAGTTGTCTCCTCTCCATAGTTTCTTGTACTGGCACCGTCTTCAGCTGTTTTCTAATCTCCGTGTTTCGTTTGTGATCTCTTCTCGTAATACCCAATATTGCTCTGAAGAACTTCATTTCAGTAGCTTGTATTTTGCTTTTTTGTGCCTCGTTCAATGCCCATGCTTCGCACCCGTAAATTAGTACTGGTACATACACACTGTTAAAGATCTTAACCTTTGTTGCGGCAGATACTTCCTTCTTTCTAATGAACACCTTATTTAAAGCGTAGTACAACTTATTAGCACTTCTTATTCTGTTAGTTATCTCAGGTTCAAAGCTGTTATGAGCATTCAGTATTGTACCCAGGTATTTAAAATTTTCGGATTGTTTTACTTTGGTGTTATTCATATAAATATTCCCTTGATTTTCAATGTCTGAGACCACCACAACCTCTGTCTTATTTACATTAATTCTCATTCTGAATTCTTCAAAATTTCTTTTCCATATACTTAGGTTGTTTTGTAAATTTTCCTCACTGTTGGCTAGTATTACAAGGTCGTCTGCATATATTAACTCAGAGACATATACATACTGTAGATGCCTTATTCCTACCATTACTCCTTTCAGATTGTTTTGGCTTTTATTTGCAATTTCATCCATTAGGATGATAAATAGCAAGGGACTAAGTACTCCTCCTTGTCGTACGCCGCAGTAAGTGGTAAACTCATCGCTGCACATATTATACGTTCTTATTATATTTCTTGTACATGCATAAACACTCATTATCGCATTGACTAATTTATTTCCGACTTGTCGTTGTTTTAATATCTCCCATATCTTTTCTCTAGGTGCTTTATCAAAAGCAGTTTGTAGATCTACAAAACACATGTATAACATATTGTCTGCTTGTTTATTTTTCTCCATTATTTGTCGCAGGCTAAATATATGGTCCATCGTTCCTCTGTTGGGTCTGAATCCGCTTTGGTTTTCATTTAGGTCGTTTTCTATTTTATCGCGTAACCTCCGTTCAAGAATTATTTCGTACATTTTAATACCGACACTTAACAGCGAAATCGGCCGATAATTGCTACAATTTTTCTTGTCTCCTTTTTTAAATATAGGTAGTATTGTAGCAATGGTCCAATCTTTAGGTAATGTTCCTGTTTCCCATGCTATATTAATTATTCTGTGTAGATAGCGTGTTCCTCTTTCCCCCATACATTTTATAAATTCAGCCTTAATGTTATCCACCCCTGGTGCCTTCCCATTACTTATTTTGTTGATTGCGTGTGTTACTTCTTCATATGTGATAATAGTGGTATCTTCCTCTTGTCCAGGTTCTTGCTGGATATTGCCTGTATGGCAATATATCATCTCCTGCTACTGTTCTGTTAAAGTACTCATACCATCTCTTTATTATTTTATCATTTGATGTCAGTATTGTTCCGTTCTCATCTTCTATAAAGTTAATGTGTTCATTCTTGTCCTTTCTAATCGTTTTTAGTGTTCTATATAAAAGCTTACTATTTCCTCTGTTGTTTTCTTCCATTTTCTTTCCAAACTCTTCCCAAGATCTTGTTTTCGCCTCTGAGATACTTTTCTTTACTAATTTTCTTTGTTCCTTATATTTGTTGTAGTTTTCTGTTATTTTCTTACCCAGATATTCTTTCCACAATTTTTTCTTTGATTTTACTGCTTGCTCTGTCTGTTCATTCCACCAAGCTATGCCTTTAAGTGTAGTTTTATTTGTTTTTCCACATACATTTTCTGCAGTTTTAATAAGTACCTCTTTTAGTGTGTTCCATAGGTATTCTACGTTAGTATTGTTTTCCTAATTCATATTCCTTAATTTTTCATCTACTTCTGAGGCAAATTGTGCTCTGCTTTCTTCCTCATATAATTTATATACTTTGATAGCTGTAGTTTTGTTTTCCGCATTTGTATTTGTAGTTTTACTTTCCTTACACACTTTTTTAGTGATAGGTACATTCTTTTATTACTGTTTGCACTAGAAAGTGGTCTCTACCAATTTCATATCCTCTTTTCACTCTGGTGTCAATAATCATCTTTTTATTTAGTTCCTCAACTATCACTAAATATATAATTGACTTTTCACCCCTACTTTCCATCGCTCTGGTGTATTTATGTATGTCTTTATGTTTGAATCTTGTATTTGTTATTATCATACTGTTATGAATGCAAAAATCAATTATTCTTTGTCCATTATTGTTACACTTATTATTTCCACCAAATTTTCCAACTGGGTAATTTTCTTCTTCACTTTTCCCCACATGGCCATTAAAACCGCCAATAATTATCACTTTAGTATGCGAGTTTTCAGTTTCTTCTTGTAGACTGTCCCAGAAACTATCCTTATTTGCTTTACTATCATTCTCAGATGGCCCGTAGCCCACTACTAGTCATCCTTTCCATTGTCTTTTATGTCTAGTCTTATCACCCTTTCAAACACACACTTCCATTTTTTTATTTTATGTATAAAATGTTTATGTATAAGTATTGCTACTCCTGCCTGGGCTCTTTCCAATTCATTAACTCCACTATAGATCAGCATGTGTTTATTTTCGGTATATATGCTCCTGAACCCTTTTTCTTGGTTTCTGTTATTCCTAAAATACTTAACTGTGTCTTTTCAAATTCTATTTCGAGTTCCCTTTCTTTTCCTAATAATCCTTGAACGTTCCATGTTCCTAGTTTCCATTTTTGATATGTGTTTTTTCCCAGACTACTATTTATTCTCTTTTTCCGTTGCTCTTCTACGTTATTTTTACCTGTAATTTCGTTTTCACTTATATTGTATATTATTCTTTCACTGCCTATGTTGAACTTATTTATTCGTTTTTTCCACTCTTTTTTAATTAGTTGGTTTCTTCCATATTTTGCTAATTGTTCTAATTTCTGTTTTGTGTACTGCAATTTAGTTCCATTATAGTTCCGATTAATTTTTTGCAACTTCCTATCTAAATTTTTTAATTCTTGGTAAAGAGCACTCCTTTCTCTGTTCCTCTCTTCCTCTTTCTCTATCAATATGTTTCGTAATTCCACAATCTCATCCATATACCTCTCCATTTCGTTTTTCAGATCCGTTAACTGTAATTCTGCTTTTAAACTTACAATCTCCGCCTGTAGTGCTTGTATTAGTATTCTACTCCTTTCAACTTCCATTTCGCTCATATTCTGTAATTTTAAATTTGCGATCAATGTTAATTTTATTTGTTTACGCTTTTAAATTTCGCGCACTTTATTCCGCCGCGTTGACCGTCACATTTAACCTTGCGTACATTGCGACCGATTTTGAGCCTTAATGGATGTTATCTCTTGAGAAAACTGCTTCTAATTATCGATTTATACACCGCACTATGCTTATTTTTCCGCTCAACTTTACTCAACCACTTCAATAATCGCTGTAAACTGTAACTTTTTGTTTACACTCACTTTTCCACTGTTATTTAATTTACAAAAGCTTCACGCGTGACGGAGCTGATGCTTCAGTTATCACGTCATGGTCAGTTTTATCATAAAAATATGTCAGACAAAAATTGTAGATCATGCAATTATATATAAAAATTGTTTTTGCACTTTTTTCCCTAAGAATTGCCATTTCTGAGATATAGCGATTCTAAAAGTTGAAAAAGTGTTCTCCATAATATGCACACGTTTCCACGCCACCTGTGAGGTAGTGTTAAAACGATAAAGAAGCCGACCTGCGATTGATTACTAATAATAATCAATGGTACTAAAAATCGCAGATCAACCCCCTTACAGTTTATACACCGCGGCAGCTCTGAAAGGTCTCTACTTACCGCGATGGCCGAGCTAACTTACTTTCAGCAATTTAGTCGTGGGTCTAATCATCAACTGTATCCCTTCAATCTCTTAAAAAAAAAACAGGGCGCCAGAAATCTGAAGATTTCAAGTGATTACTAAAATAACTACAAGCAACTAGCGTTTATTTAATAATCAATTATCAGTTGTCTTGTAAAGTCAGTAATAAACATTAAGATTGATTTAAATATAATCGAAATGTTATAATACAGTAGTGTAAATATATGGAAGGATGCAGCACGCACCAAAGTTAAAACCCCTTTCGGGTTCCCAAATTAAGTTTGAATATCAAATTACTCAAGGAATAAGCTTATTTCTCTCATATCGTTCAACCGTTTACCCGGTTATTGAATTCAAGAGGCGTGTAAGCACCTTTTACAAATTGCCTAATAAACATCAAAATTGTAGTTCAATAATTGATCAAGTTTAAATATCGCAATAATCAAATACATATCAAATAAAAGCATAAAATTATACTCTATTCACTATAGTCCCGGATTGTCAATGTCAAAATCCAATTAAAAACAATCCTTTATATCATGGTTAATATTTGTAAGTCAAGCTATGGGTAGGTAACTAGAAACAATTAATAAAGCGACTAATGTCAAAACTATAAATTATAGGTTATAATTCGAACTGATTTAAGCAAAAATAAATAAAAGTTGCCAGGTAACAAAAACCCAAACTTTCAAAATTTCGATTTTGCGTTGTCCAACCTAGTAATAACAAAAAAAACCAATAGAAATTCAACAGTGCTACCATAAAACGTCATTTTTGACAATCCGGGACCATAGTGAACAGAGTATATGTTAAAATGAACTACATAATTAAGTTATAATCAAGACTGTAATTGCAAACTTGACAGTGGTTGGTTTTGGAAATTAAATTTCTGATATTAATTATGCTTAGTGGTGAATAATTATAACCAGCCGATCCAGATAAATTCTAAGGCTGGTTTGGTCATCTGCTTTCAAAATGAATGATAACTGCCAAGATAGGCACTAACCTTGGATATCGGCGCCTGTTAAGTGTGGGCGGAAAAGCTGGCTAGGGTTGCTGTTGTGAACTACCAAGGTTGTCTTAATGGCCCGTGATCGAAGCAGAATCAAATCCCAGGTTGAGATGTTTAAGATGAACTTCATTCGGCAGAATCGATAATTAAGGCGGCTCGGTGTCCGGATTGAATTTGCTGGTTCAAGCTATTATTTAAGAGCTAAAGAAAGGGGAATTACTATGGGAAAAATAAACAGAAAAGCGCCATTGTACCTGATTCGGATTATCAGCCCTTAGAAACGAAATTAATCGTCATAGCGTAATAAGCACGCACAACGTTTTCTTGGAAGCTAGTTGCCTCGTCGAAAAGCAGGAAAAGAATGCTCGCGGAACGACCCACAAGCGAGAAACAGCTGAAGGCTGGAGCGTTGCGATAACGAGCAATTCGGATTTTCCAGAATCGGTACAAAATAAGCGGACTAAAAGTTTGAAATAATTCGAAATATAACGGATTATAACTCAAGTAAAAATATACAGGTTGCCCTAAAATAGTTGGATAACTGGCGAAACAATTAAGCGGAGCCAAAAAATTGTTTCAGTGTAATTGGCGCATTTTTTTTAACGTGGCTTCCTCGGTAGGCCTATTCCACGATCTAATTATCTAATGGAACTTCAAGTGTTGTCTTCTCTTTCTTCTCATTCTCCTTCTTCTTCTTGTTCTTCTTTTTCTTCGTCTTCTTTTTCTTCTGCTTCTTCTTCTTCTGCTTCTGCTTCTTCCTGCTGGGTACAAGTGAATTGTTGTAACAACAAAGCATCAGTTGTCTCGTCGCTGATGTCGTAAAAATCTTCTTCTGTTGGAGATTCAACATTGGAGTAGGACTGGCCTTGACAACTGGTGCATGCTGCTGAACAAAACAATCCGACTTTTTTGCAGACTCATTTAGAAGTACACCCCTTTTTGCAGTTGAAAAAAATAGCATTGAGGAGCTTTTCTGGTGCAGGTGGAAGTAAAGTCTGGATTGGTTCCAACGTATAGTTAGTTAACTTCCAACCCCAGTCTTCTGGGTTCAGTTGATTACCAAGCCATACATGAACTGGATAATATACTCGATAAAGATGTTGATGAGCAGAAGCAGAGGTTGGGGACAGATAAGCTAATTGTACTCGTTTCTTGTTACGAGTCTGTTTTACAAAAGATTTATATCGAAACTTATCTAAGCAGGTATTTTTTTTTGGAGCTCCATATATAGAAAGAAGGAAGCGAATTCCGTTGGTGATTAAAGCTTCTGGAGTAGAGTTAATTTCTTCGAAAATTTTAGCACAATCAAGTAAGTTTTGTTTTTCAAATAATTTAAAAACTTTTGTTTTACCCCTCCTGAAAATTGCTGATGTCGTATCGCAGCCAGTAATTGCATGCAAAAATAAGATGTGATTTTGGCATTCTGGAGAGGCGGATAAACTTTTGGAGGAAAATATTTCCGATCGCTATTGAACCTTCCCAGGTTTTAAAAAATAAATCATTTTCTCGGATGGAGTTCGAGCAAGAAGTAATACAACATCTTCACCAACAACAATATTTGTATTTGTTGGGTTGAATTGTTCTATTGCTGTTTCAACTATGAGGACATCAGCGTCATTATTAGCTTGTTTGACTAAAATATTTTCAGCGTTAAATTTTTCTTTCAACATTAAAATGAAATGAGACTTGTTCTTCCTCTTCATGTTGTCTTTTAACTGCAGCAATAGTACTCTTCCGAGTGTACTTTTTACGACACTGCAAGTGAATTGTCGCAGATTTTTGGTTTTTCACGTATTCAGAAAATCCATCATCTCTTTCAACACTGCATCAATCAACGTTTTCATGCCACGATCAAGAGTAACAATTTCACTTTCAGTCAAATCTTTATTACAAATGAAGCAAAATTGTGACATTTTTTTTGGCAGATCAATATTTTAACTTATACTACGGGTCCCGTAATGTATATAGGCGGCGTGCTTGTGCATATTATGGAGAACACGACTTTTTCAACTTTTAGAATCGCTATATCTCAGAAATAGCAATTCTTAGGAAAAAACGTGTAAGAACAATTTTTATAGATAATTACATGATCTACAATTTTTGTCTGACATATTTTACATGATAAAACTGACCGTTTGGCTGAAAAATGCAAACAACCCATTTTTTCGAACTTTGACCTTGAATAATTTTTTATGCACACGTGGGATCGGTGGGGAATTTGTTTATGATGGTGTTCTCAACATTTGTACCAATATTCAGCTTCATGCGAATTTTTGTAAGCCTACCACTAGTTTTCGAGCTAACTTGACCGGACTACATATTTAAGTTTAGCAAAATAACAAATAATTTTTCATAACCTTACTTACAAGTTTGACGTTAAATACATTCACTAAAAAAGTTGATAGGTTCTGTATATAAAGTACACTCCAAAATTTTCATTTGACAGCGTAAACGTCACGGGAGTTAACTGAATGGATAATATTACTATTATGAATAATTAATCAAATACGGTAAAATTACATAGAATACCAGATTCCATCAGAGCAGGCAGGATTTATTAAAGAAAGATAGACTAGATATGAACTCTTCAATATTAGAAAACTGATTAAAAAAAACGACAAATTTACACACACATTGCATGGACTATAAAAAAGAATTTTACTGTGTCTGCTGGAGTAGGTAATCCTTTTGGAAGGTCCTGAACGATATTGGGGTTTCCAACCACTTAATACAACTAATACGAAGTCTATAAGAAGCACATCAAGGAACTATACATATGTATATATAGGAAGATACATTTACACCCTTTAAAATCGAAAAGAGGATGCAACAAAGGTGCATACTTTCACTGAGGCTTTTCGATACATACTGGTGGCATATAGTCTTGCAATACTTTATTTTCCTATATGGAGTATGCCAAATCATGGATCATGGTGGCATCAGATACACACCAGATTAAGGCTTTGGCACACAGAACGCAGTCTGTCGCAGCGGGCAGCGATATCTGCCAGCCGCGATCTGACGATATGTTTGTATAAAGCAACATTGCATTAACCCTGTCACACACGAGGCGATCTGTCGCAGCGAAACAGTCTTGACCGCGGCGGCAGGCGATACGTTTGTACAAAATCACAAAAATATCGCGCGATCCAGGCGATCCACATCAGTTCGTTGAGAGAAATAAATAACTCCGTTCATAACTTCGTACTATACAAGGTGTTATGGAAATGAGTGCAAATATTTTAACCAGTGATAGCGCTCACCAAAATGAACAACTTTTCTATTTATCGTTTTTCATTTAATCATTCATCTCCCCTAAATTTGACGAGCCGCTTGGTAAGCAAATCTAAGCTAGAGGTTAACGACAGAAGTATATTAAAACTGCAAAGTTCTTGCACCAAAAAAACACACGTTATCTACCTCAATTGATAAAGTACGTTGGTGAACAGATGTGAACTAAAGGTGTTATCAGGACCTGTGCAGTTTTTGTTGGTTTGCATATCAAAGAAATGTTTTTTGTTTTGTACCATTAAATTAAAATGTTATTCCATAGGCGGGTATGCATTTTTAGAGTAAACTTGGTTTGAATTTTAACTCAGTTTTGAGGGCGTTTTCGAAGAAATGGTAAATGGAGAAGTTGTTCAGTTTAGCGAGTTATATTACGGGTTAAAATATTTGCACTCATTTCCATAAACACCCTGTAACGGTGCGAGTATACACTTTTGATTAACTTACCTCAAACAATCTGCTAATCTTTCCCTTGTTGAATAGGTCTTTTCCAGTTCGTAGTGATCCTCTTAATGTTATGTTGCAGTACCTAGGTCATGCAGTTCCTCGAAACTTTGTCTTGATATGAGGAAAAATATACAAAAAATGTGTCTTCAGGTGACTGCAGTTCCCTACAGAGACGGTGGTATTCACCAAGTTCTTCTCTTTTTTCATTAACTGGGTGCATCCAATATCGTCTTTTTCTTCTGCTACACTGTAGTGCTAAAAGAAGCAGGAGTTCCTCCTCGTCAGAACTACTCATTTCCCAAGAAAAACCTGCAAAACACTTTAACCTGTGCAAAATACTACTGCGAACCTGCTCTGCAGAAAATTATCACAACACTGGATCGCTCACACAGATATCGCTCTGTATGTGACGTAGTCATATCGCCGACCGCCGAGAAGATCGCGCGATCGCTGCCCGTCGCGAAAGACCGCGTCCTGTGTGCCAAAGCCTTTAACGCCTGTGAAATATTGTGCTTATGCATTTCATAAACAGCACGAAGAACTAACGCTTCAATGTTAAATGAAGTTTAGATCAATAACAAACTATCCACTATCTGTCAACTGTCAATATTGGGATATTCTGCACATGATATATGTCGAGATAATGCCATCCTGGAGAAATTAACAGTACAAATAGATCGCTGCATCAAATAAAAAATTTCACCAAAATCATGGTGGTCTGTTTTGCCGAAATTACTCTACAAACCACACTAAGAAAGGAGAAGATTGACTACAATGGAAGGAAATATCAAGAACTGCACATAAAACCGTGCGACTCCTAAGCAGTAAAAACAATTGGATTTTAAACTTAACCAATGATTTTCAGCATATACTTCCATATTACTATTTTTTATTGTTTGTGGAAAATACTTATGCTACAAAAATATTGGCCCCCATAACTTTATGCAGTTGTTGGAAAACACTACTGTGTTTATCAAGGTAAAATAATTTTTAAAAATGGTCTACATTCACCTTCATTTTAAAAACATATTCCATGGGCATCAAAAATTTTTTGCTAATTAAACATGAAAGTCAACTTACGGTCTTGTGGTTCATCCTGCGCTGGTTTGTTCATTTGCTCTTCTCGCTTCTCGCAAACACAGGAGCGTTTTATTACAGGCCGTTCAGTTTCTGCACACAGGTTTGACAGCACACCGTTGTGGTCCATGCATCTGACCTCACGCCTCTGCGTACCCATTGGGCAGTTTCCATCACAGCTTCCCCACTCACCAACGAACCATCGTGGTGAGCAGCTTCCTTGACACAGCCTCTCTGTTAGCGGTTTCTCGTGCACAGGACACGTCATTTCATTGGTGATTCGCGACTGTCCCCGCACCTTTACAATGCACATCACTTCACGTACCTGCTTGGGCGTCCCATTGCATGAATCAGAACAAGGACCCCATGGACCCACGAACCATTGCCCAACGCAGTATCGATCACTTGAGCATGCTCTTTGGATTTCTGGTTTGTTTGAAACTTCGCAGGCATCGTTTCCACATAGAGCCAGCCTCATTTGAGTTCCAGTTCCACAGGCTTCTGAACAATGAGACCATTCAGAGACTAGCCAAGGGGAAATTTGTCCTCGAATGGCACAGCTTCCGCTATCGCAATATTCTGCATGTGGTGGGCGCTTTTCTGGGGGGCATCTACCACTTAAGCAGGTAACCATTCGATTGCGCTGACCCGTCCCGCATGATACAGAGCACTGAAAATATTGCAAAATCAGTGAATTAAGTAAAATATATTGTTTTTACACTACAACAATAAATTATTAACGAAAATATGCCTGAATATTTAATGACAAATTCTATATACCAAATTATTACCTAGTACAAATTATAAAAATTATTTTGTTTTTATTTTAAAAATAAAAAATAATATAAGACAAATAAAATTGTGTGCGCTAAGATAAAGAATTAAAAAATAATAGGAACATCCTAAATTCAGAAACTACAAATGAGTTCATAACAAAAAGCACAGAACGACAGCCAAAGGTCCACACCAGGAGAGGACAAGAAAAAGTATGAAATATACAGTTAAACTACCAACACAAGGGTATTCTGTGAAGGAAAACGAAAAACTAACAAGCATGATGAAGATAATGATGCCAGGTATAAAGGATATCAATCTCCGCCTGCAGGAAGTGGTGAATGGATTGAATGGTTCACTGCTTGCTGTTGCCGGTCCCGAGCCCGGGTAAAGGAGAAGGGTTGTGGCGCAGGGTTTGCAGCCAGGCACACGTATCAGTTATAGAAGCAGGATGGAAAAGTAGTTATAAAGAAACATTCCCCGGGTGGAAATCCACCCTTCCAACGGAAGGAGCTCCATAGGATACAGGGAGAGGGGCAGTTCTGCTTTTAGACGAAAAGCTAAATACTTCAGCAAACAAGAGAAACCCGACAAAAGACGAATTCTACAAAGGAAATATAGCATAATGATGACGTGGAACGTAAGAGGCCTTACAACAAAACAACTAGAAGTAGTACAGGAGATAGAAAAAATGAACCAGGGCATAACCATTTTAACAGAAAAAAAAGAAAAAAAGGAGAAGAAAGAACAGGAAACTATTTACATATTTGGAGTGGTGTGGATAAAGATACAAGAGCCAAATTAGGAATATCTGTTCTTATCAAACACAAATGGATTAGGAAGATACGGTCATGGGAACAAATTAACGCAAGTTTTATAAAAATCACGATGGAAATGTTTGATGGAAGGGACACTAGTGGATATAATGAAAAAACTGATGAAAATGGATGGGAAAATAGATGATACAAAAATAAACATCCCGTAACGAAAGAATAAAATAACTAAAGTGGAAGGAACAATAATACAACAAGAATTAAGAATCAAAAGACTCGAAAACGAAGGTAGAAAAAGGAATCAAATATTTGGAATTTCAGAAGATAATACTGAGGATGTAAAAAAATTGAAGGAGATATATTTTAAAGAAGTAACAGAAAACAGAAACAGAAATCGACTCAATAATTAGAATAGGGGAGCGCAAGGAAAGGGAAATCAGACCAATAAAGGTTGGATTGTAAACAACAATTAAAAAAATAGAAATCTTGAAGAATCTAAAGAAATTGAGAGGTACTGATGTGTAGGTAAAGGAAAATAATGGATAAGGAAACAAGAGATGCAAGGACAAAATTAATACCACACATGAAAGAAGCCAGAAATATAGGGGCGAGAGCAATCATGATTAAAGACAGGCTAATTATAAATGGGAAGGAGTGGACGTAGGAAGAGTTAGAGGAACAAAATGAAGATGAAGATAAGACAAATCGAGAAGAAGACAAAGAGTAAAAAAAGAGGAAGATCAACTGACGCAGAAAATAGAAACTCAACCGGTGAGACAGCACACAAAGGAGCAATTCGACAAAAAAATAAGTATTGAACACAGACCCTGCTAGCGCCCCACGAGGGAGTTGAAGATAGGAAGAAAAGAGAGTATAAATCAGCAGCAGATGAAGAAGTAATAAAAAGAGACAGAAGAAATGTTCCAAATACAAAACAGTACCAACGACAGTCAAAAAACTGATCGAGGCAAGAAACCAGATGGAAAAAACAATGGAGAAAAGCTATGAAAAAGGACATAGAAAAAAAAAAAAGTTTAAGGAAGAAAATAGATACGGAATCAACAATGTTAAGAGAAGGAACCAAAATGAAAAAAAAATACAAAATATACAGAGAAATCGGCAATGAGACTGGGAACATGGAATGTAAAACCAATGCTAGAAATGGGAGAAATCGAAGAAGTAGGTAAAGAAATGAAAAGATATAAAATAGAAATATTGGCATTGCAAGAAATAAAATGGAGAGGAAAAGGAAGAATAGAAAAGGAAAAATTTACAATGAAGGAGAGAAAAACAAGGAAAGAATGGAACTGCGTTTATGGTAGATAGAGAAATAAAGGGAAGAATAATAGAATTCAAGAAAATAAATGGCAGAATGTCGTACCTAACAATAAAAAATAGCATGCAATATTACAGTAATAATGTATACGCACCGACAGAAGTGGCAACAGATACTGAAAAAACAAGTTCTATGAAAAATTAGAAGTATGTGAAAGGATACCGAAACATGATACATTAATAATAGTGGGAGGTCTTAACGCAAAGATAGGGAAGGAGGAGTATATAAAGAATGTAGCAGAAAAACATACTTTACATGACATAAACATACTTTACATGACATAACCATAGCGAGCACAATCTTTCAGCATGAGGAGCATAAAACGACATGGCTACTACCAGGAAAGACTAAAGGAAATCAAATCGATCATATCGTAATTAAAAAGAATAAACAAAAAATTATACAGGTTGTAAGATCTTATAGAGGGGCAACTGTAGACCCTAATCACCAATTAGTGATAGAGAAAGTGAAAATGAGAGTAGCGAAAAACATTACAAGAAGAAGCTTAAAAAGAAAATGAAACAGAAGAATTTTAAAATGAAGAAAATAGAAGAGAGCACGAGAATGAGCTAAAGAAACAACAACGCAAAGAGAAGGAAAATTATAATGTAGAAACAGAATGGGATAGCATAAAAAAGAAGATATTAGAAACAGCAAAAAAAAGTAATAGGTCGAACATAGGAACATTATAGAAAGCATTGGTTTGACCATCAATGTGAAATATTAATAAAAATTAAGGTTAAAATGGATAAAATCTAATAGAGAGAATGACTATGAGGGATACAAACAAATAAGGAAAGAAGCATCAAGAGTAATGAGAAACAAAAAGCAGGAGTGGATCGACGAGATGAAAAATATAGAAAAAGATAGTAAAATAGTACAAAGTTATATACCAGGAAAGGAGAAAACAAAAAAGGAAAAGAAATTGCACTGCCAACATAGATAAGAGAGAATGGGAAAGATATATGAAAGAAACGACAACACACGACGAAGAGAAGAGAGGCGAAGATGAAGAAGAAGAAGAAATAGAAGTAGAAGAACCAACAGTAAACAAAGTAAACGAAATAATTCAAAATCTAAGAGGAAGAAAAGCAGCAGGACCAGACAGTATATGCAGTGAAATGCTGAAAGAAGGGGGAGATGAACTGAAAAAGGATTTACGAATTAATGAAGCAAATATGGAAAAAGGAGGATATGCCTGAAGAGTGGAGGTTCGAAGTTATAGTGCCAATACCAAAAAAGGGAGACTTAATGCTATGCGAAAACTACAGAAGAATAACCCTGATGAATTTAGTGTATAAGATACTAACATCACTAATACTAAGACGATTAAATAGGTTTACAGAGGAAAGAATAGGAAAATACCAGAACAGATTCAGGCAAGGAAGGTCAACAAGAGACACAACGCAGTGGAGATAGTATTCATAGACTATAAGCAGACATTCGATACAGTAAAAAGAGGATCAATCATAAGAGACACGAGGAAAATAGGTATACCCAAAAAACTGATAAGAAAGATAAACATGACCATGGAAGGAGCAGAAGTACTAACACATGAAGGATTAACAGAAAAAATAGATGTATATAAAGGAATACGAAAAAAAGATGGAATATCGGCGACACTGTTCAACATTGCAATAGTGTGAAAGAATGCGACATTAAAGAAACAATAATAGAGAAATCCATACAAGTTGTAGCATATGCGGATGATACAGCATTAATAGCAAGGCATAGGAAATCTTGAAGAAACAATCGAGATGATTAGTAGAAAAGCAAAAGAGAGAGGTTTTGAAATAAACCAAGAGAAAACGAAGTTAATGAAAATTGCAAGAAAAGATGAATGAGATAATAAGAGAGTTAATAAAAATAGGAAAATATAACATAGAGGAAGTAGAAAGTTATAAATACTTAGGGACAATTATAAATAGGAAGAACAACAGAAGTGAGGAGATAGAACAGAAGATACAGTCAGGTTATAAAACATACTACAAACATAAAACGATAATGAGTAGCAAAAAGCAAGAAGACGAAACCAAGGGTATAAAGAACAGTGATAAGACCAGTGATGACCTATGCGGTGGAAAATATGTGCCCACAAGAAAAGATGAAGAGAAACTGAAGGTCTTCGAGAGGAAAATAATAAGAAAGATATTTGGAGGAAAGAAGTTAAACGAGGAACAATATAGAAAGCTAACAAATAGTGCGGTAGAAGAAATATTAGAAAACGAGAATATAGTCAAGAGTAATAAAAACCAAAAGAATAAGTTGGTACGCGCATATAAACCGCATGAGGGAAGAGAGAGTAGAAAACAGGATGACAAAATGGAAAACACAGATGCGACCAAGAGGGAGACCTAAACTACGATGGGAAGGGCAAGTAGTAGAAGATATAAAAAGGGTGAGAATCACAAAATGGCGGGAGAAGATGAGGAACAGAAGAGAATGGAAAAAATTGTGAAAGAAGCAACAAGACAAACGGGAAATAAAGTGAAGGTAGTGAATGCAGCGAGTGTAGTGTAGCAGAGTAACTATTTAACTACTGCAGTAACAAAACTATTTTGCTTTAAACAACATTTTATCGAGAGATAAAAAAAACTAATCGTCAGCGGTCTGTGAAATGCAAACGTTTGAATAATATGTTGGTAGCACTGTAAGTCTATGTCAAATTCGAGGTTAGCAGGTTAGGTTCTGCGTCAGTTTTGACATAGACTGACGCCAAACCTAACCTGCTAACCTTGAATTTGACATAGACTTACAGTGCTGCCAACATACTATTTAAAAGATTGAATTTCACAGCCCACTAAGAATCAGTTTTTTTTATCTCTGCATATAAGCAACAAGGAAATGACAAATGAGAGTATACTGAAAATCCTCTAAGCGGTACTGTAGGTTCATATACTAAGAGCATAAATCAAAAGAAAAAAAAATGATAACATGTAGAATTCTATATTTAAGGAGAGCAGAAGAAACAAATAGTTATAGAAGAAAAAGGCTGAGAAATAGAGATATGTGTATAAGGAACAGGCTAAGAGTGAAATTACTGTAGATGATAATATACAGTACAATCCACTATGGTAGTTTGATCACATGGCACTACACATGTAGGATAAGAGTAGTTTAAAAAAATATATGACACGAAATATTGTAGAAAAAATTGGAAGAGACAAAAAAAAAGGATACTGTGGTAGTTGCGCTTCATACTTTCATCATTAAAAAGTTTTGGGGGTGAACTTTCTTGTTGAATTAGATAAATTTTCAGATACAGTTATGTTTTTTTTCTAAAAATTAAAGCATTTTGTAGCCCTTGCATCATCATTATTACGTCTTCATATAAAAGTTTGTATTTGTGAATAAATAATTTTATATCGAAACTGCCTTCACCTGTAGTTATTATCTTAAACTAAGTAATAAAAATCCTTCAATAACTAACTGGAAATTAACAATGAGCTATTAAGTAATTATACATATTTTTAAAAGCACCACGGACCATGAATTGGAAGGTACCGATCCTTGTTACACATAAAAACAATCAAATAAATTCAGATTGAGAACAAGGGTCCTGAAAGGGGGGGGCAACTTAAACACAAAATCATTTAAGTTCTTATTTCTAAAAAACTTATCTCTAGCATTTTTCTCTCTCTTTATCAGAATCGTGTGGAAAAATATTAGAATATTCATTAAAGGAAAAAACATGTGTTCTTTATAGTAAAACCACACAAAATACAATTTTAACAAAAGTATCAAGAATGTTTTTTTACTTAATTAATCAACTTCAAATTTCAATTTTTATCTTGATAAATACAAAAACTTTGGGGTCTACCATAACTCATGGTTACCTGGTATATGTACAACCAATATTACAACAATTACGTCAATGAATCAGAACAAGCCATTTACTGCAACACACCTGAGACCACGGTCCAACTTTCCATTCCTGAACCTCAACCATATTATCTGCATCAGGATTTTGATGTAACTCATTGTCAGATTCGTTTTCACAGGGGGCAAGTCTGCAAGGTCTGCTAGATGCAATAGGCTTTGGTCTTAAGCAGGCAGCGTCATTAACAACAACTGTCTGGCCAGAGGCTGATTCCTGTTGACACTGAAGGACAAAGTGCTGAACACCTTGGCCACATGAACCTGTGCATGGTCCCCATACACCTCCCCAATAAGCAGGGCATGCCTGGATATTACAGCGAATCTGTTGAGGAAGAGGGCGATCTAAATGGGAACACCGTTTGTCGGATACTGACGTCTGAGTATGCTCTCGAACACATGAAAATATAGTTGTCTGCATCCCTGAAAAAAATTATTACAATAAAAATACAAAATGTGCGTAACAAAAATAAAAACTGCTTTTCAATATCGGAATATTCTCCGCAAAAATTAATGGTTTAACAACTCTTCGCACACTTACCCCCTCCACACGATTTAGAACAAGCAGAGACTCCTGAGATTTTCCAAGAGAACCTTCGTCTCACTCTTCTTCTAAATGTGTGATTAGGTCTGGCTTCATCTCTCTGAGTTACGGAATTTAATGGTGAATCTAGTCTTCGAGGCTCCAAGCCAACGGAAGTCACTGGACGTTTAAGATATGGGGGAGCAATTTGTTCAACGGATGTTGATTCAGCCGGCAATGCATAGCCATATTTTATGCCCATGTTTGGTTGTTGGTAAACTATCTGAAATTAAACTAATAGCATTAAACAAATACGGCGGATACTCTTTGGGAGTGACAGCTACAAGTTTTGAAAAATTAAATTTACCGAGAAATACAACTTCAAAAATTGACAATGGTAGTTATATTCGTTTGCTTAGAAAAACGTCCATTGTTTGTTGAGAATTTTTCATGATGTGCTAACTAAATTACGTAAAAAACAAAAAAAATACATTTACAAGATTAATGTAATTACATTGTTTTTATCAGGTTATTTCAGATTTTATTGGTGGCCCCTTAATTTTGTCCGGAAGTAGAGTAGGATGGGGCAGAAGTACACACTTAAAGTTTAATGAACTATATGTGAACATCCAAGTCTAAAAAAAGTACTACAATATATATCAAAATTTGACTTATCAACGAAAAGATGTAAGACTACATAATCGTACTTTTGCCCCACCGTGGAGGTAAAAGTACGCATATGGTGGGGTACAAGTTCACGTATAAACTGAGTCATAACTTCGTTTTATTTTAACATATTTATTAAGAAAAATAGGTGGATACAGATAATACAGAAAAGTTGCACAAATTTATACACAGTAGTCACATTTAAATTGCCCTACTCCGTCATAAGGAGAACAGTCTTCGTGCCACCAATTCTCACATTGGTTGCATTGCACCCAGTTGTCATTAGGGGTTTCGAAAAATGTCTCCTCACAGCCTGGACACGTCACATTTTCCTCTGACCTTTTTAGAATTTGTGCAACTTCAATTTTATTTTCAAACGATGTTTTTTTCAGTTTGTTTCCTTTACCCTTCACATTGCTTGAAGATCCAGACTTCCCTTTATTCAACTTCTGTTTGGTACCAAACACATTTCTTTTGCCCTTATCTACGGCCTTTTCTTTAACTTTCATAGCTTCTTCTAGTTGATCTTTAATCGGAATACTGGTCAAAATTACGCATTTATTTCCTCTATTTTTTCTTAGAGTGACATCTTTTCTTTTTGGAAGTGGCAAAATCTGAGTGGGTGAAATGTATTCTGGCGCAACTTCACTCGATGTACAAGGTTCAGGAGTGCCTGGTCTATCTACAGAGTTCAATAATGTAGAAGGACCTGGAATGTCTGGTCTAGCAATAGCTTTCGAAGATGTAGATGGTCTAATGTGTTGATCTTCAGTAACTTCGTCTCCATTTAAAGTGGTCTCTAATGGCTGAACAGAGTTGGTATTTTTCTGCTGGGGACTCTTACAGCCGTATTCATAGTCGTTCCCCAGCGGCTCGCCGGAGTTTCGTTATGGATAGTATGTTGGCGGCACTGTACGTCTATGTCAAATTCGAGGTTATCAGGTTAGGTTTTCCGTCAGTTTTGACAGAAATTGACACAAAATCTAACCTGCTAACCTCGAATTTGACATAGACGTACAGTGCCGCCAACATACTATTCATAACGAAACTCCGGCGAGCCGCTGGCGAACGACTATGAATACGGCTGTTAGTGTTCAATCTAGCATTCTCATCAAATTTTTCATGTTGTTCAGTCACGGTAGAAGGTAAAGTCTTCTGCTGTAAATCCAGATGTCTTGAGAGGAAAAATTCCACAAGTCTTGAAGCTTTTTACAGCTTCACCGACCGATGCAGTCTGTTCGTAAGCTTCTGAAAATAATGAAGCCACCTGGTACTGGGTAATGGTTCTTCCCGGATTGCTTGTTAACTATTGCTCACAAGCCTGAAAATAAAAGTCTTTCAATGGTTTAAAAAAGCAGCGATCTAGGGGTTGAGTTTTATGGCTGCTATGTGGAGGCAAAGACAACATATGAATGTTATGAAGTTATGATCTCGAGCAAACAATGCTGCCTGCAAAGACGTATGTGATGAGTGATTATCCAAGATTAATAACGTCGGTTCACTTGCTGAGGACTTCACGTGACTTTGGAAGTGTTTCAACCACTCTATAAACAAATCTGTGTTAATATACCCCGAATCTGACACCAAGAGAATGAAGTCTGGGCGCGCTCCATCGATGAGTTCCATCTTTCGTCTTTTTCTGGAAAAAATAACAGCTGTGGTACGTAGCTTTCTGCCGCAGACATGCAACAAACTACTGTTACAGTTTGGCCTCTTTCTGCTGAAGCAATTTTTCCAACTAGTTTTTGTCCTCTAATACATACAACTTTTGGTGTTTTATTCGGCACAGTAGAGAGACCACTTTTGTCCATGTTAAATGTTCTTGAATTCGAAAACTGGTATTTATCCATGGCCTCCTTAAGATTGTTGAAATATAAGTCCACCTGTGGTTTATTAAAGCCCATTGCTCTTGCTACACTAGTTTTTGAAGGTGTACGTAATGAAAGCGTATGTCTTTTCAGGAAACTGTAGGCCCAATCCTTCCCAGCCATTATTTTTTCCGTCGAAAAAGGATGAGCAATATTATTAGCTTCGGCATATTGATACGCCAATTTTCTTAAAGACTTTAATGTCAAACCATAAAACATTTTTTCTAAGTTGCATGCTCAGCTAATTGTAGGTCTTGATCTCCAGTGAAGACCGCCTTAAATTTACCTATCTTATTAACCCCACAGTCTAACTTTAGGCGTTTTCTTAGTGCACCTTCGGAAAATCCTAGTTAGCTGGCAACTCGACGTTGAGAAGAGCCGTCTTGCAACATCTCTTTGGCTCTTTCAAAGAGCTGTGGTGTAATGGGAGTATGTTCAGTTTTACGTTTATAGTTCCTGTAAAATATAAAATAATAAACTTCAGATCACTTACTGAAGCATGGTAAGAGTTGCGTTCTTTTGCCCCTCCACACATTTCATATTTGGCGCCACATTCTTGTGCGTAATAGGTTAAACTGCCGTTTTTGTATAGACAGGCCTACGCAGTTCCATCATTGCTATTTAAGTTTTCGATTATTATAGCTTGCAAGAAATTACGTGCTAATATATGTTAGTTACAAACTACATCCATTGCATATTTAAACTTGCTTACCTCATATTTTTCGTATTTTAAACACAATCACCACACTGTTCCACATACTCTGTTGTTGAATGGTGTACTGCCATTTCAGACCACAGATGTCGATCTATGTGTTCTCGCTGACTAAATAAGGTCAGTGCGTACTTCTACCCGGCGCGAACTTTTACCCCATCCTACTCTATATTATGTTTAGTACAAGTTAGTAGCAAAAAATACGAAAAACTATGAACCTCCGGTTGATTCCCGTCCCAAACAACCTGTTGCTGTCATGTAGAATGTCATTGTAAAAAGCAGTCATGAATAAAGCTGATATTATATGGCAAATGCATATTTTGTATAATTGATATGCCGGCGAAACTTTTTGCATATGTATACACTAATTATGTGAAAGCAAATGGTTCAAGCCAAGTTTCATTTTGCATATTTTGCATATTAATACGTTTTTGGGCATATTTTATGGATTTTGCATATTTGGTTATATTTAGCAATAATTTGTAATGTATGAAGAACTTTTTGAGATGTTTTTGTAAAATTTACTATTTTATTAAATGTATTAATAAAATTTTTATGTACAACTGAAATATATACACTTTCTGCCGCTGGTGTGCAGTGTGCGTATCGAAATGAGCAGAGGAAAGGGGAAGGCCCTGTTAAAATGTTTGACTATATAAACATAGACTGCCAGCAACCTCCATTTTTCCCATAGAGGCAATGTATAAGGAATCGGCCAACACAAAATCCATTTCAAGAGTGTTGGGTGAACAACAGTCTGGTGGGGAAAATCTCATTTTTATGTTGCTTACAACGTAAATTTGGCGTTGGCAGTCCATGTTTATATAGTCAAACGTTAAAATGAATGACGTCTTTGAATAAAATTAGAGAAATAATACTCACACAAAATAATTGAAATTTTTACATTATTTAGAACTAGCAATCCAGTGAGACAAATGTCTCATTTAAAAAAACAAAAAAGACCGTTTTTCAAATAGAACGCGTATTAAATAAAAACTGTACCCAGACCTGGAAGGTGTCAAAGTGGTTGCCTAACGGATCGACGTTTTAAGGCGTAGAGGGTCGCAGCTCCGTTTGGCTGCTGAAACATTTTTATTTAATACGCTTTCTATTTGAAAAACGGTATTTTTTGTGATTTCTCGAAAACCGGAAGTGTCACGTGACTGAAATTCGGTTCCTGAGCTGACATGACCATTCCAAACATATAACTTTAATAACTTTTTTCTCTATCTCTTACGGTTTGGCTACTGAAACAGCGTCCCGAACGGACGGCCAGACGGACGGCCAGACGGACGGACAGACAAGTCGATTAGATAAAGGATACTCCTACTTATTTTCAAAAAAATTAGAGCATATTATGTGCATATATTATAACTTTGGGTGCATATACTCAACCAAATGTATGCATATATATATATATGTGCACGGCTATCTTACTTGCCTCCGAACATATGACAGACACCCACGCCTCCATGTCAAGGAACATGTTTTTCCATGTGTATTCCTCGTCAATCTCTTAAATAAGGTTATCGTAACAGAAGCATCAAGAGAGGGGTAAGGAATTTTGATATTTGAGATATACAAAAACATGGTGCACACAAAATAACAGCAC
>OW679195.1:50577642-50682985 GCA_940337035.1 Agriotes lineatus | reverse complement strand
AAGAAACTCTGTACTAATTGAGATATACAGAATTATAGGTCTGCAGTGCAATATTTTCTCTTCGAGGTGCGAGGGCAAGATTTACTGAAATAATTTTATGTGAGATCTGATAATTTCAAGAGAATAATAGTTTTGGGGTGTGTGCTATTTTGAAATTTTACATTTAGTTTACCAATCTCTAAATACATTATTTTTAAACCGCAAGAATCTATTTTTCTTAACGAAATGAAACGTAATGATCATTTAACGCCAATCAGACTTTATGTGTGTTTCGTCAATTGCACAGTTCTCATCCAAATTAACCATTTCACAGTTTTTAGTCGTTTTGTGAGCTATCGATGTGATTAATATAAATTGGGTATCATTGGATTTTATACGTTGAAACCGGTTGTGATATATGCAACCGTTCTAACATCTCTGACGGGAAGTCATATAAGCACGGGCAGGCGCCCAGCGTTTGGTACTTCTATTTTTCATTTTTGAGTTTATTATATGTATGAATGTCTCTTTTCAGCCGGCGACGAGTGCGCCCTCAATTGCCGCCCCGTGGGGATGAGGTTTTACGCGACCCTGAACAAGACTGTCGTCGACGGGACGTCGTGCCTGCACCCCCTGACGGCGACGGGGAAGGCCGCTCCCCCAGGAACCCCCGGCGTCTGCATCGATGGTCGCTGCAAGGTAAGTCAGTAAAGAATATGAAAGGTCGTTGTTTCCATGTTTACAGCGCATAAATCACAAGTACGGTTCTTTAAGCTGAGACATTGGCAAATTTAATTTTCTGTGAGATCGCTTTAAAATCTAACGATTCCTGAAAGTGCAAATGGGCAGAAATGAACGAAAACAGTAATAGCCCACCCATTGAAAGAGTATTTTTACTTAACCCCCCCCGTCCCAAACAGTTTAATTTTTATCCTTTTTTAATATTATCCAGAAAAAAGTGTGATTTACGATTATTATTTTTTATTAATGAAATATTTTATGACAGGAAAAATACTAATTAATAATTTTCATTTTCATAATGATTTGGTTTTTTTTAACGGAGACTGAGGATCGTTTATATAGAAATTGAATCAGCTTGAATTAAATACGAACTTTATAATCGCGTTTTAGTAATCAAAGTATTTTTTAGCACGAACGGGACTGTGTAAAAGTAACATAATAAGTGATAAGCGTTTAAATATTGCTCATATTAAAAATAGCTTATACAGGGCAAATCATAAGCAATAGAAGAATCGTTACTATACAGGTCTAGATATCAAAGTAAAAAGATTGAAACGAGTATATCCTTAATAGGAAGTTTCCAAGGCAATAACGTTTTAAGTTAAAATTGTTTCTAATTTCCTTTTGCAGTAAAAAATGCTTTGGTCTGATGTTGCACTCATATGTTTGCGCCCTCTCTAAGAAAATTTATATTGGGGAAAGCATCATTCAAATATTAAGCAACGTAGAATATAATCAAGACCAAATTAAACCTTCTTTATAATTTAAGTGTAAAATTCGAAATTTACGATTAAATACCTGCAAAAGTTCGTAGAGAGATTCAAAATTTTGCATTCAAAATGCTGTACGCTTAATTCGTCATATCTCCTACTACTTCGTCACATTTGTAAATTCTTTTTATGAAATGCAAGATACATACTCATTTTGCAACCGATTCAAGGAGGTTTCGGTCATTGGACTTTTTTACTATTTGACGAAATTTTGAATTTGATTATTATACGTATACCTTATATGTAATTCTAAAATGCTTTTTATTTAATATTTTCCTCATTAGACATAGCTAATATAGTTCTTTATATATACGTACATGAAACTCTGAATCAACTCCTATATGTAATTTATATATTAAAAATGTACTAATTTTAGAAAACGAGACTAGTAATTAAGCTGTGACATATTTCCAAATGGCCCCCTCTTTGATAGTGTTTATGTGCCTAGTATTGGAATACCATATACTCTCGCTTTGTCGTTGTTATTTTAATTGCTTTTAACGCATTTTATTATGGTAATGTACTACACTTCTACATGCAAGATTGTTTAGTAAAGTGGTACTTTCCACCATAGCAATCATTACAGCATAGCAAGAACGATTCGTTTTACGTTGACAATACTGAAATGTATTGTTGGTAAATATGGATGTTTCACCGCTTGCTTTAAACACTCACTTTCACGATGTGACCCGTAGCTTTTAGTTGACAAATCAAATTCAGGTAGAACGGAATGTTCAAATTTAAAACCAAGAAAGAACCCGCAACAGAACTAAAACTGTAAAATAAAATATGTTTTGCACGTGAAATAATTTGCGTGCTATGTTCCAATCAGAATAGTAGACACAAATAAATGAAAATTGACTACAATAGCTTACAGGGGTATAAATACTGATTTATCGTAAAAACATTTTTGGTAACCGTCTTTAAAGACATTACTTTTAAAACCAAAAGATGCCATTGGAATTGGCGTTTCCCTTACTGATACGAGTACAACAAATTATATGTTGCTAGGCAACACTTTTAATTCCTAGGTTTAAAAGTACTTTTACGTTCGAGGATCTAAAAGTAAGTTCTGCTTGGTCGCCTATAGATGCAGACACGCGATTGACTGTAGAAACAACATTCACAACACACCACAGGTACGAAGCTCCGTCGCTGCAGGTTGCCGACACAGAAGTACAATGGCCTCCCGCTTTCAGCTCTAGATCATCTACATGGGGGGGGTTACAGTCTTTTATTCGTACTAATATTTAACGTGAAATTGACGTGGTTAGGTTTTGCGTCAGTTTTAACACAGACTGACGCAAAACCTAACCACGTCAATTTCACGTTAAAAATTTAGTAACGAATAAAAGACTGTAAACCCCCCCCCTCCCCCCCCCACCCCCAGGTGAATGATCTAGGTTTTGCGTCAGTCTGTGTTAAAACTGACGCAAAACCTAACTTGTCAGCCTTTATTTAACATCGACTTACAGTGTCCCCAACAATACTCTTCCAATACTGCCAAATGCATAACATCAACTACTGGAGCTGCTTATTGTGCTTTAATACATAGTATTTCACATTTCTACATGAAATGCGATAAAATAGCATACGAAACGCGTTAGAAAAGTGTTTTTACTGAACTCGTGTGGCTATTTAAGTACTCGCTGACGCTCGTAGGTACTCAAGCCAGCTATATTTCTTGAGTAAAACTTCACTTTTCTAAACTTGTTGCGTAATATAGTAAGTATTAGAAAACTGTTTTTCTAGTAAACTCGAAAAATCGAAAAGCAATAAATCCAGTGTCATAGTTGGCTAGAAAATGTATTAGGATGCATTTTTAGTCAGCATTTTTTTATATTTGGCATTGTATAGAGCAGTGATTCCCAAAGTGGGCGATACCGCCCCTTGGGGGGCGCTGGAACGATTCAGGGGGGCGATAGTAGCCTCGGGTGCATTTGGGGGGCGGTGAATAAAAATAAGGGGGCGGTGAAAGCTTAACGAAGGAAGGGAAGATAAGAAGATTTAGAAAAACCGTTCGTACATATTTCATCTGTTGTGTAACATAGTGTACCATTATTTTTCAAATAAACACACTAAATGCAAGTTACAGATTTATTTAACCCATAAAGACTATGTACCATTATTAAATGTTTTTATTCTTCTTCATACCATTTGTTACTATATTTATTCAGTCTGTTTATTTAAATTCGTTTATTCTCCGTTTCTTTAATTTTACTTTATCACATCCTTTAATACACCATCCAGAAAGTAAATATCATTATAATAAAGGGTTTTCATTATTCAAATTTGCTTTTACTTAAAATACAGGTTACAAATACCGAAAACAATGGTTATTTTAAAAATATCATTTTCTCTAGCAATAATAATAATTTATACCAAATTTCTATATGATATATTTTATTATAACATTTTATATTCGACTTTTTCAGATAATTATTTGAGTTTGGCTTTCACTTTAGTTATTCCAATTTTCAGTTAATACAAATTAAAATCTAAGCTCTGATGTTACCAAATAATTATCCCAACTAAATCAACTTATATGCTTGAATCTTTTTAATAAACTATTCACAATTTAACAGTAACTGTATCGAATGTATCATTCATTAAACAATTCTCAAATATTTATGTTGTACTTTTAATGTGTAAATCCCCCCTTGTACTTTTTAATTGCTAAATAATTTAGTCTTTCAAAATAATTTCCTACCTAGACATACTCTTATAGATAACTATCATTTTCAAAAAGCTACCACTACAATATCTTTCTGTTTGTTCGCTTAAAGAATGTAGCTTTCCAGGGGGCGCTGGGTAATTTTTTGTCTGAAAAGGGGGCAGTAAGCCAAATAAGTTTGGGAACCACTGGTATAGAGGATCACCGCTCTGATGAAATCATAAATTTAGATTTAAGTATAATAACGGTCTACAGTGAAATTATTGTTCTCAAAATTATGTGGTCCAGTAATAGTATCACGCAATGAATCGAAGCATACATTTATTGCACAACGTTTTTTTCGTCGGCTTACGCTAAATTACACCTATGACATATTTTCGATTGCGTCTGCGCAATTGCTGCCTGCGCGTTGAACGGAGGACCCTTCAATCCGACCCAACAAATAGCTTGGTAATATCTTCGACGTATGTTAAAGATGGCTTAATCGGAAGAAGGGCCCATAGCATGTAACTACGAGTATCAGCTAATACATATGCGATATATATAAGTGATTTATCTACTACATTTTTTTAAGACCACTTTTAAAACTATGCCTTTAAGCACTAGCTTGTTGAATTAAAAATGACGTGTTATGCACCACCGTATTAAAAGTGAAACCAGCTGTTTACTTTTAGCACATGTGCTAAAAGTAAACAGCTGGTTTTGAATTTACTATTTTAAACTGGAAGTGAAATTCTAAAGTTATTCTAGTTACTTCTTTCGTTAGAGGTAAATTGTTTTTTAAATAATTAGAACATTATGTAAATAATAAAATAAAATGTGTACTATTATAATTACCTTGGATAACTAACTTTGACAACTACCTGCTGCAAGAACAAACACCTGCGCCGGTCAGGGCCAGGGCATAAATTATAACTGTCATAAATGCAAATCTTTGTTAGATCGACATTTATGGATTAATAACAGCAAATTTAAGGTCGTAGAAAAAATAGTGTATGCAAACTCGTGCTAAAAGTGTTATTGCACTCGACATGTTATTTTCATGTTTCGTGATAAACATTCACTTTTAGCACAAGTTGCGCAAATAGATATTATTTAATAAATATCGTGATCATATCATGATTTTTATAATTTTTAGGATTTTTATATTTTATACCTATCAATATTATAGTATATTTCAACATTCAAGGGTATGCTTTAATGTGACTACCTATTTATTTTGATGTTTGGCGATACGGGTGACTCAGACTGCCTCAGTGAGTAAACTGTAACTTGAGAACTTTTTGATAAGTATATTATGTTAGAACAAACAGTTCTTTTAATCGTTCTATTAATATGAAGAAAATTCCTTCATTTATGCTTACATATTACCAGGAGAGTTATTGAGGTTTTATTATTGTGGAATTAGGTCTCCAAAATGCGAAAATTAAATAAGGGCCAGGTGGGTTGTTTATTTTTGCTGCGTAAAAATTCACTTTTCGAACGAAGTTTATTTTTCAGTCCTAGTAATCGTTTCTTTTAACATTTTCAAAATGAAATTTGCTAGAGAAGATTGATTCAAATGATTTATACTTTGGGAGAAGCTGATAAAAAATCAAATGCTAAGTCATCAGGAATTTATGGAACGAATTGAGGATACTAGAAACGTGGATTGCACGAAGAGAACCATTGCAAATCGTCCCATTTTACCAGAAGAGAGTGAACTCAACATTGTTTTTCTCAATCTTGAAGAAAATCTACACTTGAAAAGTGCGCAAGACAGTAGTATCGCCACTGATATAAGTAAGAGTTCGCTAAATCCCATTACACCGAATCACAAATTCCATCCATACTATACAGAACTCCATCAAAATTTACGTGGCACAGATTTTGATAATAAAATGATAGTATTAGCAAAAAGAAAATTCATCGAAGATGCCTTTGGAATTTTAAAGTCATGTGTATTATAACATCAGAAAATTCGACCTAATATATACTTGTCACTGACATTTTATAGACAGTGGCTGACAGTAGTTAATATCGCTACGTGATCGTTTTTTGATGTTTGATTTAGGCTATTTGAGAGAGGCTTTAAACATAGATAAAACCATAAAGGACTTGGTGAGTCACCTTGAAATATCCCATGTTTGACGTTTACGTTTTCGGTTTGTATTTCTTTTGTGCCTGTACTTAAATATGTTGTTGTTCGCCTTGTTGGTGTAATTGTGGAAATAAAGTTTCGTTGTTGTAGCATGTTTGTAGGTTTCTATATTGTTTTTCTGCTTGTTTCATAATGGCACTTTCTATAATTAGCTGTTCCGTGAATGCTTGAATATTTTTCTTAGTCGTTATGTACTTCTGTTATAATGTTGTTTTCAACCAAGTGTTACTATATTTTATTGTTCTTTGCTTTTTTGTAATATAAATGTTTTTTTCACATCTTAGAAACGACGGTGTTAGGTGTGGTTTTTCTATTATTTTGTTTATTTGTTTTGTTAGGTAGCTCTGTGTTGATGTTAGTTGTTTATACCAAAAGTTTTGTATTTGTACCCTGTACCCTCTGTAGCAGGGGTTTTCCAATTGTGTGTATTTTTTATATTTTTCTAAGTTTTGTACTCTTATTTTTCTGTGTTCTCTTCATTCATCCACGTAGCTGAGTCATTATGTACAACACTGTTCGACCCTATGTTCTTCCAAAAATTTGTAACTTCGTCTTTTACTCGGTGCTGTCACTTTAATTTTTGCTTTATTTGTTAGATTTTTATAGAACAGTTTTTCGTTCTTATTGAAGAGGAAATTTTTTGTTTTTCTGTCGTTAGATTCTTTGTATCTGCCTAAACGCGGTATTCTGTTGTAAAGCTTTCTAATTGTGCAGCACGGTAGAACAACGCATTACAGTACGGTTCATTTCATCTGTCCATGCCATACGTTGTCTAATTACACGGCCTGCCTAGTAGTTACCGGTTGTCCCGGCAAAACATTTTGAGTAGAGTCCAAGTTCTCTTCCTGGTCGTCACCGTGTTGATCAAGCGTTCTATTCCCGCAACACTCTTGAGTGTTGTGTGGCTCGTCCGAGTCTGATATCGTTCTTGTCTCAATTATAAATTGGGTTTTAGCATTTTTAAGCTACTGCCAGCTTTCAAGGTGGCTCGATCGTGTTAGTGTTGGAATGTGAGCAGTGGCGTAACTATGGGGGTGATATGGGTGTCAGAACACCCCTAGAGGCTTTAGGAATAACTAAAATTCGTCTTAAACAAAAAATCTAAAATTACATTTTAGTAATGTATACTAATTGAGTATCAACTATTACATTCGGAATTCGGACTCGGCCATTTTTAAAATCCGATTTCAACGAACATCACTCGGACGTGATTGCTGAGTTCAAATTATACCGGAAAAGCAAAAATGTACAAAATCTTCCAGATAAGACAGCAATGGATGCCCTAGCTACGTATAATAATGACATGTTTTTCAATATACGAGTATTCAAGTTGCTGCAAATCCTTGCAGCGATTTCTGTGTCAACTGCAGCAGCTGAAAGATCATTCTTCACCTTCAAAATAATTATGACTTACCTTCAAAATACAACATCGCAATATAGGCTGAATGGATTGGCAATGCTCTACATTCACAGAGAACTTAAGGTGGACGTAGATGAAATCATAAACGAGTTAACAAAAAAACCAAGAAAACGTGAATTACTACTATAAGTTGTATTACAATTGTAATTATTTTATTTTTTATAAATAAACACTTGCTTTCATTTGTATAGGACTTTTTTTACAGTAAAAATGACATTTAACATTTTCATAGGTTAGAGTTATTGCAAGGACAGGCATATCTTGAAATTTTGTTTTACAAGCGAGCTAAGTTGTTATTTATTTAGCAAATAATTATTTCTGACGGCTTTTGGTTAATAAGCAAATGAAATGCCACACTAGTTAATTTCACCTATTTAAATAGACGTCTGTCAACATCTGTTAGTAAATTTTTAAATATAACTAGGTGGTCTACACTACCAAGAAGTTAAATCAAGGCCTACTTCAAGTCCTATAGAAATAAAATAAACTACTTTGTAACACGGCCTCTGGTCTAGCCCTACACCTACTGAATTATTACGTTAAAATTCCCTGGTGCGCTAGCTTATCCAGTCGGTGAGCTATGAGGCTGTATTCACATCGTCAGTGCAGCTAAGGGCATATTAATATTGTTGAGGTCAGCTCGCTGACACCTGAAATGTTGTACTTACAAATGCAAACACCAACGGTAATAAAAACCCAACAGTTTACAGGAATACATATAATCTGTAAACAAACATAGACACACAAATAAAAATATACATAAAAACCAGTACACAAAGCCGTTATGCACTGCACATGAGAAAATGCCTTAACTAGATTCCAAACATTCAGTAGCATATGCACAGTGAAAGCTCACGAGCGCAATTCCTAAAGTAATTCCGCACACACAAATAGTTCGGACGTGAGGTTGTCGATTATTTTTAGGACGCTTGGCGATTTGCAGCCAAATCAGCAAATGACGTAATGCCGGCCGGTCATTCCCCGTTATCTGGCAGCGACCCACTTGCTCGTAGTTGCGCAATGGTTCATTACAACAATTATTGACAATGTTGTAATTTTTGTTGGATCTCTTAGCGCGATTGCAAACAGAACTAACCTTGTTCCCTTTGGACGCCGGTGGCGTTTCCAATGCTTTGCTTCGCTTCTTGGCTGGCACCTCGCCTAGAGCTGCACGTACCCCGTAGTGGACCCACGTAAGACTTCACTTGGTAAATTTGGGCGCGAACCACTTAATCCGCACTATTCGCCTATTAGGGCGCGAATCAGGGCGACCTTCGCCCTTTGCAGGTTTGACAGCGAATGAGTTCACTTGCAGTCCTCAGCGTCGTTTCAAATCCGCTGCTTCTTGTTCTCTGAATTAACTTGTAGTGTTAGCACATTTTCTCACGTAACACTAGCGCGTCCACACTCCGGACTCCATAGTCCGCGGTCACTCACATAGCATTTCCCACTTATGATGCGATGCTACGTAAATAAACATGAGAACACGTACTGCTGGGCCTCATTACTAATTGGGTATATAATAAAAGGTATGCAATAGGTAAATAGGTGGCACGAATTGGCCCGTTTCAACTTTTATGGTACGCTCAATTTTTTTAAAATTATTATTGTAAGGTAGATCATTCTCCCACAACACCCCCCCAGAGCAAAATCTTAGTTACGCCACTGGATGTGAGGATTTATACTCTCAATGGTTCTCTACTCCACCGTAGAATGTTCGGGTTCGTGGGAGCACCATTTCCCAAATGTACTGTGTACACCCCTGTGGGGTTATTATTATTATTATTATTATTAAGTATAGTAGAGTTTTTCCTACAATAAAGTGGTGGTCTGTTCGAACATGTTCTTTAAATTATTCGTGTTTTACTTTGACTGTTTAAATTAAATTTCTTCCTCGTGTGTTCTGAATTTGCCAATTATTATCTCACAGCGAATTATTTTGATAATGTAATAATAACGTAGCTACGAATTCCGCAAATTGTTTTTATGCCCTTCTAAACATTTTTATTTGCAAAGATAAAGGTAATTTTGGAAAAAATCGCAAAGTAACTTAAAAACGATTCAGGTCTGGTGTAGGACATGTTGAATAAATATTAAGGAAAATTAAAACAATTTGTGTAAAAAATACCATTTGAAAAAAATGAAATCTTTAGAATTTTCATAAATCAAAAAATTCTAGAATTCACTGTATAATAAAATCACCTTTTTCTGGCGTCAGCACAAATTGGATACCCTTGGCTAATAGGATACATCCTTGTTTGTAAATTCTAAAAAACAAGGCTGCTGTGTTTTTGTAAATGGGAATCTAAGTGCCACTTGTCAGAAAACATCATAAGTTGTAAACTGTTGGTCAGAATTAGAGACCCTTTTGCTAATCGGATACAACATAATTTTTCTAAATTGTTAACAAGACATTTATGCTTTTTTATGGGCATGTATGTGTCATTTTTTCACTAAGATTCATCAATTCAATTGAGCCGAGTTTCAAAAGTTAGTCGCTCCTACCACACACAATACCTTTTATAACAACAATATTTGTTTTACATATTTAGGACTGTAGGCACAATAAAGCTTCTCTAGACGTTTGGGACACTCTATACAGTGAACTGATTAGAAAAAACAAAAAATGTATATCTAGATCAACGGCGTAGATAAAATATGCAACTTAGAAGGTAATAATTATAATCGATTATACTTATATGTATTAACTCTCCAGAGGCACACTAAGGCACATATAAATATATTACATATTAATTATTTAAATGTGATTTCTAAAAAATGTGTATCTTTAATAAATGCAAAACTTTAAAAAGTCAATTTATTTATGAAATAGTCACTGAACCCTACCCTACATATAAATTACATTTTTTTGTGAACTATGGTCGATTAACCTAACTTTCGAAGTAGCATCCTCTGTAAATCAGCATTTGTTTTCTGTTTCTAAACAAAGAACTGTTTCCGTTATAAAAATAAAAAATACTGGGCCACGTTATACAATGGATAATAAATTAGGTGTTATTAAGCGGGATTTACTCCAGTTGTCATCGTGCCAACCGTTATTTGTTTATTGCATAGATACATTTAATATGAACTGCGTTGGAGCTTACTTTTTAAAAAGGTTTTTAAAGTTATTTCAAGGTTGGTTTTTTCTTTTTGGACTCATTCATATCGTATAATTCAATGTGTTTGTTTCAAATATATTACATTATAGGTATTGGTTTGAGAAATATAAAAGCGCGTTATTTCATTCTATGTATTTAACGGGTAATCGAATACGATGAATAATAAATTTTGGAAAAGCATTAATTTGGTAACTATTACAGAAACTGTAATTGAATGTAAAACTTTCACAGGGTCATATGCAGCGCGCCATAACACGTTTTAATCGAAATACGTGTACTTATGAATAGATTAATATATCTTATAAGTAAAGCTGATAATTATATGCACTCAAATGTACGAAAATATGCGCATATATATGCATACATTTTGTTGAGTATATGCACCCAAAGTTATAATATATGCACATAATATGCTCTAATTTTTTTGAAAATAAGTAGGAGTATTCTAAATAATGTAAAAATTTTAATTATTTTGTATGAGTATATTTATTCAAAGACGACATTCATTTTAACGTTTGACCATATAAACATGTCAACGCCAACTTTACGTTGTAAGCAACATAAAAATGAGATTTCCCCTATCCCCGCCAGACTATTATTCACCCAACACTCTTGAAATGGATTCTATGTTGTCTGATTCCTTATACATTGCTTCTATGGGAAAAGTGGGGGTTGCTGACAGTCTATGTTGATATAGTCAAAGATTTTAATAGGGACTTCCCCTTTCCTCTGCTTATTTCGATACGCGCACTGCAGTCCAGCAGCAGAAAGTGAAAGTATACCGGGTGACAATAAGACTAGGGCCATGCTTATATCTTCTTTATTTATGAATAGATTTGGATAAAATTTTATACCAAGTTACTAGATATAATTTCTGATTGGCTGATAGATATAGTCAAAATGACTGACTTCCGGTTTTACCGGAAATGATACTAACTTTGATTTTTCAAATGGAACACCCTATATATTTTATGTTTTTCTGAGTCATTTTGACTATATCTATCAGCCAATCAGAAATTATGTCTAGCATCCAAATCGATTCATAAATAAAGAAGATATAAACATGGCCCTAGTCTCATTGTCACCCGGTATATCTCAGTTGCACACAAACATGTTATTAATAAATTTCATGAAATAGTAAATTTAACAAAAAAATCTTAAAAAGTTCATACATTACAAATTATTGCTAAATATAATCAAATATGCAAAATCCAGAAAGTAGGCTCAAAAACGTATAAATATGCAAAATATGCAAAATGAAACTTGGCTTAAACGATTTGTTTTCACATAATTAGTATACACATGCAAAAAGTTTCGCCGGTATATCAATTATACAAAATATGCATTTGCCATATAATATCGGCTTTACTTATAACTTACTATAATTTGTCGGTTCAAGCCGATTAGGTGGATTTAATTTAATACGGTTGGTATATTCTCAGTTTAATGTTCCCCTTCAAATAATTACAAATTATATTTAGTTTCCATAATAAGAACTAAAAATACATAATCGCGTGCGGCATATGCACAAAATTATTTAACGCGCATTTAATATTACAGCATATGCTTTAGAGATGATTTAATTATATATGAATGCATGAATCGGCAAGCTTTGGCGTTGTTTTAATTATATAAATGATAGTCTCTATCTAAATAGTTCAAGTTTGCAAATAGCGAAGCTCCGCACTCATAGACGTAAAATTAAGTGGAGTCGTCTGTTGGCAACTTACAGCAGCGATTAACACATATCTCAGTACAGTTCGAATGAATTCAAAAAAATATGTTTTTGCTAATGGCTATTAAAGTAGATTAATTATCTAATTGAGTTGGTTTTTCAAATATTATTATGAGGTATAAACGGCAATTTCATGTATTTACAATAGCATCGAAGACATTTTTGTGTACAGGACGTCTTACAGAAGAGCTATCCTCTGTTAAAATAAATGATAAAACAAACTACGCTTAGTCTAGTATTTCTACGTCTGTTGCTTCTCATCTAAATAAACTAATAGTGGCACGGGCATTACGGTAATCAAATGCAAATCCGCATCGTTTAGCATTAATCATAAGTAAATAGTCGTTAAAGGTGCAGGGTGCAGCAAAACCAGTCGGATCTGCGCCGTTAGTCAATTTTAGCGCCACACTGGCAGCAACCACGTGGGGAAAATTTAATTGATGTGAAATATAGCTCGATGACCGGTGTTGATATTTACAGTACCACCAGTTATTATGGTAGATCGAATTTCGATAACAGTATAACAATAGCGAGTTCCCTTTGTTAGGCGTTTATCAGTAACCGATGGCGGTTTGTGCGGGTTCTCCTTACGCTACTGATTAATGTTACCGAGCTGATTTAGTTTCTTGGAAAGTCTTGTATCGTTATAGCACAGAAAATTTTTGTGGAATTTAAATAGGTATACGCATGAGGAATTGGTTCTGGTGGTTGAAGTTAACATAAGAAATATGAAGTGTATTGAAACCATATACTGAAATACAGTGCGCATCAAAAGATTGGGCCTCATTGATTATCTTCGACTAAATGTTCAAACTGATGTACCTACATTAATTTCCCAAACTGATTTACATTAATTTCCTAATTATTTGAAATAACAATTCTTGTACAATATTTCTAATAATATTTTAATTTTAGGAATATCTTGGTAACATCGAACACTTTCCGGTCATCATACTTACTAACACTTTTGGTGTTTGACCCCTGGAAAGGTCATTCTTCTTACTAATTCAACGGGATAGGCTAGCCACCTTCCCAGACCTCAGCCGAAGAAGGCTTATAAAACGGCACTTCGTGCGGTAATAACAGGCTATCAGCCTATACTAAGAGGAAGCAGAGAAGAAGAATATCTTCTCGTAGTCGTTATTTAAGGTGTTCTAAATCCAGAGCTCTACATATTAGTGTACAATTGACAATTGATTATTTATCTAACCCCACAAAATATATCGATTCCAGCTTGTCGGCCACCCGAACCGATCTACCATTCCATATATGTAGGTATAAATATGTAGGAACACTTGTTTGAGGTTGAGATGTTTATGCACTATAGTATCATAATTTGGCGGAGCTCCATCTTGTTGGTACAGTAACGAATCCAGTTGCCAGGTTTATAATGTGTAGGAAACGATCCAAAACAAAGTTATGAACAGATATTTGAATGTCTGGGTCCACATAAAAGTGACAGTGTAAGAACAAGTTAAATTTTGTAAGAACAAGTTAATTTTGTAAAAACTATATCTTTCACCATTTAATGTATTTTAAAAAAAGATTGACATATTACCCTTAGGACGTTATAAAAATGTGTTTCTTCCATCAAAAACGAATTTCAGTGGCGCAGTAACAATTCTATTTGTTAACGCTTCAATTTAGACAGAAATTGCTTCATCAAAAAACAATACTATAATTTCTTCACAAAATTTTACCTGCGTTACCTGTCATCAGACAGTTCTTGCGCCAGCTATATATGGATGAAAACGATGTCTTTAAAATTCTATATGGAATGATTCACATTGTAACACCTACCACACTGACGAGTAGAACTATGATCGTCTTCTTGCACTTGAAATAAAACTTGAAACTGTTCATCTGCTGCTACTGCAGGACATCGTACTTTTAGTAGATTTCGTAGGTATGTATGTATAATGTTTTACGAAATTTTAAAGTTTACGGTAGCTTGGGTGCGACATATCCCTTCTTGAGTTTTATCGAGCCTTCTTCATATCGCCATAGCCAAGAATAAGTATCTCAATTATCTTCGCTCGCTTAATATTTACCGATATTGATCCAGTCCAAGCGATTTCAAACTTTTTTAGACAATTAAATACACCTAAACATGTCTACTATTTTAAAATGGCCCAGTGAGACTTAATAATTATTTATGTACTACGGGCGTAAGAAGGTCTTTACGGGAACTATTTTTTCTTAGGTTAAACCCCTTCAGGTAGTGCAGCACCTTGAACTGTACTACTATTTTTTCGTAAATATTTTTAGAATAATTTCTGTGTTTTTGTTTTGGTTACTATCCAATATGTTATTTATTTTACTTCAAAAGGTTTTATGAATTGCTTGTTCAAAATATTTATTTATTCTATAGTTATACGATCAAGCAAAGATTCCAGAGTAGACAGTAAAAGTCACGAAGGGAAGGCTGAGTCAACAGAGTACCTTCCATATTTTCTGGCCTCCCTTCCATTCTCTACACCTCCTTTCTCTTACTCATCCTGAAATTCCCGTTACTGCCTGAAGTGGGACACAAGGTCCCTATACCCCCCCCCCCCCCCAGTTGGGGGAATTGAACTACCATTCCATGTAGAGGAATTGGGGGCTAAGTGCTCTCCAGAAAATTCTCTATTTCTTATGATTTATTATCAGCTCTTTAGCTTGACGAGGAATGATACGAATTTCTTAAAATATTGATTTGTTAATACCCATATAGACATACAGGGATTGCTCCAATCTGAGCGGATATGATTTATTTTTGATAATTTTGGAGTTGTGTGGGGAACTATCTGAATTGGGGACTTGAGGTTGTATCCCATTGTTGGTGATTTCGGAGTAGGTTGTAAGAAGCTGATTCTACTAGAGGGAAAGAAGCAGTAGCCACAGGGGCTGTGGTGTGGCTTGCTTTCTTTGGTGCTTTAATCGCATGCGCAATAAATAAAGAGATTGTTTTTCACCTGATTATGAAATATTGAGTTCGATTATGTTTATATCAATTTATTTGTCAAGGTCTTTCTTACTATTAAGGCATATTAGTTATTTTGCGGTTATATTGAGATTGCATTTGACCAAACACTAATTAACAAAGTTGTCATCGGAACAATTTTTGTAGAGGCCTAACCTGTAAGAGAGTTTTTCATATTCCCAGAGCTGGTCACCCTAATAATGCATTTACGATTAAATTTATAAAAAGGGCATAATATCTGGCTAATTAATTAAACAATAAATAAAAATTTAAATAGCCGAATTTCTAGGCAGCTAATAAAATTACGCAAGAATATAAATTGTTTTACTTAATATATGCTGGGTATAAAAATGTATTTATCTATCATTTTTATAAATTAATAATAATAGCCCATTGTTCGTTACACATGTTTAATAGGTTCATCAAGGGTGTTTAAGAAAACAGTTCCGGAACGTCGTTCCGCTGCGTTTCAGCCCGAATGCACTGCAGTCATGTAGCTTATAGAGGTGGACGATATTAAAATGTACAGTCTTGTGCAAATAAATCTGGGACAGTGTTTTTTCACATGCAGATTCAGTTAAGAATTTGAAGAATATTTCCATGGATTTCCTCTTATCAGAGAGAGTTGCGGGTTTCAGTACCTGTTAAAGTTTAATGTAACTCTTTCTGATAGCAGGAAATCCATGGAGATATTCTTCAATTCTTAACTGAATCTGCAGGTGAAAAAAACACTGTCCCAGATTTATTTGCACACGACTGTACATTTCGATATTTGTCAATATATCGATAAATATTCTAAAGATATGGAGATCGATGAATATCGAATAGAAAAATATCGATATTCGATATATCCATCTCCGATATTTGTCAATATATCGATGTTTCCTAAAAATATAGATATTGATGAATATCGAATCGATAACTATTGATATATCGATATTTCTATATTTCGATATATCGGTATTCCATATTTTGATATGTCGATAAGGAAATAATTCGATATTTATTGATATATCGCCCAGCTCTAGTAGCTTAATATAAAGCGACTGTAAAATACACATAAGGGAATCTCGATACATAGATACAATTTCAGTTACATGAGGCTTTTAGAATGTTAATTAAAGCATATCACGTCCAGTTAAAACTTAATCCGATAAGAATGAGTTTTTGAGCTGTAAAGAACGTTACAAATAAAAATTCTTGTAGGACGCGTAATTTCTTAAGAATGCAGTTTTCATGAAGGCATGTTTGATACTATCTGGCTATTTGTATGAGAATACTATTCCTCTACGTGGTCTCCCATTTTTTGGAACACACTGTATATGCCTGTACGCAGTTTACATCTAGATTGCTTTCGAGAGAAAATAAAAATAAAATATAATTTTTATGGGGAAGTGGAGTATGTTTTGCCTTAATATAAGAACTGTTTTTGGAATAAAAATTCCTTATATTGTTACAGCATGAACATATATTGTATTTTTTTCTACAGTACCATGCAAGTGTAACATTTTGTTACTGTAGATAGTATTATAACTCCACTTGCCAGGAAAGTAAAGATATCGCAAACAAATCTAAAATATATCCTGCAGCTTTTATTGTTTTATAATTTTTCTTGTTATTTCCGCTCGTTTGAAATCACGTGCTCATATCATTTATGCCAATTTTTCTGAATTCTGACTCGTAGAGGTAGGCGTGCAAACCTGTTCCACTACTTTACACCGCAATTACTTGTTTCTAGTGACAATCTTATATTTGAATGTAATTATTCACTTACATATTCGTTTTGCATTGCGTTTTCAAAAGCGATAAGTGTTGCATGACAAATGAGATCGATAACTTATTTCATATAACATGAAAAAAATATGTTCTATTGTATAGTTTAGGGGAGGAGGGTAGAGATGAATGCGAAATTGAAATTAATTAATTATATGTACAGTCACAGAATTAAAATAGTTTACATTTTATTTTTCAGTGTAAGTTTAAAAAAATTCAATAGCTTGACAATACATTTGGTGTGAGGTAAGTGTAAACAATTAAAAAGTAATTAAGTTTAGTTTAGAATACCCTAAAATTAATTAAACGGTGAACAAAAAAGAAGAATTATTACAAGATGTAAACTATATTGATTTATTTTGTAATGAAGGAGTTATTGAAAAGAAAGTAGTATATGTAGGAACTTTTGTGCTTGTTTACTAAATATATATCTCGATATAAGTATCGAACAAATTACGGTTTTAGAGTACTTGCACACTCTGTTTTATAGTAACTTACAGTTCAATTTTAATATTTCTTATTTATCTTCTAAGAATTTGATTTGTTCTATTAATAATATTTGCCTATGTTTGTTTATTTTCTATTATACGGATACAGAATCCATAATTAATTTGTTGATATTTTAAGAATGTACGTACTTATATACAGCGTGTCCGATTTTCGAGCCTAAGCATGGGGATCTCAGTTATCTTAAGAGATATTGAGCCTTTTAAATTGGAGCGATGTTGTATATTCCAATGCTAAATAATTTAAAAAAAGGGAAGTTGGACCTAGCAGTCTTAGTTTTTGAGTTATTCCTAAATCACAAATTTAAGATTAGTTTATTTCGTTACAAGCTAATTATTAGGTTACTCAGAAACAAACTCTCTCGACATTATGAAAACACTTTCTAAAGAAGAATTAAAATCCGAGTTTAGATTTTCATTTGCTTTCATAACTTTCGAGATATTGACACTAACTTTCGTATTTTAAATGCACATCAAGTATGGCTATGGCACTGTCGAGCAGAAATTATTTTTCTATTTTCAGTAATGACCGAGTGGTGCAAAAGAAGTATTTTTTAAATAGTAGACAGCGATTCATTAATAACAAAACAAAAGAAAACACAAGATTATGTTTTAATCGTACTTATAACTTATAACGAAAAAACCAATTTTTTTCATTTTTGGTCATAAGTTAATAACTAAGACTGCTAGGTCCAATTTTTTAAACATTATTGAGTATGAAATATGCAACTTTTCTCTAATCTAACCTACTTCATAACCGATAAGATAACCGAGATCCTTATGTCTCAGGTACGAAATACGGTCACTCTCTATATCTTTACAATAAGCGTTTAGGCAAAAAGTTAACTGATATTGTAGTACAGGTAAAATAGAGCAAGAGCGGGGTCAGGAAAAGACAAATAGAATAGATCCGAAGTCCCCAAAATTTTAGGGGGTGGAACACTGTTTTTTAAGGGGGGGGGGGGGAGATTGGGGATTTGAAACATTGAAATTTTATGAAATAAGTCGACTGAGGTGTCTTTTTCTAGGTATTTCTTGAGCTGAATGGAATGAAATAACTTTCAGGTCAATTGAATTCCTCCTTATCAAGATATGATAGGTTTTCTTGAAAAAAAAACAACAGTGAAATCATGGGTATGACGTTACGTAATCCTGCATAATTTTTGCAAAGTAAACCGAAGAGTCAAAAATATAGTACAGTTGTTGAAAATATCGTACACAACTCTTTCACTACAAAACCGGCATTTTTGCTCATAAGATTTTTCAGGTATTCGATTCATAACATCTGAACGACGTGTAGATGCTCGGGAAACTCACATGAAGAGAGACACCCTTGACGTTGAAAAAATACAGCAGAAGCTGGAACTGAATAATCCTTCTTCAAACACACCAAGCGTTGTAGTATCTATTAGAACAGATAGATATCACTGGTAGTCACTTGATAAACTGCCACATGTCAAAAGAGATTAGTGAAAATATTATGGGTCAGTTAGTTTCAAAATTATTCGCGGAATTCAAAATGAGAAGAAGCGATAACGTCCGATCCCTTCCAGCAGTCAACTCCTCAGTTATGGTCAATGACAAAGTCATAAATATTGACCGTATGCTATTGTATCACAGGATGCTGGTTTTGAAAAATATTACAGATGACTTGCCGAGTTACTTTAAGTACGCGATTCCCCCTTAACCTCTGTCGCTTTTCACACATTCCGGTATGAGAAAAAAACCTTAAATCAGCTTTGTCTGTAAAATTTAGCTCTGTGGATGATCAAGCATTGAACAAAACAGGCTACTTCATAATCGATGGTGGGTACTTACTGTATGCGGTGAGATGGAGCAAAAGCACCTGTCAAATATATCTTGATGTCTGCAATTTATACGTAACATACTTGAAGGCAAATTTTCAATCGCAGAGAATAGTGAAAGTGTTTGATGGTTATGATAATCCAGACAGCATAAAACACCAGCGTAGGTTTCGCCCCACAGTTTTACATAACTGAAACAACTCCAGTGTATGGTAATCAGGAGCGGTTCCTAACTAATTAAGAGAACGAAAAACAATTGATCCAGAAGCTAACGGTCGTACTTCAGAGAAATGATTTTGATGTAAAACACTCTGATGGTGATGCAGATGTTCTCACTGTTCCAACAGCGATAAAGAGATCTGAAAACACATTCTGCCTACTATTGTTAGTCTAGTCTAGATGTTGATGTCATGGTCATTATGACTGCACTTGCTTTACCAGAAAGGCGTATACTTCTACCAAGCCAAAAATACGACGAGTGAATGGAGAAGTATTTGCCTCACATAACTTACAGCAGCAGTACCTTGGAAAGATTACATTTCTTAGTAAATGAAAAAAAAAACAATTTATGGAGTTAATAGCAACTCAAAGTGCTATAGCAACTCAAAGTGCTATAATTGAATGCGTCAGAACATTTGGCAATCTGAATGCCGCCACGGATGAGGTCACAAAGGTCTGTTTCTCTTCTTATATGGTGCAAATGATGGCAACCTCGCCCTTGACGAACTTATATACAATTTATTTCAAACATCACTGAAGAAGAAAGCCAAACTAGGATCCTTACCTCCCACTTCTGCTAGTGCAGCACAGCACTCATACCAAGTGGCTTGGTGACACATTAGTTCCAGAAGATTGGGGTTGGATTCGTTGAACGGGTGAACTGCAACGTGTCTCTGATGCAATTCTCAAATTGGTTTCTTGTTTCTTGCACATGCAAAGGAAATTGCTGGACTCTGAAGTGCAGTTTGTTGAGTCAAAAGTGGTCAACAGTGGTATCACATGTACAACAATCTGCAAAACCTGCGAAGGTAGAACCTGCAGCAACACAGAAACAAACCATTCCGAACATCCAGCGCCTGATGAGAATGCAGATCTCCTAGTCCTAGCGTCTGAAGACCCTGACGAGGCTCAAGATGAATCTTACGATAGAAGCGTGGACGAAGAAGATGATTCGAGCGTTAATATAGATGATGAATGAGCGTTAATGGTATTGGGAAATACATTTAGTTATATAGGCAGCATAACGTGTATAATTTATGCGTCTTTCGCAATGAAAGTTATCAATCATAACCTGATGAGGAGCGATTCAATCCACCTGAAAGTGCTTCCATTCGATTCAGCTTGCACACATACGTAGGAAATGACACCTTATTCGATTAATTTCTTACATTTCAATACTTGAAATTCAACACCCCTTCCCTCCCCCAAAACCGCGTCCCACCCTCTAACATTTTAGGGTGTTTAATTTTGAATTAAACAGATATAAATTTCAGTCAAAATGTTCACAATTTAAAAGCCAGTTTTGCTTTCATAATCAATCGGTTTAAAGACCGCTATCACAACAGTAAGCATATTATATTACGAAATGACCTAGAACTTCAAGTTCATCGCACGAACTCGCAGACAACGCGGAACTATAATTGCTTACTACTTATTTTGCAATTTTAGAATCGTTCTAGTGAACTATACCTTTGCACTTTTAAATGTTTTTATTTAGTATCTAAGCAGTTATATTGTTTAAAAGTCCATTTATTTTTGTAATAAAATCAATCGACATTTACTGTTTGATTCAATTACATCGATACTACCTTTCCAAGCCTAAAAATTGAAGTGTGAGGCTGCACTTCGGGTAGTTATCCAATTATCATCCCTTTAAGTGCCATTGACTACATTGGCTTAATACATGAATGCAGTCTCATTCATGTGCTTAAAAATTAGGGATAAAGAATCAGTGCAACCAACAGAAACCTGATTCCGCCTCCAGGCATTTCTGTTCATAGAGGCTCTTCGGATCTTCACACCTACTGCCAAGACACCTACACCAAGTTATAAACGAGGTTTCATGAATGAACGAATTGTGTCTTTTATTAGATTGCCATGGTTAAGTAATTTTTGGCATTTTAAATCACTATGGTTTTTTCTGCGTTGAAATCAATCACTTTTGTCAGAACTTCTGGTTAAAAATTTGTATTTTCATATAAAACATTTTCTTAATTGCAATATGAAAAAAAATGTATCTTCTTTTCCGCAGCTTTTGTTAAACAAAGAATATGTAATCGATAACTTTAAAGAATATTATTAGGTTAGTAATATATTAATAATGTAGTTGATTCTAAGAACTGTACAAAATTTATTGTGATTTTCTTCGAAAAAATAAAAAAGTGGGAAACGTAAACTCAGTTCAAGATAAAAATATTTTTGCACCAGCATACATAACTCAATATAACGTTATCAAATCAGTGGCATCAGACAAGCAATAGTTATTTGCTATACAAGTGGGATAAGAGCATCATTAATATACGTGTATGTAAGCACATAAGTATATTAATGATGAATTATCACACATGTACAAAATTGAGAAAAGTGCATTAAGAGAAATGTCAGATCTGTCATTTAAAAAAAAAATTTTAGTAGGCAAAGGTCATTATGTTATTCATTTGACACAATTTCAGTTAGGTAATGAAGCCATTACACCACTCAGTTATGTAATGAAGCCATTACATAATTGAGTGGTGTAATGAGCTTCATTACCCAAGGGAAATAGTGTTAAATGAGTGAGTTACTGATCCCACTGGAGTAGATACAAATTTATATAACATCAGATTGAAGATATTCAAATTGAAATTTACGTTTTATTATAGATTTTGTAGATCTGTCGATGCAATTTTTTGGTTAGTTCGTATGCGAATTGCGAAAGACTGTTTTTAATATTGCAGTAAAAATATTTTAACTATGAACTTCGCCAGGTTTTCTTTTATAGAGTACAGTGAGATTATTTGAATTGGGAGTAAAAAAGTACTTCTAATGGTCTTTAAAGTTACTGAATGACATCGGCTATTCTTGTATGATATTTTCATTATTTTTAAATCTGGATTCGCTCGTAGTTTTATCAATACATACATTAAGTTACTCTTGCGACGTTAAACTACGTTTAGTGCGCTAGAAGCGAACGAGGGCCTGAAAATTACGGTCTCGTCGGATTGAAGTTGCTGGAAATAATTACGTTAGCGTATAAATTCTAGAACTCGATTAAAACGCGCTTCGGAACACGGCAAGCATAACTTTCTATCTGTTCCAACTATCTAGAAGATTAAAAGCACCAATCAAGGGTTGTCGGTTGGATCTTTGAATGCTCACTCGTAAAATAAGTTTAACGATCTGTTTATTGCATGTTGTGGCAACGCATTTCGGAAATAATTGAATCACAATAGACGAGGTGTTGACGCGACAAATCTGCTTTTAAGATCCATTTTTTCAGAGATTTTATGTCCTTAAAGCTGCGTTTACAGCAGTGGCGTTGCGTCATGGGAGTTCAAGGAAAATCCTAATTAGAGATTCACTGACCATAGCGAATAATATGCTAAACGTTGATGACATCTTCATTATGAACTATTTATACTTCTTTTATAATCCTAATCTAGAGTTTAACGTTGTGCCCTATTCTGGGAATTCGCGATTTTCAGACTGTTATATTGCAATGGTCTTTAGCCCTCAAATCAGCTCTGATTGCAGTACAATCGAATAACAAGTCAAATCACTAAAGCACAGAGTTGTAATAATGCAGGCATCTGAGAAAATTCACATAAATTGCCAAATCATAATAACACTGGTATAAATGGCCAATGACATTGATTGTATTTGAATAGGCACTGAAATATGGAGACTCAAGTTCCGTGTATTGGGTTAGCAATATAATTGTAAGCAGAATATAATAGATTTGCACAAAGTAGAGGTCGAGTCTGAATTAATTAGGAACTGGCACAGAAAGTTCAAGTTAGACACAGCTTAAAATAGGAAGCGTAGAAAGTAAAGTCATTAGGGAATGAATAGGAAATGAACATATTAGAATAAAGGTGAGAATAAGAATGACCAGAAAGATAAGGCAAAGAACATAGAAAGCCAGTCTTGTCATTTATTACATGAAAATACAAGACTTGGGAAGTTGAAGAGATTGCAGTGGCAAGAAATTAGATGAAATTCAAATAACAGAAAATGAGACAATATTGGTGTATTAAAAAACGATTCAGTGTAGTGATAAACAATGGGCATTTAAGTGTTATAAAATCAAGTGAGTGGCGGATTAAAACGATGAGAAATGAACAATTCAAAAGACAATAATTTTAGTGTATAAGAAATTATAATTAAATTGACCAAATATGTTAAATTAGTTTATAAGATATGTAATTAGACATGGTTTGAACTTCCTGAAGATATAATTTGTAGACAGTGTTTTGTCAAAAAACGAAAAAGGGGAGCAATTGTTTTAAATAAATTGGTGAAAGTTGCCTGAGTTTTGCTCTAACTTTAATTAAAGAAATTTAGTAGAAGGCATAAAATTATTTAAATAAAAATAGCACCATCGTGATCAGCGAATTGCAGTGTATCAGCACAATTGGAGGCAAATAATTCTCAATTTGGCGTACCCAACAAAATAAGTTAATCAGTCAGTTTGATCTGAGCAAATGGTAAAACTAAATATTGTGTGGTGACCTATTTTATTTGCACATCATTAATTATAACGTACACAATATTAGATGGGGTCATTGCAATATATCATTCATAGTTTCTCTCTATTTTTGTCGATTTTAGGGTGCATTAACGGCTTGCTTCAATTATAGATCTGTCAACTGTTTCACTACTTGGTTATCGTCCTCTTGACAGTTTCTCCGTTAATCGTGCCCTTTATTAACAATCTCTTTCATTATTTCCCATAATGTGACCGAAATACTTTACCCTAAATTCACCTTACTGGAAGGGCACTTTTGAATACTAAGTTGGTCCGCAGTATTTGTAAAATACGACGGCAACAAAATAATCGAATGCCATCAATTTATCGAGGGTCTGTCATTTGTATCGTCCATGCATCAGAAACGTATTTGAATATTGGGGATGTAAGTGGTTTTACTAAATAGATCTTTGTATTATGTGTTATTTATTTTGCCTATCTCTATATTCTGGAGGTTGGATATTACTTTCTTGCCATTTGTTTGGCCTTATGCCTTATGCGTCTTCTTATTTCCGGTTCTGTAGTTCCGTTATTTGGAGTTACTGATCTAAGATATGTAAATCTCTCTACGACTTCATATCCCTCCACTTGTGTATCTGGTCTATTTATGTATGCTTTATCATCATAATTTTTAGTTAATGCTTGTTGATTTCTTTCTGGTTCTATATGTATTAGCACTTCTAGTTCTCGTCTATCGGCAGAAATTAAAGTGGTATCATCCGTATAGAGAAGATTGTGTTTTCTATTTCTATGTTGTTTACTTGAAATTCATATTCTAATTGGTTGTTATCGCAGAATAAGCCTCACAATATCTTTACATGTTTCAAGTATTTTCTCTATTTCGGTTTCTGCTTGTCTTTCGTTATTCAGAATCGAATTCTTGCTTAAAAAACTGTTTTTCTACCTCTTCTCCTTCTTCATAACAGACTATAGGCACCTTGCCTGTCTCGACTTTTCCGAAATAATTTAGGACCATCTCTTCATTGGCCTACCTACGTTTATACAATTATACGTTCTTTCTTTTTGGCTTATAGTTATGTTTTTCCGTTTTTCTTTATTATATTCTAATCTTTCATTTATGATATATATGTATAATTCTTGCTTTATATCTTACGGATTAATGTGGGTGTAGCAGTGATTTTGTTTAGATTTATTCTGATATTCTTTTTTCACCGAATCGACACTGAGCTGGGTTACCAGTCGCTTTTGGGATACAATTGACATCTCTCTTCTCTGCCGATTGGCGTATGAGGTAGAGTAACAAGACTACACATAATACATATACACACACACGTGACTTGGAGGTAGCACAAGGAGTTCACCTTGAGGCCTAAGTGCACGTGAATTTGATTCACCTTTCACCCAAAAATTCAAACAACATCTTTGATAGTTTTATTGCTTAGTGTTGTATTAATTATACCACATACCGTTCGACATCAATGGAAATTTTGGAGCGTAAAAAAATTGCCGGAAAATTGTGTTAGGTTCCTTATTTATCTATATAGATCTTATTTCATATTTTATATTGCTGCACATATGCTTTTGATATATCCATTTTTACTTGTTACGCATGCTATTTCGGTATTTTAAGTGTTTTCATCCGGTTCATTTCCTTTTTGTTCCATACATTCTCAGTTGCGCTCGTACTGAGGTCAGAATTCCCAAGTTTCTGTCGTCTCGACGAACATCTTCGTAGGTGTATCGTGCCTCAGGTCTGGAAGAAATCCTCTGAACTTCACTACTTCAAGCTGCAGACTTGATGTGCCTTCAAGTCGATATTGTTAACACCTTCGAGCAAATATTTGTTTCTGCATAGCATTTACAGAGCTTATAATTCCTACATATTTATACCTTTCTCTCAGCTCGAGACCCCCCCCCCCCCCCACCTCATGTAGGGCTACGAGTATTATCAATAGACATGTTGTAGCCTGATAAGTTTGATAAAATATAACTTGCAACTGTGACATCACTTTCCGGCCATTATCCTAAAATATTAGTAAATTGCATAGCGAACAGTGCCGGCTGCAGCTGGATATTTTGCCCTGTAGTCTTGCGTGAATTCAATATACGTTATTGTTTGTGAAATATGTTGCACGTACTCTGTACTTCTGCATGCAGGTGATTTAATGAGTGAGATTAACGTTAAGAGGTGGAGGACTTATATTTCCTTTGCTTTGCTTTACTAACTTCCACCAAACCTCTTATGCCGAAATTGTTCCCTTCTGGTTTAGGATAATAACTACCTCCTTGTGACGTATTTACACAGAAACATCCACGCCTTCAATCGATTATTCATCGCAAATCGTAACAATCGCTTTTGCAATTTATAAAGGAAAATAATTTAAACATAATGAATACCGTATTTCAACACTATGTAATAGTTCGCACACACACAAAAAGCGAAGTGAAAGAAAACTTTCAATGAACTTCCAAAAGAGATGACTACAGTCTTTGACGTCGAACAGAATCGCAACGTAACTTATCACTCCAGTTAAGACCTTTTAAAAATGAGCACAGCACGAACGCCCGTCTCAGTGGCCGGTGGTTGCTTTTCTTTTAACTTCCATCTTTCAGAATGTTCGACAACAGCGGGACAATGCTCCGTTCAATTTGCGCCCACGGTGAGAGTCGGGCGGGCTGCCAATAAATCTGTCCGCGCAAGATGTTAACAAGAACTGCGGGAGGGAACCGACAGTTTCGCGTATTTGCCAGTCGCGACGACAAGCGGAACTAAGATATTGCCCTTTCGATAGGGGCGCGAAAATCTTGCGGTACTTTAAAAAATTCAAAATAATATATTTCGCCTTATTCATTCCTTATACCAATCCCATATTTACGAATAATTTTTCTGAGGGATTTTATGGTCCTGTTTTTCAAATTATTGCATTTAGGTTATCCATTATTATCTCTATTTTTTATGATTTTTCGTAAGCGCTTCTTCTCTTGTCGTCCTCTATCCCTGAGTAATTGCTTAAACAGTATAATTGGAATGCATACAAGGAACTGTCTCCAAGTAATATATTAGCGATTTTTATGGGTTTTTCAACGACGGCAATAATTTTCTATTTTAAAATGAAATAATGTAGTTATTTTAGAATACTGCAAAATGATATTGGTGCGTTGTTTGATATTCGGCCATTTCTCAATTGATGTGTATTAAATAAAGTATTAATCCAACTTCATCTTTTATAAAAAAAAATAGTAAAGGAAACGAGAACATGTTAAGGTAATGGGCAATAATTTGGAAATGATGTTTGCTGAAAATTATGGAAAACGTTTATTCTTGGCATAAATAATTAATCAAGCTTATATGTACATATAGAATTGAAAGTAATAATTGTAAGATAGCAATTAATCATGTTGTTTGATTGAAACCAGAAGGCGTTGCCAGCAATTTACAATTAATTAAATGCTTTTTATGTGCATCCAGTTACGTAATAAAAGAGTAATTATATAAAATAATAGCAACGTACAACTCGGTATAAAAATTATCAATACGCTTGTTATAAATAAATAGTATTACAAGAGCAAATGCGTTAAATTTAATTGAAAGCTGCTATAGAGCCCTATGTAGTAGTCTGTGATACAAATCCGTTCTTTTATGATTTCATTATTTTAATTTCGGCAATACGCTTCCTAATTTTTAGAAAATTTAAATTGTGAGCAGCAAGAAATCCTAAACAGTGAAACACGTGGAAGAAAGCTCCAAAAATGCTTTAAAGGGGGCTAAATGTGTGGTGGTACATTAAATGCGTACGGAGATAGTCTTTCTTAATTACCTGCAGTTGATTGGCACTGGTTTTTTAAATTAATGACATTTTGCATGTGCGTAACGGTTGTGGTTGCTGTTACGCCACTGACTCATTTCTAAATGCTATTGGCCAATTAAAATATTTGGAGATCCTTTTGAACTAACTGCTGCATTGAATCTGTTGGTTTGAATAGTTTTTGTAATTACTTCTGGAGCTTCAGGTGTCGGCAGTGTTAAGTAACTTGGAAGATATCCTGCAGCCAGTTCTTAATTTGCCAATAACGACACGTTAGTTTTAATTAGCTGTGTTAATTGCAGCATTCTGTTTAGAGAATCTTGATTAAGGTCTGGCTGTTTCAGCAACCACGTCTGTTTCCGCACTGCTTTTAATGAGAAGCAGATTCTGCAAATTCCTCAAATATACAGTGGTATTTGTCGAGAGTAAGAGAGCGTCAGGATCAAATCATTTGACATTTTTATGATAATGTGCATAGTGTTCCAAGGTTGTCTTTTTGCATTTTCTTTTATCATGAAAACACAGTGCATTAAGTATGTATCGCGACTGAATTTACGGCGTGACTAAAATCATGTATAAACGGTAGGTATTAACAATAAATGTTAAGAATAGTGTCACTGTTATAGAATTTCTTGGTTTTAGCAGAAATTTAATAACTATTGAAAATGTGTAAATTTTATCTATTCAGAAATTTTGCAAAATGTAACCGTATATTGTACTCACTTCGAGTCCGGAAGGTAAATATTGTTGTAAATATCCTTATATTTTATGGTATTTTTGCTTTAGCTCCCGAATTGCAGGTTATTGCTTTGCTTACGTAATGGTAGGCGCATAAACTGTTTAATTAAGGATTACAGATAAAAAAAGCTATTTGCCGATTTTTATAATGCGCATTACTAACACACGGATCCACTAACAATGTAAACTAATTTTCTCGTGCCGGGCACATCCACATGCCATAAATTAAATCATGAATACAACAAAAATCAGCGGGTGAACGATCTTGATAAAGAGTTGGGTTGCGTTCGATTATGTCACAAGTTAATTCATTTCGTTGTAGATTTATTATTTCCCCAATGCCGATGGGATTATAGAGCCCAAAATAAAATCACTTAATCCCATTTCGACACGATCACTTTTAAAGTGTAACTCCTACACGGCCGTGATTTGTGTAGCGGGGAAAAGCGTCTATTACCGATGTAAGGTTGTAGGGGCGTTTTTCAGAGGCGGCTCGTTTCTGAAAAATAATTCGTCTCTACGCAAAGGCTGGTTTTTGAACGGGGCTCAACAAAAAATTGCTTGATTTTTAATCGTTAACCTTTAGATTTTTTATTAGACGAATTTGCTTAATATGAGGGAGTTACGATATACTGGGTTTTTTGTTTTTTTTTAAATCAATATTTATATGAAATCTGATGCATTCTGCCAATATTTGATAGTTTATTAGGTTTTCAACTATACTTACAAAATTTCTTACTGAGATAGCACTGTAAAAGCAGCAGACTCTGCTTGGGATTATCTTCCGTTCATGCAAGCTGGTACCAATGTTTATCTAATTAAAGCTTTCAGTTACTACTTGACGTATTTCATTAAATAATTTGACGTATTTCATTAAATAATGATATAAATTATTGTCACACATTAGACGCCTGCATAATTTCTATGCAACGAAACCGCTTGAAAGCATGTTTGTTTTATTTTGACTATAATTTTCGCAAAAAAAATACGGGGCAAACATAAATTTTGTTATAAATTTATTGTAATGTACGTGGTAATGGTACGAACAAAATAAGAAAAACCAGAGGAAATTGTTTTCCATAGTAGGTAACTGTGACTTCATATTTGACACCTTCCTTTAATTCTAAGCAAAATTTTCAAATAACATTTTTGTATATTTTGAAAAATAACTGTGTATTAAGACTATTAAGCAAAATGAGATACCTTAATAGTTATTTACTATACAAGTGGGATAACAGCATCATTAATATACGTGTGTGTAAGCACACAAGTATATTAATGATGCATTATCACACATGTATTGTACAAAATTTTATCTACGATTGCCTAAAATTGAGAAAAGTGCATTAAGAGAAATGTCAGATCTGTCATTTTCAAAAATATTTTAGTAGGCAAATGTCATTATGTCATTCATTTGACACTATTTCAGTTACGTAATGAAGTCATTACACAACGCAGTTGCGTAATGAAACCATTACATAACTGAGTGGTATAATGAGCTTCATTACCTAACTGAAATAGTGTCAAATGAGTGACGTAATGCGTTACTTATCCCACTGGAGTAGATAAAATTAATTTATTATATCAGATACCATAAGGATGTACTGTTAACCTTAAGTTTCGCTCACCTAGCAACAAGAAACTTACGTGAAACGAAATTAGTGTTAAAAAAATTGTGCCCAACGTGAAAAACACAAATATCTTAAAAAATAATAACAAATGATCCGAACATCAAAAACATCAAACATACAAAATAATAATAAAGAAGAAAACTAACAACTTTATTATTAATATTTGTTAAGTTTAACATTTCAGTTAAAAAAAATGAAATTGTTGTGAATTCTTGTTGTTCGGATAATTTGTTTTTAAACGTTTTGGAAGATACGTGTTTTTTACTTTGGACAAAAAAATAGATGTATTAACACTAATTTCGATTAATTTTCTTGTTGATAAGTAAGCAACACCGATGTTTGACAATATATCCTTATCGTATCCGATAACAGTGTAATGCACAGGGTGGTAAAAATAGGAAAACAGAGGAAATTATTTTTTGGAGTAGGTGGCTGTGACATCGTACTTTACGCCTTCTAACATTTTTTATGTATGCCAATAACATTTTTATGTATTTTAAAATATAAGGGTATTTTATTCTTAAGCAATTTTCATATTTTTGAACTTCCGACTTCCCCCGTTGACGTAAAGAGATATTTTAAGTTTTGGCAAGTGCATTTTGAGTTTTAGAAAATGCAGGAACTATCAGATACAAAATGTTCTAATAAGTGGATAATAAAAAAGTTACCCCTTTATTACCCTTGATTCTCATCACGCTGTATAACAGGTATAACAGTCACGCTCGAGTGTGTACTGGATATATTTTTATCAAGTTTTTTTTAAAGGCAGGATTTGTGACATAATGATTTTAAAGTGAATTTATCTTTTTTTTTCATTCTAGCTGCGGTGATATTTGTCTTAGCGTTTCTTGAAAATTGGTAGAATTTACAAATGTTTATCGTTACCACATTGAATTTTTACTTCCCTTTACAATAAAGGAAGTATTTGATTCACCCCAAAAATTTGAAATTTAGTTTTCAACAGATTTTCACGTTTTAGAGTCCCCTGAACCTAAAAAACATATTTTTTTAATTGGTCTGTCTGTCTATGTGTCTGTGAACAGAATATCTCAAAAACGAAAAGAGTATTGGCGTTGAAACTTCATATACAGTGTGTCCCCGGATAGGTGAAACGACTCTTGTGAAAGGTAAAAAATTTTCGATTTAAATTTTTATTTTTTGGGGTCCAGCTTTGCTGTTTAAAGGCAAATTTGTAACATAATTTCAGTTTGGAAAAAGAAGTATGCCTTGGAAATTTTCGAAAAACCCATTTTTCTGTAAGGTAAAGTGCCTTTTATGTGACAAATACGACAAAAAGTTGTTTAGAATCAACATTTAGGCCCCTATACCAAATTTCAAAATCCTTGGCCAACTTTGATTTGTCACATTTTCTTTCAAGTTTATTTCCCAATTCAAAGAATTTTATTTTTAACAAAGTTTTTTTATTATGAAATAAAAACTTTGTTGAAACTATTTGTTTTAAAAAAAAATCTTTTTTAAAAGTAAAATTCTTTGATTTGGGACCTAAACATAAAATACATTGTGCGAGATCAAAGTAGGCTGAGGATTTTGAAATTTGGTATAGGGGCGTAGATGTTGATTCTAAACAACTTTTATTAATAACTTTTTATCGTATTTGTCACATAAAAGGCACTTTACTCTATAGAAAAAAAAGGTTTTTTGAAAATTTCCAAGGCATACTTGATTTTTCAAAACTGAAATTATGTTAGAATTCGCCTTTAACCAAGCAGGGGTGAACCCCAAAAAATGAAAATTTAAATCGAAATTGTTTTATTCTTCACAAGAGTCGTTGCACCTATCCGGGGACACACTCTATAAGTTTTGTGTATTATGTAGATGCCACAGCAAGCTTTTGAAGAAAATCGCATAACCGGAAGTATGTGTTTACTCTTGTGATTTTTCAGCTTTTTTTTCGATTTTTTCAAAAACGGCTCTAACGATTTTTTTCAAACTTCACATTTTTATTACATTTTGAATGTGTATTGATGTGAGATAGGTGATTTTCCAGTTGAATATTTCTAGAATGTGTTTCTTTTGTTTTTTTTCTATTTTTTTTATTAACTCCTATTTTAAATAGAACACCCGGTATATTATTACATTTTTTAATTCTGCTTGGAATTCTAGAGAAAATTTGTCTCTTCAACTAACACGCTTTTTTGTACCGTTTTTGCAGAATTTGTAATTTTTGAATTTTTTTTACAAATGCTTAAAAATTTAAAATAAAATTCACTGTAAAAGGAAGTTCTATGCGTGTATCACACCAGATTTTTTTCATTATTGGGCCAGATTAATAATGTTATGATCTTTTTCGATTTTCTTGTTGATTTTGATAAATTATTTTGTTTAAAATTCCATCCAAAATATTGAAGCTCGGGAACTCAACAAAAATCAATTTAAATTTAAATTAGAAATTGCACAAAGTATACTTGCCTTTAATTTACAGACACGATTAATATTTATTTTTGTTTTTCAATAGTAAGATCTGTTTTGTTCCTTCTGCTGTAGAAACAATCGTCGATTATATTCGAGGCACAGAAAGTAAAACACTTTCTGTTCGTTTATCGCTTTATCAAACTCACAGTATTTTTTGCCAAAACTACCTTATTCATTGCAACTAGATTGCGCGTTACTGTTTCTACAAACTGACGCAAAACCTAACCTGCTAACCTCTAATTTGACATAGACTTACAGTACAACCAACATAAACTGTGCCAACCTAAGAAAAAAAATCACAACCATTTATGGTCACCCGGTACAAGTAACCATTGTTATGAGACGTTATAACAAAAATCTTACAGCACCCATGCCACCCAAAAGAGCGTTATGTCGATTTGAAAAAAATCCAATCCCATGTGACAATTTCTATTGGATTAGATTAGAGTAACGAATTACGCCTGAATATTTTTAAAGTTTTTAATACAGGGTTATAGAAAAAATTATATAACACTGTAGGAAAGCGTCCTTTCCTCCCTTCGCTTCGGCCATGGAATTTCATCAGCGGTAGGGACTGTCCTTTCTAGTTATACAAGTAAGTATTCGTTCACAGAATATTTGTGTAAATTTGTCGTATCTAGTACTAGTCTGTACGAAACTGAGTATTAACAAGTATTTGAAATGGTAGTAAATTATGAGTAAATCTTTATACAAAAACGTTGTGCTTGCCTTCCGTGTCAGCGCCATTTAAGAGCTGTAGTCAAATTTTACTACTACAGGATACGGAAATATTAGAAATTTTACTATTAACAAGATTCTGTAACTTCTGTATTTACAACAAAAGTGGAAAGATGCACAAACTATATTGACAATGAGCGGACCATTTATGTGGCGGGCTCAAGAGCTAGTCATAAATAACTTAAAGAACAAATTGTTGTGATAAGTGCATGTTTATCGTCAATGTTAACGTGTAAAGTGTATTTAGAAATTGGTGTCATAATGTTTATGACATTTATATCTGTGGATGTGGTGGGGAAAGGGTGGTATAAAATCAGAGCTATATTTAAATCGGATATTGTTTTAATAGCATCACAAATTTGCTGAATTTGCAAATGAAATTCTTGTGACTTTGACGCACTAGAAACATTTTTATAATAGGCTACCGCATTTAAAATTAAAAATACATATTATTTTTGTATATATTAATTTACATGCATCCTAAGATGTTGGCGCAATAAGCATCCGTAATTCTTTAAACAAGTATAAAATGTAAGTCATTAGACTATGTCAACAAGTCTATTATTTTTAACAGGAATTATACGGTGTAAAATTAATTATTTAGATCGTTCAAAGCCGTCCATTATTTTTACCTCATGTGGAACTTGATATTGAGTATTTTCCAGAAAGTTTATACAAAATTATTTTTACTTCCCTCGTCTAAAAGAGATATTCGCAACAAAATTTGTTGCCATATCTTAAAAAATATTGAAAATACAAGTTTTTGTGGTTCTGATCACTGCTACTTGATATTTCAAGTAATTTCTTCCGTAATTACGTATAGATATAAAACCCTTAGTCTGGAACACTTTTAACGGCATATTGTGTGATGTGGTTAGCACCACGTCTTCGACGACTGCCTTGCCTCCCTATTTCCACAATCGTGACTTCGGTACCCAATTTTTAAAGTAACTAGGTGAACCGCTTGGCAATCACTAGGAGTCAGGATTGAACCCTAACCACTCGATCACGCTGGCGCGAACGACTGTTTACTGGACGTTTTATAAAAGACAAAAAAGACAGAATTCAAAATTTTGAATCTGTGTACACAATAGTGCAATTTATGCTCAACAGGTATTCTTTTGTGCATTTCTGTCACCTATCTGGCTATTCTTGCAGAACTTGATTCTTGATAGTAACTATTAATACATTTATTAAATTAGTTACAGATCACATTATTAAACGGAGTTGTTAATAAATTGGCATCTGGAACAATGAGAAATAATGTCTGTCCTTTAAGAATATTTTTCTAGAAAGCCGATGACATGATTTTATGCAGTGGTAACTACAGTACGGTTTTATAATTATAATGTAGACCAAATTTAATAGTTTACTGGATTATTACATTTCAAGGCTCGATCGCCCTTAAGACATGGGTAAATTAGAACAAAGTTGCACATTAATGCTAAATAATATTCAAAAAGTAAATTGGACTTCGCGCCGAAATGGAATAACACTGCATATTTTACACTTCCGGGCAACCAAATTACTATTGCCAGTCGGATGTCTTATAAGTTTTATATCGCATTACATTTAGTGTTTGTCATTCGTAGCTGAAAGACATGCATATCGTTTTGTGATAACATTTTACCATACAATTAAACACGTACTAAAATCGCAATGTGCGAAAAGGTATTTTCTCAATATTGACAAAAATACTTCATCCTCTAACCTCCATTACGGGAGGAGTCGATGGGCACGCAGAGGCTAATTTATGTGACTCACTAATGGTAGTTTACAACTTTGAAATTGAAACGCTTTAAACCTAAACGAGCTGTGGCACCTGCCTCGTCCAAAAACGAACCACTGCGACGTTACTCACCTTCGCTTTTATTATGCGAAGGCTTTCACGAGCGATGTCACTTTTCACACGGGCAAAAGACTCGCAAGTCAAGCGCGTTACTTGGATCAAGAAGATCGATAAACCGGACCCGATATCAAGAACCGTTCCTTACAATACTCCCACGTCAGTTATTATAATCTTGGTTAAGTTGTGTTCGAATTGCCATGTCTGATGTGTATTGTTCGCAGGAAGAAGTGGATTTCAGTCAAATGACGACTACTTTATTTAGAAGCTCGGATCAGCGTTCAAATAATTTGCTACTTTTTGGCTTGGGCACGACCTCATAATTTACTCTTTTTGTTGCGTCGAAGCCCTATCGCGATCTAAACTGCGGCAGCTTCGCTTTTTTACTGCTCCTCGTTTGCTTTTATTAAACAGTAGTGATTTTATTAAATGCCATCCAAACAAGATATCTGCGATAACTCAGCCATACGAAACTGTTTTAATGAATTTCTTATACTAAGACCCTAGCAGCCCTAGATCTTGGACGTGTAGTTAAGGAGAAAGTGATGTTCAATAATGCAGATACAACAATGTAGTTATAAAAAGTATCTGATAGTTAGATTTGATGTTACTGGATTCTCGAACTTGCAGTAATCGACGATTAGTTCTCATATATAGGTATTTCAGTTATATTACTGGTTCAAAAATGAATGCAGCAACTGATCATACAACATATTGTACTAAGTTAATTAAAAAATCCCTTAAGAAGTCAACTGCTGTCAGTTTACCTTTACGTTATAAAATGGCATCTAGGTAAGAAATGCCGCAGGATTTGTTTTTACAGCAGCTTCTAAACGTTTCAACAGGACGGAGTGACATTTAATTTCACTCGAATTGTACTCATGTGATTTTCTGAAGGGAAGGGAGGAGCTTGCACATGGTCACTAAATTGACTGGATATGACCTCAGTCGATTGAGTAGTTTTTTCCAGGGATATTCTGTAAAAATAAATGCTCAAGGAATCAAATTACAAATTCAGAGGTATTCAAACAAAGCGCTAAGTGGTGGCTGCATACGCTTTGGGTTGAGCGACTGAAATTAAAAATAGAAGGGTCCTAACACTCCGTAACTCCCTAAAATTCGTACATAAGAGTAGTCAAAGGTGAGGAGATTTATCATTGATCACGGTGTAATCCACAAAATCGGTTAGTGCCGGATATGCTAATTACTACAGACTTGTATATTTATTTAAGTCGATGTTAGCTGTTGTAATCAGGAATTTTGAATTAGACTGTGTACAGTATTGTCACTTAGGGGGCTTATAATTCGGAATTTTCATGCGCAGGAGCGCCTTCATCGCTCTATTTGATGTGTGTTTAATAGGTCGACTTAAATCGTTGTACTGGTGTGGTTCCTGTGTATTTTTTTGTAAAGCAACTTACAAGAAGTTTCAAAAGAGCAAAATCAGAATTGACATGTATTTTAGGCGACGCGTTAAATATAACTCTCTTATCGGCAGAATCTGTCAGTATACCACCTCTCGACAAGGATTGCTGGATCATGGTCTAAGTGCATCGACAATAATTGTTTAAATTTTCAAATACGGAATACGTGGCGCCCAGGTATCTAAACTAGCATTTTGAGTTGATGCACAATTACGTTCTTCATTGTTTTACTATATTCGACGCAAACCGCCCCTTTGTCTCGACTGTTGAGCTGGCCGGAACAATTTATTGTTGTGGAGTTGTGTGATATTATAGGGCAATGATCGTTTAGCGGAGCCGTAGCATTGGTTCATTAACTAATGTTGTAATTTCGAAATTATCCCCGGTAACAAGTGAACTGGTGTATATCGTATTTATTTTTATTGTGTGTTTAAATAATGTGCATATCGGATAACGAAATTATCGCGTCCATTGAAAATGAGTGTCGAAATGCAACGTGAGGATTTATTGGGAAGAAGTTGGAAAGTGTGTTTTCTTGAGAAATTCGAAAGTTTAGATAAACAGAAAACCACTACTACATATTAACAAGAAATGGATACGATACCCCTTAACTGAGATTAAAGAAGCTAAAATTGTAAAGAAGCCGTCTTTTCAATATCAAAGAGCGAAATTGGCGGAGGAGTTGAAGAGATTGCCTTCCAACTAACTGATATCCACCATACACCAATTGGTCAAATTAATAGTCTTAGTTTTGTGAAATTTACGAAAAATACAGGGCCCTTCATTCAGCAATCAAATAATCATCATACAAATCCATGTTTGAAATTCTACCAAAAGTTGAACTGATCACATGAACATTATCTTATGATGTTATTGAAAATATCCATGTTGAAGGCGACCTTCAAAAGACCATCGAGCAGAATACTGCCGAGTTGGAGCAAAGGAGTGGAGGAAGTAATGATACCTGATATATCATTAAACGCAATATCATTATACTTATTCCGGATGTCGACATGTCAAAGGCAGAGTTGCAAAAACGCGTAGGAGTCGTGCTTGCAAGAAATCAAGACAATGTAGGAGTCGTGCTTCAAAGAACTGAAGATTGCAATTAGTGCCTAAGCAGAAACATAATGATTCTTTGCAGAATTGAATTTGCTGTGCTTGTAAACAATTTCCATTCTGTATGAAAAAAGGAACTTTGCACTTCAAAATGTCACAACAGCATGGCTTGCAGCAGTTGGTAGCTAAAATATATACAATATGAGTTGAATAAAGCTATTGTTACAAGAAAATGTAAAAGCATCATATACAGAACCCTAATACGACGTGAGCTAACCTACGCCTCAGAAACGTGGACACTAACCAGGTCAGAAGAAGTACTCCTAGGACTATTTGAAAGACAAGTCTTATGAACTATATATGGCCCCGTGATGGAAAATGGAATATGGCGAAGGAGATTGAACCACGAACTTTATGAACTATATGATAACGTAGACATACTCAAGATAATCAAAGTTGGGAGACTCAGATGGGCAGGCCACGTTATTAGAAGAGAGGGCGCAAACCCGACCAAACGCATTTTACTAACAAAACCGGAAGGTAACAGAACTGCTGGAAGACCTAAACTCAGATGGTTGGATGCAGTGGAAAAGGACCTGAAGAGCATGGGAATACGAAACTGGAAAGCCGTAGCCCAAGATAGAGACAGATGGAAACAACTACTTGAAGAGGCCAAGACCCAAGCCGGGTTGTAGAGCCATTGATGATGATGAAGATGATTGTTATTGTTACAACAACTAGCTTTAACAGTGGAAGAGGCCTAAACTAAAGCGAAATACATAATAATTATTGTGTAGTTTTTAATTCAATGTTCTTAAATGTTTTTAATAGTATACACTAATAGCAGCATTCCTACAATGCCTTCGTATTATTTAAATAGTTCATCGTCCACATATTTTACTAACTTCCTAACTGATAAAAAATTATTCAGTTTGACACACACAAAGCTGGTCAAGAATGGTTTGGTTTGGATTTTTCGCAGATTTTCAACTTTAGAGTTAATACGGCAGAACAGTATTCCCCGTATAAAGGGACATCATAAATGACTAACAAGCACGTGAACAGTGGGGGTTGCTCAGAGGTACGAGCCTCTGATTGTGGTTTAGATAATCTGGCTTTAATTCCCAGGAACTCCATCGGCTTGTGGCGACTTCACTGCAATTCCCCAATCTTCAAAAATGAGATGTTAATCTTGTAGTGTTGTATACAAGCACTGCTTCGATGTGTCAGAACATCGACGACATTCGTGGTTTACCTAATTCTCAGTTCTCATGGTGTGTTAATTGAACAGTTACATTCAGAAGAGCTGGGTTACTTAAATAGTTTTGGGTAAGTAGCATCATGCAGATGCCAATACATTGTTGTTACTGTCAGATTTTGTTTTCTAAACGTGGTTGTCAACAGTGTTAAGTGGATTGCCTATATAACGTGGTCGGTTAGTCTTCAAAATGCGTTGATGTGAGTTTTTTATTTCTGTCTTATTTTTAATTATGTTTATTTTTAGTCCAATTCGACGATTTGTTTTGATATTCTCTTGGCTTTTTCGGTAGTTTTTTATCTTCAGCAAATAGCTTTGTTTTTAAAGTTGTAGCCTGGCTCTATATTTATATAAGAGTATTAACTACTTGACGTTATATACAAACCGTGGCACAAGTTTTTATATGTCTTCCTCAAAAAGGTTGTCGCCTGGTCACTCAGCCAACTGTTCACGTTGATTTTTAGCTTCTTTAAACTTTTGCACTATTCCCACATACAGCTATCGCTTATAAACCGTACGCTCTCAACAATTAATTTCGACTGGATTTAGTTTTAGATAAAAAATCGTGTCTTGGTGAGCTTATTGTTTATTTCTTGTAATTCAAATTCAAACGTATATAAAGTCGTAGATATTGTTATGATACGAGCATAATGTATAATGTGGTTTAAAAAAAAGTTGGTTTAAGAAATTGAGATATTACAATGGGTTGATAATGTTTATATAGTTCCCTGAATAAATCCGGGATAAGACGTATTAGTATGTATTTGAAAGATAGCTAGTGGAAAGTTACAGGTGGATTAAAAATAAAATAAAATATATAAAATACAGTTTAGGAATCAATGACAAGTGTTGAATTCGAATAAAGATAAAATTAAGTAGATAAATATCCAATAAGAATAGACTAGAAGGCATCAATAATGTATTAACTAATTTTAGTATCATTAAAAATATGGAAGATAACCCTGTTTATTGCTTATATTGATGGTTGGTATAAATAGCATATATAATCTAAATCTGCGTGGTGATAAGAAAATACAATTTTAAAAGAACAAGCATAGAAGAAGAATTAACTAAAGAAGATTACTGGAAAATAGTAGACCAAACTAATTGATAGAAGAATTGTTACATCAAAAGTACAGTACTGTTACGTTTTTACTTTCGGGCTATTTAAAAATTATACGACGCTTCTGGTTTTAAACGTTTATTTACTATGATTAATTATGATTATTTAAAAATACAAGAATTATGAAGGCAGAATCACTTATAAACTACAGGCACTATTTTTAACAACGATACGCTTATTTAATAATTATTTATATACAGCTTAACAGTAAGGATTTATATGGTTGTATTTATTTGTTATTTATTTCACACGGTTCGTTTATATCACGCGCGCTTCGAGTCTGATGAGAACTACTGAGAACTCCGGCGGCCGTGCATTTATATTCGGGTAATTTCCTTCGAGATCAATCTAGACTTCCCTCGACCTTTCTGGGAACCGCATGACGCACCCATCGCAGCTGGCTCCAAGGGCGCTGACGTCACGCCTCTGCACCTGGGGTCCAAGGTTGCAAGGTCGTTTCTGGAGGTTCTAGGACAATCGGGTCACTGGGTCATGATTCCGGGGCAATGACCGGCAGCAGGATCGTTGCAGTACTAAAGAGGCATATTGGTTCAGCTTTATTTTGAGTATTACATTTGACATGTGACGGGAGAAAAATGGGATTACACCAGGATATGTGTTGTTGAGTGGAGCTTCCAAGGGGGTAGCATCTGAGAGAGAAGGAGCGTTCCAGGTAGCAGTGGACTGTGGCAGATGGAGGTGTAGGTTTGCTGATAGCTGACGAGAGTTTGAGATTTATTGGTGTTGGGCAGTAGGAGCGAGTTATCTGTTGAAGAGAGGTGCATTGCAGTAGGAAGACTAAAGGGGTCGAGCTGCAGATCTCAAATAGGTTGCTGTCTTGGAAATTGAGTAAGAACGATACAATGTGGGTGATTTCGTAGAGTATACTAACTAGAAAACAAATAAAGACGTTAATACGCTGAAATTGATTAACAGATAAGAACTTACTGTGTTATTAAATATTATAATGTACCATTGTGGACATTTGTCATTGAAATTTGAGAACTGTCTTTGACATTTGGTTGACATCAGATGTGACTTATAGGGTTTCCGGATCCCGGGACTGGAAACCCTAGTGACTTACGATTTGAAGGAGGTTTTAAAATATTGGAAGATCAATTACTCAGAAACAAGTAAGTAGATAACGGATCCCACCCCTATAAAGTTTCAGACGCTATTATAAAAAAGAAATTATTGACATTATTATTCAAGAAGGGCAATTTGTAATTTAAAATACCTAATTAACATAAATATTTGAAAGTTTTGCACATTTAAAGGCACAACAAAGGGTAGCCCGTGCAATATATATTTTTTCAAATAAATGTATATTTTGATAAAGTACAGTATATTGCTATCTAACAATTTGAGATACATAGATACTAAGGTTTTTAAATTTTGTGTTCAGTATACCACTTTGGAATTTTTTCAAATCAGTGACATTATTATCGCTCACTTCTTGGTCCAGGTAATCTTATATATAGTGCTCCAGCAATGTGATACATGAAATTAAAGAATCGTTTTAGTTGTCCTGCACCAAACCGGATCAGTTTATTCTTGAAATAAGTATATTCTAAATTTAAAATAAATTTCAAGTGTCACAGCCCACAGATGGATTGAATAACGAAGTTTTCTAGCACATCAATGTCTTTAAGATACTAAAACCGCCACACCTGTTTCACAGAATTTTCTTAATATTCCGTGGTTTCCTTTGATCAAAATTCAAAACTAATAATAAAGCATTACATGCGCCCAGAGCATCAACATTAATATTATATTACGACGTTAATATGGTAATATAAGCATCAGTAAAGGATTTACGATGTAATGCTACAGAAGTGTGCAGCATACAAAATAGTGGAAATCCTTGTCATTAAATGAATAGAAGAGTTTTTTAAAATATAACATGAGCACAGTTTAAGTATTTATGTTACACCTGTTAGATGTTGATATGCATTACAATTTCGCCTCAGTATAACACGGTAATTCTTTACTAGTGTTCTAATCGCGATTAAACAAACGTGTATTATATACTAAATTTCAAATAGGAATGCAGTAGATGGCGCTCTAAACTCAGTTTTACACTAGGAAAATATACGTTTTTAACTGCTTGTGTTTTACAATAATTTTGTTCTGTATAATTCAAATAAACGTTGTAGGCCAGCCTGTTTTATCCATATTTATTGGTTTTTCTTTTATATTTTTAGGATTCATACCGAATGTCAAATTGACATTTTGGGAAAAAAATCAGATTGTTGCAATGATGACTTTGTTTCAACCAATCACGGCCATCGTTGTGATTACTACTTAGTTCTAAGTACTGCATGCTTATTTGAAATTTACTATAGATATCAAAAGCAAAACGGCAGCATTTAGCATGTGCTAGAGCTTACAGCTGCAGTAGGGTTTAAATTGATGACTACAAGGGCGCAAGATACATTGAACATTAGACTCGTTCTATCACCAATCCCATATTTTAATAGCCTAACAGAGACATACCTCTTTTTTCTTTCTCTCTCTATTCATTCGATTGATCTATTACCTTAATTCCATCCCATTTTCCATTTCTACAGAATGAATGCTTCATTTTGACATTGCATCCGTCTCTAATATCATGATTCCGTTTACTGTATAGTAAGGTTTTTTCTGCATTTTTAAGCACTTACTTTTTTGTGTGTCGTCTTTGTATTTGCATTGGTGGTCATTATGTCATAATTGATCTTGCTACTGTTTTATAGATTCCCGATTTAGCTTCCTCCAGTGTAGGTGCATATCATCTTAGTTGTGCTATCTCTATAACAAAATCTATTAATTCCTTAATAAATGAAAATAGTATATTAAAGTATGAGTGGATAACAAGGTCTTTAAAACACGCGCGAGTTTTCGAGCACGACGGCGTAGCCGGAGTGCTCGAAACAGAGCAAGTGTTTTAAAGACCAGTTATCCACGAATACTTTACGCCGTTTTTTATTATACCTGCAATACTGGAAATAAATTACGCACGAAAAACTTAGAAATAATTTTTGTCGTGATAAATCGAGAGGTCATAATAATATTGCTACTATAGTTACGGGAATTGTTTACGCTTTTGTCGCATCCACGTCCGTTGTTGCATTCAGTCGTGTCAGCAAAATAAAGATAGCGATGAAGTTATAATGTTACCTATATACCTTGTTTCCTTGACAACCTTTAAAGCTCGGCGTGCTTTAATCGCTGTTTTCGCACGCTAAGGCGTGCTTTAAATGGCGATTCTGATGCAGGTATAATAAAAAATAATGAAATTGTTAAATAGTTCTGAACGTTTTACATATATATTTTCTTACCTGTAATATTTAATATTCTTTTGTAAGATACGTAAAGAATGAAAACTAGAATACGTTATTCTTTAAAACAGATTCATTTAAAACAGATTCATAAATATTGCCTTCTTTTGCCAACTATAAATATTATATAAATTGTTTTATAAACAATAGAAAATCTATAATGTTTTCCAAAACAATTTATGTTGAAAAAATGTTTCTTTTGACGATGCAACTAACTAAAATACATCGAGGCAGTCGTGTTGTACAATACATGTGTGATAATCCATCATTAATATAATTGTTTGCTTACATACTCGGACACAGATGTATTAATGATGCACTTATCTCATAGTATAGTAAATAACTATTATCCAATACCTCTCAATAAACAACTCATGACTATAACGATTATAACAATCGCAATATCAATATTACACACAAGTGACTTTTTTATTGTCATAACTGAACTAGTGAGTTTTAGTTTACACAATGATGTTTAATTCCATCTGTGGTCTGATGTCACCTGGCAACCGAAAAGGTTAAAACAAACAGGTACTGTGATTTCAAATAAAAACGGTGGTTTTGATGCTTCTGAGTTTATTAAAAGGTATGGATACATTTTGTACAGCATGCGTAATGTTACGAGGTATTACCCACACGAGAAAATTAGCCCATATGGCCTACGTGGCCAAACTTTTTCTCTAGTAGGTAATATCCACATAACACTACTCGTATAGTAAATAACTATAAAATATGGGAACAGTCACCGTTACTTAAATTTACTGGTGCAATAAGAATATATTTTCATTAAGGTGCTATTTGGATTTTTGTTTAACAAAATAAAGATAATATCTGAAATACCTTAATTTGGAGTGGGACTAAAATTTAACGAAGGAGCAAAGGCATGTACAATCAGCCAGATGAGTTGCAAGAAATGAAATTGAAAAAGGTACATTGCAATTCAGGAAAGAAAGGGTTAAAGTGGAATTTGGTTGGACAAGATAGTAGGGGACATTAAAAAGGATGCAACTCTGGTATGTGGACTTTTAATGTGCAGAATTGAACCGGTGTGTGTAAATTTGTAAACTGTCTGTAAATTGTATTAAGAGGTGCTTCGTTTTGAATTCGGAGTAACAGATGCACTTGGCTGAGAATAGAGGTTCAGATGTTAATTACGAAGAAAATTAATATTTAATATTTATTATGTTAATTTAGTATCTTTAATTATGTCCAATCAATTTAAGAGATGTCAAAATTTAGACAATCACTAAGAATATGATGGTAACTAGCTTGCGTGCTTAGTTACATAGTTTAAATATAATAGACTGTGTATTTTCATAAGAAATAGAAATACACATGTTTTTGATATGTTCCAGTAAATTATATTGTATTCAGTCATAAATGATTGAATAACTGCGTATTAAAGTATTTTAATAAATAACGTGTTGTCATTTAGCTTTTGAAATTGTAATAATAGTTTTTAAGCTTATGTTGTCCCTTAGAATAGAACATATTTTTTACGCCGAAAGCGTTGAATTAGATTGCTGGGTTGATACATATGATCAAAATAAAGTTTATTAACAAAACTGAACATAAAAAAAACTAGAGAAATTGCTGAACGAATAATTTCATTAGAAACATTCTGAAGTTTCTGAAAATACGAGCACATTTTTTGGTAATTTTGTCTCCCAGTTTTTGTACTGCGTTTCTAGTGTTTTTGAAAATTGTGTTTAAGGTGCGGGAATAAAAAATAGGCCAGTGAGTGAAGTCTGGAGATCTCGGGAGTGTTCAGTCGTCATAACATTGACGCAAATAATAAAGTCGAGCCAAGACTGCATTGGCAAGTTCCGAAAGAAACAAGTATAATACTTATTAAAGACGAGTCAAGTCTTTAGTACTAAGTACAAGGACGAGCCAAGTCCCCGCTACGCTCTTAACAAGTGCGTTATACCAGTCGAGCCAGGACTGTAATTAGTATTTGGAGGAACGAGCCAAGTTCCTCTTGTGACAATTGGGCATAGCTTACTGGATGATCCAGATGAAGAAATGTTCGTTTCAGGTGGCGACGCTTTGCAGATGCTCTTCGTTTTTCTGACTTCGGCGGCATGACTGGAGAACTAACACAAAACACAACTGGTACGTAGCACACTAAAAAGCGTAACGAAGCGACTCCAGCGAAGGGTCGTGAATGACGTCGTTGTTTTTTGTTTTGCTTTGAAAATAGTGCACGTAGAAGACGAAAATCGCCTACTACCAAGGCGGTCTATATTGCTACTACATCATCATCATCAGCTGCCAGTATTAAACCTTTGTGGTTTGTTCCGGTCTCATGAAAATTGACCATTCCAACGTTTCTTTGGTCGTCTCAGTCTTCTTTTCCCTCGTGGTCGATAATGTATAATTTGTTTTGCGATACGACAATCGTCCCTTCTTAATATATGATCCCTCCAATTATGTCTATATTGGTCAATGGTTGTTAATAAATCGAAAATTTTCAGTTCTTGACGTATCTCTTCATTTTTTTTTGTGATCTAGTAGCGTATATCCAGCTACCCATCTAAGAAACTTCGTCTCCGTCGATTGTATTGCATTTCTTTCTTTCTGCATGAGGGTCCAATTTTCTGATCCGTATAATAGTACTGGAACAGCCATTACCTTGTAGAGTTTTAATTTTGTATCTTTACTAACTAGCCGTAAATGCCTTCTGATGGTTCCGCACATTTGTCTGAATTTATTTAGTTTATTGTACACATCTTTGTTGTTTGTGTATGTAACGTTAAAACCCAAATAATTGAAACAATTTACTTGTTAGATAGTTTCAATGTCTATAATAATTTTGGCCCTAATAGGTTCTTCACCTTGAAAAGTTAGGACTTTGGTTTTCAAAGTTGAAATTTCTAAGTTGTGGGTTTTCGATATTTTGCTTAATGTGTGTAGTCCATACTGTAGATTATCTTCTGTGGTTGCAAATACCGTTTTGTCATCAGCAAACAAAATAGTGTCAATTTCGATATTGTTTATTTTAAAGTGTGTTTTTATTTTATTTTTCCAGTCTTTTACGACTTGGTCCATTATGTTATGATATCATAAGAGTGGATATAGTTTGATGATCAATACGATAAAAAGCTTTGGTAAAGCATTGTAGTCGTCAGTCTTTGCAAAGGTTTACAATATAAAAGGATATTTGAATTACATTTTTAAATAGAGATAAAATTTTAAAGAAATGAGAATGGAAAGTATAAATTTCATATAGTTTAATTTATAAAGTAAGATGTTAAAAGAGAAATTATTTACTACTGATATCAGATACGACAGACCAAATTAAAATATTAAAAGATAACAAAGTATTTATTTATTTATTTATTTATTCAACCGACAGGCCAGGCCCAATAACGGGTTGAAAATACAATTTAAGACGGTGAACACAGTTACAATACAATACATAATGAAAATAAAGATCATTGTAATTATAAAAATTTAGCTCATCTTAGTAGCAGCAGCATAACATAAATAACAGAATATAGCATAGCAAATTGCGCAAATATAAACGAATACACATTTAACAAATTGTACAAGAAATTAAAAAATGAAAAAGAAAAACAATTAATCGCTTAGGTATTACACGTCACGATTCAGGACTTGCGTGGCTTGTGTTTTAAAAACTTTTATATTATCATGAAATATATCCGAATTGTGGCAGTGATTTGCAATTCTTGAAATTCTATGGAGGGGTGAATTGAATGCATAATTTGTGCGACAAATAGGTATGTGGAAGGTAGATCTATGTCTATAATTGTAGCAGGGAACTGCTAGCATCAGGCACTGAAGTATCTGGGATGCATCAACCCTGCTGTTGATAACATTATACGTAAACAGAGCAGAGGCAAGATCTCTCCTTTTTTCTAAACTGCAAAAATTAAATTCTTGAAGCATAGATGCATAAGATTTCGCAAGAGGAAAAATTCCGTGTTTTTTATAATATATGAATCTTAGAAATTTCTTTTGCACTTTTTCAATTTCGTTCTTATGAACTTGGTAGCACGGAGACCATATAATTGCGCCGTATTCTAAAATGGGTCGAACATAAGAAGTGTATAACCAAATAAAAGACGATATACGACGAAAATTTGCAGCATTGCGCAAAATGAAACCCAGAGTCTGATAAGCTTTTTTAATGGAATTGTGAACGTGCTGATTAAATGTCAACTTGTCATCGAAGACTACTCCCAAATCTTTAATACTATCATTCCTTGTCAGGTTGCTACCTTTGACATTATAATTATAAAGCAACGGTGTTGGGCTTCGAGAGTATGAAATACAACTACACTTTGCGATATAGAGGTTTAAGTGATTCCTTTCCGACCAATCCACAACACGATTCAGGTCTTCCTGCAATTTTGAAAAGTCATGAAATGAAGAAATTACTTTGTAAATTTTGAAGTCGTCTGCAAAAACTTGGCACTCAGAGTACTTTACACAGTCCGATAAATCATTAATTAATATAAGGAAAAGAAGAGGCCCTAGATTCGACCCTTGAGGTACTCCTGATGTGGCATTATAGTTATTTGATGTACTGCCATTATAGACAACATATTGCTTTCGATTCGAGAGATAAGATACCATTAATTTTAAAAAAATTTCAGAAATAGAATACGAATGAAGTTTTTTTAATAATGTATCGTGTATCGTGGTGAACTCTGTCGAATGCTTTAGAAAAGTCAGTATATATGACGTCCAACTGCCCACCACTATACATTGATCCGCTAGCAGTTTGTGTAAAGGATAAAAGGTTTGTGACTGTGGATCGACCAGGAATAAACCCATGCTGGTAAGGAGAAACATAACTTTTTATATAAGACAATAGGTACTTGTAGATCACACTCTCAAAGATTTTACATGGGACTGAAAGCAGAGCTATAGGCCTGTAGTTAGCACAGTCATTTTTATTGCCATTCTTGAAAACTGGACAAACTTTAGTGACTTTCCAGCTCTGTGGAACATGATTAGTTTTCAAAATTAAATTAAATATAAGATGATATGGTTTTATGAAGAATTCTGAGCATGCTTTATACACATAGGCGGGTATTCCATCCGGTCCCACCGAACGCTTTGGAGCTAAGGCCTTAAATCCATCTTCAACATCTTTAATAGTTATACTTGACATATTGAAACAATCGTGATGTATTAAAGGCAGTGCGTGTGAGAACGAAACATTATAGCTTGATGGATTCGGAAGGAATACCGATTTAAAATGTTGGGGGAACGCATTCACAATTTCCTCATTCGTAGTTAGAGTGTTATGTAGGTATCAAATGTATATTTAAATATAGTAAGCATCAATAATGAAAATACGGTAGTTAAGAGAGTTGTTTTGAATGGAGAATAACAAATTTTGAAAAATGTAACATAATATTTTGGATATTAAAAAATTTTTGAAAACTTTACTGTTTTATATATAATAATGGTACTGGTATAATAAGAACAGTGATTAAATAAATCTATGAATATTAAATAATGTGAAATATAATTATAATGGTGTACGAGTAACAGAAGTCTCAATTAAAGAAGATCTTTGATAATAACAATTTTAATTGCATGAAGAGCATTTTATAATAAATAAAAATATAAGATTTGGATTGGGCTGCTTTATTGGAGTTAATACAATTTAAAAAAAAAAAGGAAATAAAAAAGGATTCGACTGGTGCGGAGTACTGCAGGTGTAGGAGTCATTTATGGAGGACTGATGTATCTACTTGGGAATCATTCTGAGTGATTGGCTATATTGGGGTGCTTCGTCGTCATGCAGAGGACAGATCATCGGGACGTTGAGCCTGCAAGGAAATGGTATTAATTTGGAATATAACAAGAATAGTTTACTGGTAGAAGAGGATTGTGAAGGAGTGATATGTGGGTCGACGGGTGCAGTTTTTGGTTGAACAGAGGTTGGATTCTTCGACTACTTTGAGGTTTTTATAGAAGATTTGACGGCTGTAAATTGGTTGGACAGTTACTTGCAGTTGGACGTGTTCGTGTGGTAACTGATTGTACAAAGGGGTCTGTGGTGCTGGATGTGCAATTAATGGCGTCAATAAGGTTGGTTATTAGTTTAGCCTAGAATAAAACTGAAGTATATGAACAATATTTATTACTTGCAATAATTAAAATAGTTAATACTTACTATAAAAGATAGAGAATGTCATACATCATAATAATATTGAAAACAGTGTACGTTGGTCGTATCTGATTACAAGTAAAAGAATTATTTTGAATTCAGTCAAGATAAGTGACATTTAAGGTCATTTGACAATTGAGATTTATTCTAAATATTTATATATATACAGGGTGCCCGAATTTCGTAGGGACAACATGGGTAACTTTTGTATTTGAAGAGATAGAGAGATGGTTAAATTAGCAAAAAGGTGCAGGTTTGAGAGCTCATTAAGAATCCATCTTCAAATTTTACTTGTCTAAAATTTAAAAAAAACAAAATCTCCTCATTTCTTTTATATGCCGTAACTTTTTTGTTACTTAAGATATTGAGATGCGATTTGAACTAGTTTGCATGGTAATGTAAATAATTTTATTGGCACTTAATAAAACCAATTTTATTTGTGCAAATTTTTAGTAATCTAACCTAACCTCAAAATTTTAAATTGGTACCGTACAATTTTTTTGGCCCTTTTAAGAGAGGATTTTTTTCTGAATGCAATGATGTATTACATGATATGGAAACTTTTTCAAAATTTTGAAAAACTGAACTTATTCTTTTTACAGGCAGAAATCGCAATAACTTTGTTTTTTGTTTATCACGTTATCTGTGAAATTATGTTTCGAAACAAAAATCAGGCTTATCATTATACGTCCCTTCCAGTAGTGTTAGTGTGTTCGGTATGTTTGACGTGTAAGTTCTACGTTCTTATAGCACTTGATATAAGCACAAAATACATCATATTTTCAAAATTTTCGGTTATAAGTTGAAGTAATAACACTCACACTACTGACAGGCACGTATGATGATAAGCCTGCTTTTTGTTTCGAAACATAATTTCACAGTTAACGTGATAAACAACAAACAAAGTTATTGTGATCATGGCACTAGTGATTTCTGCCTGTAAAAAGAATAAGTTCAGTTTTTCAAAATTTTGAAAAAGTTTCCATATCATGTAATACATCATTGCATTCAGAAAAAAATGCTCTCTTAAAAGGGCCAAAAAAATTGTACGGTACCAATTTAAAATTTTGAGGTTAGGTTAGATTACTAAAAATTTACACAAATAAAATTGGTTTTATTAAGTGTCAATAAAAGTATTTAAATTACCATGCAAATTAGTTCAAATCGCATCTCAATATCTTAAGTAACAAAAAAGTTACAGCATTTAAAAGAAATTAGGAGATTTTGTTTTTTTTTTAAATTTTAGACAAGTGGGCCATGACAAGTAAAATTTGAAGATGGATTCTTAATGAGCTCTCAAACCTGCACCTTTTTGCTAATTTAACCATCTCTCTATCTCTTCAAATACAAAAGTTACCCATGTTGTCCCTACGAAATCCGGGCACCCTGTATAAGCGAGCTTTTTCCAGCATTAATTTTGCCGGTTCTCGCATCCTACACGCCATTGTGGTCGGTTTTGCCAATCGTTTGGTTGTAAATTACGCCTGTCCATGGCTTCTAGTATCCCATGTTTCCACTGTCTAGGTGGTCGTCCTCTTCTTCTTCTTCCTCTTGGAACCCATTCCCAAATTCGTCTAGGCCACCTCTCAGGACCCATTCTCATCATGTGGCCATACCATAATAGTTGCCTAGCTTCAATGGTGTCGAGCACAGTTGCCTCCGCTTTCATTCTTGCTCTTATGTCATCATTTCTCACATGTTCTATACGTGAAATTCTGCAGCTTCTTCTCATTGCATCCATCTCTACGGTATTTATTCTACTTCTATTACGTTTTGTTAATTCCCAGACGCCTGATCCATATATTAGAATACTTTCTACGACCGACTTGTAAATTCTTCTTTTAACGTGTGCTTTTATGGTGTTCGACCAAAATATTGAGTTTAATTTTTGTATTGCTTGTTTACCCTGTCTTATTCTTAGATCTATCTCTTTCTGGCATTTTGCTGTGTCAGATATAGTTACACCGAGATATTTATAATCCCTACACCCTTTTATTTTTCCAGTTTCTAAAACTAGGTCAATTGGTTTTTCCCCTACTACCAAATATTTGGTTTTGTCGTAGTTAATTTGCAGGCCCCATTTTTTATAACTTTCGTGGAATTTCCTCATGTACTCAATATCATCACGGTCTGTTGCTGTCACAACCTGGTCGTCAGCAAACAATAAAGTGTGTAAACAGTCATCGTATATGGGGACTCCCATGGCTCCACATTTCCTTTGCCATTCATGCAGTGCATTTTCACTGTATATCTTAAAAAGCGTAGGGGCAATACAACATCCCTGTCGCAGACCTTTATTCGTTTTAAATGGTTCCGATAATAAGTTGCCCGTTTTAACCATACTGTAGCAGTCATTATAGAGACTTTCTAAATATTTGACAAGTTAAAAATAAGACAACTAGATAAATGAACCTAACCCTGATTGAGTTTTCATGGCAATAGTATTTTTCAAGTAGAAATTAATTGATAAATAAGAAATAAATACTTACAGCTAGCAGAGCAGGGCAATCGAATTAAATACTTATGGTGTCGAAACATTAAGCCATTGCAATATATATATTAAACAGCGACGGTGATAGAGGGCATCCTTGTCATACTCCGCAATTTATTGTTTCAGTTTTCTTATCCTTTCTTTCATTTCTGGTGTTGATCGTAATTTTATTTTCTTCGTATATATTTTGAAATACTTTGATGAGGTGTTGGGGTATACCTTTGTTCAGCATGATTTCCCCAAGTTGATTTCTATTCACCTTATCAAAAACCTTTTTGTAGTCTATGAAGGCTATGTAGGTAGGTAGGTTAAATTCTTTCAATCATTTGTGTAACGGTAAAGATGCAGTCTCAGCACGATCTACCTTTTCTAAATCCATGTTGTGTTTCCGATAAGAGTGTTTCTATTATTGTGTTCAACCGTCTTGTCAAGATATTGGCATATAATAATTTATAGCAAGTATTAAGTAGGCTGATTCCTCTGTAATTATTACAGTCTTTGCGGTCTCCGCGTTTGAATATAGGTGTTATTGTGGCTACTTTCCAGTCCTCCGGTATATGACCAAAGCGCCAGCAGGTGTTCATGAAATCTAGTAGCTGTATGTGTAGGGCAGCCGGAGCATATTTTATAAGTTCGATATTTATATTGTCCGTGCCAGGAGTCTTTTTATTTTTTGGCGTGATGCAGCGCCATGAGGAATTCATCCATTGTAATAGGATCTACATGTTCATTTATGAATGTTTGTGTGACTTCTTGTTCCTCTTCTTGTTGTGTCCATAGGTTTTTGTAGCGATCAAACCATATTTGTTCACTAATTGTGTTGAGTCATATGTTGTCCCTTTCATTATTATTGAGTTACCGTAATATTTCTTGAGAATGACAACTTATTCTGTCATGTCCTGTTGTTGATTTACCATTATCTTTGCGATCAAAATATCCAGTTTCTTGGGGTGATTATAAACATATAAAAATCAGGTTCCATAAAAAAACGCATTGGGAAATGGTTGTCGGAGGTTATTTAAACCAGCTCGAGTGTTGTAACCTCCTTCAATATTACTGAACATATACCATTTCAAAAATATAACGCAATTATAAACGTATTTTGTTTTTTTCATTTTGAGAGGTATTTTCAACTTCGATGCAAAGAACAACGATAAAACTGACTCGTTATGTTTGTCATAACCTCCTCTTATCTAATTTTTCTGGCGCATGGTACTACAGAGAAATAAGAAATATGGTTTTACTTTCAGCATTCCCAATGGATATATATCATATGACTGCCTTATAATTACTTAATGACCAGAATTACCGTTGACGTGTGTTACAAAATTCCAACAATTAATTTTCTTGGCTTGGAAGCGAAAACAACGTTCTTTGTCGACTCCCTTGGGCAAGAGGGTGCATCGGCATTCCAGGGTGAAGACTATGACGAAGTAGCTAATTAATCAAAGCGTGTGTCAGAAGTCGCCGCGTATGCACCTAAACTGAGAAATATTACCTCTTAGCAACCCTCTTGTGCATTTGCAAGGAAAACTAGCTTTCCGCTGCAGAGCAGCCGACAAGGGGCGTTATCGTGGAAAAATATTGCTATTTACATGAATGCGTGCTCGGAAAGAATTTAGTGCGACAAATATTTGTCCCTAGATTTATATATTGTTCAGATATTTTGCTGCATGGGGATTCGGTGAAACTGCAGGCCCTGTATTTTGAAGGAAAACCAACAACAATAAATCTCTTAAAACAAGTCGCCGAGCAGGGGGAAATTTTGCATAGACGTTAGAAAATGTAGAGCGTCTAACGTCATAAAGCTTGCTCGGCTTGTAGTGAGTGAGTAGTGAAACTATAAATTACGAAATTAAAAGAAAATTGTAATTAATCAATTATTACAATTGCCAAGTGGTTTTTGTTGTCATTATGGCCATAAAGATAAATCAAAACAATGTTGATCCTGCACGTTTTGGAACTAGACTAATAAATCGCTTTATTACCCTAATATGATTAACTATAATTTGATTATTTTCATTGGAATGTGGCACAGCCCAGCCAATTCCATTAAAAAAGTAATTTGCTGTATTTGTAGAAGAATTGACAGCTAAGGTCATATTGCTATTAAACGACTAATCCATTGTAAAGATCGTTTGTTTATCGAACCGGTACAAATTATTACAAATCGTAGTGTATTGTTACATTTCAAAAAGCTCTGCGTCAGGCTCATTTATACATAGCGGATTATCATTACCGTTTAAAATTTGTGTGATTTTGAATTATATATTATTAAAACTTCTTTCTATGCTTACATACAATAGTTCATTTCTTTGTATGCTAGTTAATTTTTTAAACAGGAATGTTTTAGTGGGTACGATTCAATCACAGAAATTAATAATGGAAATATTCTAGATTCTTATGAATGTGCAAAACCGCAGTACTGCATTTAGATTAAATCATACTACTAGTAATCAGGTCAACATTTCAAGTAATTATAGTATTAATTATTACTCATTTAATAGGCGGCATAATTGTTTATGTACTCGGGTTGCCGGAGTTCTAACATTAAATATATATGAAGCAATTTATTGCAGCAGATACATGCAATAATTCATTATTGTATTGACTATAATTTTTTCAATGTGAGAAGTTCTGGAAATTAGTAGTAAACGTCCATTTATTTAAAAAAAGTGGTTTATGTGAATAGGCACGCAACATTTAATAATGTTTAATGGCGGTTTTATCAGCTATGAGAGGAATTATCGCCGAATTTTTAGGAAGTGCAAGGATCAAGGACGTAATAGTTTCAATGTTATTGATAAAAACTGATTTCGTATCGTTTCAGTTGATTGGTGGAGGTTTATGTGTTAAATTACACGCGTTTCGCTTAAAATTTAACATTTTAAAGTAATCGTAACATGACATTAAACCAGCTTTATCCAGTATTCGTTAATCTGTATTTTGTCTTTAATATTTTAGCCTTGAGGCGACCGTATCTGCTACGTAAAATTGTGTGCTTGGATAAACCGATGCATTGCTTACAGCCTGAAGAATAAACTATAGAATAAAAAATAGTTAGAATAGGAAAAGCTAGGAAATACTAGAGAAGCTGCTTCAAAATTTTTAATGCGCCATAAAGTATTTTAACTATTTCCTGGAAAATAAGGGGGGGGGGGGTCAGTAGCTTTTCCTAAAGAAAGGTTGACAAATGTTAAGTAGATCGTTTCCAAGTATAAAATACAGCATATAAAATAATTATCGAATGTTTTTTTTGTAAGACATATTTTCAAAAATAGAGGAGCTGTAATTAATTTCAAATGATAATAGATATTTTTAGTTTTTGGGTGTCATCTGTCATTAGTTAAAACCAAAATAAAAATTTCCATTAATGCCTATCTTGAACTATCTTTAAACTACATACAGTGATAATAGAAAGGATATGAAAATATATTAGAAGAACAAACAGCTTACAAGACAGAAATAAAAACATACGACAATATACTCTAGTATACTACGTTATAAGATCGGCAAGGGCCGTAGGCCGAAAAAATTTAAAGGACGAGACCCGAATGGCCGAGTTTTGCTATCTTTTGATGACTGTTCCAGTAAGGCACTTCACGATCGAGTCTCGTATAAAATTTTTTGCGCTATTAACTAACAATAATAAAAATACCGTTGTATGTGACTAATGTTGTTTGTCTAAATAAAGTGCGTGAGTGTTGTTTTTATAGTAACTACATGCAAAACCATGTTCTATATCAGTCTAGGACCGTTATATTCATAATGGGCTTGTTATTTTGTTGTTGCCATACCATTCAACAAGGATACGAAAAGTTAACCTTATCATCAACGAACCCGAAAACAAGTAAAAATATGTTGGTAGCGCAAAAAGAATTATAACTGAAAGGAAAAGAACTGTTGCTTTTATTTATTTATTTATATAATTATGTTTAGATAAACTAAACAGAACAATGATAGAAGTTCCAGAAGTGCCTTCTTGGCACTACTAACTGTGATAAGATGCATGTATGTGTACGAAAGTGGTAGACAACAGATCCATCATATCTGTCAACGAATATGGGAAACGTGTTCTTGGCCAGATAATTGAGTAACATCTATTATCATACCCTTACATAAAAAGGGCTCTACTAGTGAGTGTAATAACTATAAGCTCATTGCGTTAATCAGCCATTGCACGAGAATAAGCGGGTTTCGTTAAAGGTCGAGGTACACTAGAGCAAATCTTGAACATGAGATAGCTGATAGAGAAAGCTCGAGAATATTACATCTCTATGTACATCTGCATCGTTGATTACACGAAAGCCTTCGATAACGTAATCTGGTAAAAGCTATGGAGAGTTTTACTTAAAATGGGTCTGGTGGAGCTCATTCGTAATTTTTATTGTGACAGTAAGGCGCATATAAAAATTAATGGTATTATCTCTGACTCTTGTCTAATCCAAAAAGGGGTTCACCAGGGATGTGTACTGTCGCCAACTTTGTTCAACATTTACACAGTCGTGGAAGGCAACGGGATATCACCACGATGCTGCCGAGTTTATCCCCAGGATGTTTCCACCCCATCGAAGGGTGGAAATCGTCAACGTGCTTTATTTACATTTCCCACTAGCGCCACCTTCTATGGAGTAGCAGCACCACAAGTCAAGCCAATGGAGGTTTAGGGCTCTACTGGCGCTATGCACTATAGAATATAATATCTTAGTATATAAAAATGTAAAAATGTAAATAAAAAGCATAAGACACTTTAAGAAGAAGAATAAACTACAACAAAACCAAAGTACTTATTGTTGACAGGGAACATGACAACCATCCTGATATAACACTTCTAGGGAAGTGTGAGGTGTGTCTGAAATAATATACCTGGGAGCCCTTGTTAACAACAAAGGTAGTTGTGAACATGAAATCCGACGTAGCATTCAACAAGGTAAAGTAGTCATGACGTAGCTGACAAAAATTTGGTCCGACCATAACAGCTATAAGGAAACAAAAATTAAGCTCGTCAAAACACTTGTGTTCTCCATATTCCTGTATGGCGCCGAGACATGGACCATATAGGAAAGTGATAAAAAAAGAATAGACGCTTTCGAAATGTTTTGCTGGCCCAGAATGTTACGCACCCCATGGACTGCACATAGAACCAATGCTTCGGTGTTGGAAGAAACTAAGCCAAAAAAACCGTCTCTCAAGCATCGTGTGTACTAAGATCCTTCAATTCCTGGGCCATATTGCTAGAAGAACTGACAACCTGGAAAAAACTATCGTTCAAGGAAAACCACATGGAAAAAGATGGAGAGGCAGATCCCCTAAACGATAGCTTAATATCACGCGGGGAGTATTAAACAAACCAGCTTCAGTTGCCATGCAGAGAGCCCAACATCGACTGCAGTGAAAAACTCTCATTGACGAAAGGATTAAAAATTGAATGCGTAATGTACCACAACACATCAATCATGATATAATGATGAGAGGGAGAGATATGTAAGAAACTAATGGCATAATGCCGATAATTGGCAAAAGAAAATAAATTCAAAATCGAAGCAGGAGATACTTTGAGCAGACTCTACTTCATAATATTAATGTATACAATGTAAAAAACAGAGAAAGTGTTGCATGTTCAAACATATTGACTACTTGCAACAGGCCTAAAAGGTTGCCACAACTCACTAGTGGGACGGGCGTTGTCTTAAACTGATAACTTATACGTATGAAATCCTATTCTAGTGCTTAAATTAGTGGTGAATTTACACATGCAACATGAAATAGTAAACATTAACTAATCTTAGCTGAAATGCTGTTCAATCGCTAATAAAAAAACTATAATCAAGAGAAGTCACAGACTTCCAGCATTGCCAGATTGGGCAGAATTTGCGGTCTTGCAAATGGTGGGGCAGAGCAAAATAAAAAAAATGTACGGGGCTTTTTCAGATATTTGAAGCATGGATACCAGTAGTTCGAGAATATCTACGAGTAGTCGGCATAAATCTACACGCGTTGAACAGAAAGCTTTGGAGGGCTTTTCAGAATAGCGGAGGGTTGCGAAACGATAGACTGACGTGCAGGGCGTCGGTGACGCTACCACCATACAGATCGTAGTGAACACTTAAATGGATCCGACCATCAGTCTGTGTGAAACTCCACTAAACTAAAAGGCGATGCCCTGCGCTTCGGGGAGTTGGGATATCCAACGTCGGAATTTGTCTAACCTGAGCTTGATTGAACAAAATAACACTGCGCATGAACGTTTCTACTCAATTACATCCTAGTACCTTCTATCTGAGCTTCCTCCGTCTTCTAACGTGAATCACGCGGCTCTGCCTTTTCAAATGAGCCTAACACACGATCCAGACAATAAGAAACAGTAATAGAATATAAAGTTGAAGAAGTTTTATTTTGCTGTTGACGCTTTACAGTGCGCACCACTGCAACGCTTGCTTTTTTATATTGTTCTCTTTCTAGGTGCTTAGTTCGTCTACGCAGTTATTAACAGTGCAAGTCTTAGTAGACCGGTGAGCCGGTAATTTTACCTGAAGTTACACTGTGAATCGCAGAATAAAACTGCATTCGACTTCAATAGATATACACCAGTAAAAGTATATACCAGATATACGTAATCTCAAATATGCAGACCATATAGTGGTTCAATAGCATTCGAAGATGAAATGATGTACAAGAATATTGACCAAAAGAAAATGGAAAAAAATGAAAATGATATTAAAAATTGTCAAGGGTTAAACAAATAATGATCTATATTAGACCGTAAGATAGAGAGAAGACAATATACCTCAAAGATCAGAAACTAGAAACTATATGGCATTATATAAGAAATCGGGAAGATAGATATAGATATAGCCTGTAGATCAAAGGAGAGTATAAATATTTCTTAGACATTTATTAAACAAGACGAGCAGTGAAGGTGGCTGGTTCAGAGGTACACGCCTCTGGTTCTGTGCAAAAGACCCAACAGCCTTCACTGCAAATTCCCCAATTTGGTTTTTTGCAACCGTGGGTTTTTAATACTTTAACTTCCTCAAAGACGAAAGGCCGTGTAATGGGACGTTAACAGGAAGACCGACAACCAAGGCAAAAAAGGACAACAGAAAAAAGGATATAAATATCAAAAGAAAATATTTATAACGCAGCTGTATTATCATTAACGAACAACCTCGCATGTGAATATGTTATAAAATGAGGGAAAAATTATAGAGGCGGTCAAGGAAGGGATTATCAAAAATGAAGTGGGACAGAAAGATATGAACATATTATTAAGGGAAGAAGTAAAAAACGAGTCAGAAAGAAAATACAGAATCTGCAAACTGAGTTGGTAAGCGTGGGTGATAATGTATTAGTTAAGGTAGTAATTAAGACAGGGTGAACTAGGTAAAGAAGAAGAGGAAGATCAAAAACATCTTGATAGAGAAAATGAAGGACCTGGGTTAGTGTTGTAAATTAAGAAAAAAAGTTTTTTAAACAACTGTTTTTATTAGAAAAAACATACGAAGCCGTTTTGTCACTTTTTGGTTTATTTCAGTTCTGAACGAGTCTTTTTTAATTACAAGTAAAAAACGCCGCAGATGAATATACTAGTTAGCAATAACACAATGACATTTACTCAAAGATGAGAGCCCTCAACTGAAAAGAAAATAGTGTCATTTAACTGTAGTGATTACTTGTATTTCAATAGTGAACAAAATTTTCATGAAAAATAATATGGCTTTTTATTTATTAAAATTTTTTCTGAATAACTCGTTTTCTTACTATTCTAACCTGAGTAGAGACTGAGTAAGACTATAGAAGAGATAAAAATATTAGCAACGGATCGGAAAGCACAGAATAACTGCATTAGAAGGATTTTAGTCATGTTGAATCTGACATCTTGTAAAGAAGACGAAAAAAAGAATTTTCTGTACTCTCTTGAAGGTGTAGGTTTGAACGTGTACTATCGAATTCTCCTAAGGACGTTCTGACGTCATTAAATCATTTTCAAGTTACGAAGGAGGTTCTACGGGGAGTAACGTATGCTAGACATTATACAAGGATATACACTCATGTCTAGGGTGAAATCCAAAGCTTCTGACAAAAGCACCCCCACTCAATTTCAGTTGTTTCCACCTTATTTCATGTGCTCTTTTGTCTATTAATTAATTGACATCTAGTTAGAGCGGTATTTTGGTTTCCATTTTCTTAATGTCCTCGTTTATTATTGGAAAAAAAATTCTTTAAAACGTAAGTGAAATCACAGTATTTTTTAGATTTGCGTTTGCATTTTATACGTTCATGATTTGCAAGCGCCGTGTCAAATCAGATTTTTCTGTTGGTGTTGTTGGCTGAGAGGAAGTATTTCGAAAGAGAAAAGCAAAACGGAGGCAACTACAACAAACACACTGGAGAAGATGGAAACGTGTACAGATAAAATGGTATTAAAAATGTGGATTAAAACATTGGAACAAATTACCTCTGAAAATTGGACGAAGTAGGCACATAAGACATACCATGAAATTATTGAAGAGCGGTATAAAACAGAGTTCATGGTAAATGTTGAGCCACTTGTGATAAATGTAGGGAATGATGATACCTGTGGCGATTGGGATGTGTTAAATGGTAGAGATTAGATATTTAAATCTAATCATTATGTTGCATTTTATGTACAAAAACCCTAGGAATTAAAATTTATAACACACAGCCTGCATAAGGTAGATTTTTTTGATACATGTAATTTCTGAAGGCGTGAAGAAACATCATTAAATTGTGTACCATAGTTTTCAAATGTTTAAAATTGTTTTAAAAACAGTTTCTATGTTAAGAATTTTGACAGTTAGACGTGGTTTTAACTAGCAGAGTTGTTGATGTTCATCATTTTCATAAAACTGATTGTTAAAGTGTTGCATGCAGTTAATCAGTTTGATCCATACTAGGGTGCCTTGATGGTAATTTGACGTATTTATCTTTTCCAGGGTACGTACAAATAACAAAACGTTAAGATGACGCCTGTAGTAAGAAAACCTTCGGAATTAAGGCTTTATTCGACTAAAAACTACAGTACACAAGTTGTGTCAAGCTGACAATAAACAAGTGACAAAAGGAACAGAAATCTAAATTCTAACATACCACATTCACCCCTCCCTATTTAATAACGCTGGTAATCTTCTAAATATTTTGGCGATCGCCTTGTTCTGCTTGATTTATGCAAACTTTCTGTATGATCATTATCATCGCAATTTTCATTGTCTTCAGGAACAAGGTCGGAAACATTAGCTTCTATTTCATTATGAGGAGTGGTAATTTCTTTTAGTAAAGTAACATCGCCTCGTGGAGCCAAATGCTTTAACGAAACTGTAGATTCCCGTCCATCTTGACGGCGGATCAAGGCGTATTGTGGATTTGCTTCAATTAATTCAGCTTCCTCTACAAAAGGGTCATATTTATTTCTTACATGGTTTTTTAGTAAGACCGGGCCTGGTGACAAAAGAAATGAAGGAATGGAATTTCCAAAAGTTGATTTTCGTTGGTGTTGAAACATCCTCTCATGAGGCGTACAGCTAGTTGCAGTAGAGAGAAGGGAACGGACTGAATGAAGGGCTTCTCCTAGTACTTCCTCCCATTGAGTTATTTTTAATCGTCGGGATTTTAGAGCTAACGAAATCGTTTGCCAAATTATTCCATTATACCTTTCGACTTGACCGTTTCCCTCAGGATTATATGGAGTAGTACGACTTGTAGCAATACCTCTATCATGCAAATATGATTTTAACTCCTTGGACATAAATGATGGTCCTTGATCAGCATGAATATAGCGGGGCATTCCAAATATGGAAAAAAGGTGATTGAGAGACTTGATAATCGATGTAGAAGTCATGTCAGAACAAGCAATTGCAAAAGGAAAGCGTGAGTATTCGTCAACGATTGTTAATAGGTATTTATTTCGTGTTACTCACAGTAATGGTCCTTTAAAGTCTACGTTTAATCGCTCGAATGGAGCAGTTGCTTTAATGAGATGGGCATTCGTGTTTTTGAAGAATTTTGGCTTAACTTCAGCACATACTGGGCAGTGAGCAGTGAGTTTTCTTATTTCAAGTACTGAATACGGAATGTTTCTAGATCTGACCCAATGCGTCATTCTTGTTACTCCTGGATGGCACAATGCTTGATGAAGATCATAAAGGGTGTTTCCGCTGCTGGAACCGCAAACTCTTGAAAACGTGTCCGCAACTGTGTTTCTGTTCCAGGACGGTATACGATATCATAGCTGTAACACGACAATTCTAAACGCCATCGAAGAATCTTTTCATTTTCAATTTTCTGTTATGTTTCATATCAAACATAAAAGAGACAGATCTTTGATCAGTTATGAGTCGGAAATGTCTACCCATCAAATAATGGCGCCATCTTCGTAAAGCTTCAACGATTGCGTAAGCCTCTTTTTCCACTGCAGAATGTTTATGCTCAATTTTAGATAGCGTCCGTGAGAAGAATGCTACTGGTTGTTCGGACTGACTCAGTGTAGCAGCAATGGCGTGCTCTGAGGCGTCTGTTTCGACTGTAAAGGGTATGTTTGGGTCGATGGCCATTACTACGGATTGGGAAATATCCTGTATTATTTTTTTTAAAATCTGAAACAGCTAAAGACGTTAATGGGAAGGTTTTAGTTTGAACGAGTTTATGAATTTTTTCAGAGAATCTAGGTATCCACCTGGAGTAATGCGCAAACATACCAAGCACCCTTTGCAACGCTCTGGAATCTTTAGGTACAGGAATGTTTATTAGCGCTTTTAATCTGTCTGGATCTGGCTTTAACGTTTTATTCTCTATTAAATATCCTAGTAGTTTAATCGATTTCTTATTAAAACTGCTTTTTTCTGTGTTGATAGTTAAATTGTATTTGTTAACGGCTTCTATAAATCTTTTTAGGTTTTCATTATGTTTTTGTTGTGAGTTTCCACATACAGTGACATCGTCCAAGTAAGCGTAAACTCCTAGCAGATTTTCTTTTTTAATAATGCTGTCCATAACTCGTTGAAAACATGCTACTCCGTTGGTAACTCCAAACGGTATTCTAGTAAATTGATACAATCGTTCATTTGCTTCAAATGCTGTGTAGATTTTATCTTGTTCCTGAATAGGGACCTGGTGATAAGCACTACGTAAGTCGATAGTACTGAATAATTCGTATTTGGAAACTGACGTAACTATCTGTTCAATATTTGGAAGAGGATAAGCATCTAAGTATGTAAATCGATTTATTGTTTGAGAATAATCGATGACCATGCGTTTCTTATGGTTTTCGTTTTTCGTGACGAGCACTTGTGTCCTTCAAGGCGAGTTGCTTTCTTCTATAACTCCCTCAGAGAGAAGTTTTTCTATTTCTGCTCCGATAAACCGTGCATCTTCTTCTGAATGTCGTCTGGATTTCGTCGCTATGAACTTGCAGTCGGAAGATAAATTACCAAAAAGTGATGCAGGGTCGACTTTTGCTACAGCTAAACTGCATATTGACAACGGGGGTCTTGATCCACCAAATTTAACTTCAATTTTAGAATGTGGAGACAAGTCATGTCCGATAATGACATCGGAGCATAAATCTGGTAATACTTGTATTTTGACGTTGTCATAAAGGTTATCCTTAAGTTTAATAGAAACGAGGCAATGACCAGTTATTTGTGAACATAAAGAAGTTGTAGCCATTGAAATTTGACCACAGCTTGGGAAAAGAGTTATATTCTGCTCTTTGACGAATTGTTCACTTAGATAGGAATCCGAACTTCCGGTGTCAATCAAAGCATCAGCTGGAGTATCATTTATAAAAAATTTCGTTAATGATTTTGCCAAGCATTGAGGTGCTGCAGCTGTTAATCCATATATAGGAGCAACTGACGCAGTAGTCGACTTATTTCTTAATTTTTTATTTTGACAGACTTTAGAAAAGTGTCCTTGCCTGGAACAAGCTCTGCAAATTGCTTCTCTAGGAGGACACATGCTTCGTGGGTGTCGATTATTTCCACAAAAATAGCATTTACCATTCGTGGCAGTAGCAGCAGCAGATGCAGCAAGAGATGAGGTACGTAATATCTCTTGATCAGCTTCGGGTTTAATTTCTTGTGATGAACAAGTCATATATTCGGGTGAAGAATAAGCTAGTGATTGTTTCTGAGCGGTTTCCAGTGCCCTTGCTTGACTAACAGCATTCTCTAAGTTTAAAGTATTATTTTCCAACAAACGCTGGCGAATTTGAGGGGAATTTAGTCCATTGATGAAAGCGTCTCGTATAAAATTATCTCTATGCTCTTCAGCGCTCACAGCTTGAAAATTGCAGTCTTTAGCGAGGATTATTTAAAAACTGATCTATTGTCTGACCTGGTTGTTGAGTTCTTGTTGAAAGACAATGGCGAGCAAATATTTCATTTTTAGGTTTGACGTATATGTCAGTTAAAATTTTGATCGCCTTCTTGTAGGAATCGCAGTTTGTTATAAATTCGTAGGTTGAATGGCTTAAAGTCTGTTCACGAAACTCCTGGGCTGTCAAATTGTAATTATTATATTTAAGTTGGCAGCAAATTTAAAATTTCGTTGGTAACTTTCTACTTTTACATTTGGAAACACTGCAAAATTTTGAAACTTCCAAATTTAAAAATTTGATGTATTTGTCAAAGTGACATTTCAATTAGTAATTGTCTCTATCAACGAAGTATCTTTTTTAAAATGCACCAAACACCAACTTTGAGAAATTATAAGGCCACTAATTAACACCACCAACAAAAAGTGTGTTATTCATATGTTGTTGATGAATTTCTATACCAACATGGGCATGCTGTTCGTAGACTGCATCCTTACCAGTGCCAGTATAATCACATAGAGTTAGCATGGGCATTTGCAAAAAACTATTACAACAAGCATATACAATCTCAACCTTCATCCAAAGATAATGTTGACAAGTTATGGCGTATAGCTCTCAGTAACTTTACAGAGCAAATGTGGAAGAACAGTATTGCTCATTGTGAAACACTTATTAAAAATGACTGGATAAAATACATGGGCACTTGCAGTGTGGCGGATATTCCTCCAGTCATAATATCGTTAAGTGAATCTGATACTGATGAGTCCGACATGGAATTCTTTTCAGATTCTGAAACAACAGACTGATTGTGGAAATATAAAAGTATCCACTATAAATTTCTTATTCTCTCTCTTTTTCTGTATCACTACAGCCCTAGGTGCGTTTTGGCTTAAAATTCAATACTTACATTTGCAATTTGTAACTTTGTTTAATATTTTTCTGATTTCGACATAAAACCGTCGAACATAACCTATCTTTATTTATCACTAGTTTAGTCACTAGATTTGAAGTACATTCCATAAAAAAGCTACTATTTGTAAGGACACTCAAGAAATTTTAAAACAATTATTTTTGACAGCCCAGGAGTTTCGTGAACAGAGTATAGGTAATTTATTAGTAGTTTCAGTTTATCCTCTTCTCTAACTTTCTCGATGGATGCGACAAAATTTTCAAATGTCGTCAACCAATGAATCCATTCTTGGGAAGCCTTAGCGGTGTTTGGATCTGTATCGAATCTTTCAGGTCGTAAAAACTTGTCCATAATGCAACATTTTTTTTAGTCGAATAAATTGTAGTAAGAAAACCTTCGGAATTAAGGCTTTATTCGACTAAAAACTACAGTACACAAGTTGTGTCAAGCTGACAATAAACAAGTGACAAAAGGAACAGCAATCTAAATTCTAACATACCACAACGCCAGACCGTCCTTAGGTGAATTCGATACTACTTGTTGTATATAAAGAAATTATATGTAATCCTGACATTTTCTAATCTTTTTAAGAGAGTTCTATCTATTCCTAAACGAAATATGGTTTACTGTATGTTATAACTGCTTCATTAGTCACTTAATGCTAAATCATTCTACAGTTTCATAGTCGTGGAAAATTTAAATCTTACTTTTAAATGTATGGCTCATTTTTCGAAATTATGCTTTTGTTTTTTTACCTATGCTTCTCTTTTACTCAATCGGATAGTATCACTCTGCGAATGTTTTAAGGCATAAAATTACTGTGAAATAAAGGGCAAAAACAGGTTATTTTAATCTTTTCCCAAACAAAACAATCTTAATCATCTTAATCCCCCAGCAGTTTGTAAAAAACAGACACGCAAATTTACATATGCTGTTTGTATGTTTATTATATATGTCACTTGCAGCTAAAAATAAAATTATATTTAAAACTTCACGATTTCCCTAGAACTTTCTAAACTTGTGGTTTACAACCACATTATCAGCGTCGAAGTATCTCTAAGGAGCTCCAACAGAATAGATTTATGTAAGGAAAGCGAATAATATACCGAACATTGGGATTTAAAGAGCCGCAAACCTGTCGAAAATCTCTTCCGACATCACTGACCACGGAACAATAAAACCGTTGGATGGCGTAAAGCGCGACACTGACATACATTTTTACTTCGTTTCGTCGTTTCCAGGCTGAATGCCATTTTTGTTGCTTCTGGCCGTCTCTAGCTAACGATGGTACAATTAGAGCCCATTAACAAGAAGTGCCAATAGAGACGGCCTCATAAATCTCACTGAAAATAGAGAAAAATGTGGCAAATTGCTAACTCCTAATTGCCTTATCGTCTTCATCAAAAAAGGCCGCCCGCTAACGCCATTTCAATTAATTTACCATTCCCTTGGTGCAGTTCAACGCATCTCGTCTGCTTTATTTACAAAATAATTGTGCCCACGCTCTCTTTGCTATGCGTGCAGTTATCGCACTTATACATTCAAATGCCATTACGTGGTTTCGCCAAGCACGAATTCCGCATTCTAAGCTTAATCCTGGTTTTCCAAACGTTGGGCAGCTCTATTTTTTGCTTCGCGTGCCCATAAATCAGGGATGCACAAACAGTGAGTTCCGAAATACCGTTTGAGAGCTAGAAATTTGTGATGCACTCTCAATACGTTATCGGAGCTTGACAGACGATGAAAATAATTTAGTGATTATTAAAACAATTGAATTTATACATCCTGGGCTTTCCGAGAAAATAAATACATGTAGTTTGCCTTAACGACGTTTGCCCTGCTGTTACAAACGGATATGTATGAAGTGAGATGAAAAGAGTAATTGCTATTCTTTTAACTTAGATAATACCGTTTGTCATATTCAGCTGGCATGAAATAGGGTTATGTTTTCAGATCTCAATAAAGAGGTTCAATCTAAATATTGCCTGATATTTTGAGGTGTAATGTACGATGGTTATAAAGAAAAATAAAATGACGTGAAGAGCCACGACCAGAAACAAATTCACACTACTATGTAACCCAAGTCAGCGTTAATGTTGAGTGTCAAGTTTATGCGCTTCACTATTAAACTACACGCGTATTAACGCCCAAGAGACGTTAGGCGCAGGTAAGCGAAGTAAAATACAAGGATGGTTTGACCAGGAGTGTGAACATAATATAGAAAAAAAGAAAACCGTTTCTAAAAAGAAGCACCAGAAAAGAACACAAACAACTCAAGATTATGAAGCAATAAGAAACGAAACGTACAGGCGGGAGGAAGAATAGAGGCTTTCTAACTAAAGCAATTGAAAAAGTGAAAGAAAACAGGAATGGAAATGTGGAATATTTCTACAGCGCAGTTATAAAGAAAAAGGTAGTAACCAAAAACCAAGAAAGTTTCGTAATTGAGAACTGGCAAGCGACAAAATAGAAATACAACAAAGATGAAAAGAATATTTCCAAGATTTACTTAACAAACTGCATACATGGAACAAAACAGACAATGCGAGTCACATCACAGAACAAGACTTAGATCCGTCAAGGTACGAGGAAGTTAGGAGTATCATTCTAAGCCACAGGAAGGGAAAGGCACCAGGGGCAGATAATATCACTGGAGAAATGATTGAAGTTGGAGGAAAACAGCTATGAAGCAAAATATATAGTCTTTTAAAACTAGTATGGAGACAAGAGCAAATACCAATCTCATTGAAAACTGAGCTGATTATCCCTATACATAAGAAAGGAAGCAGAATGGTGTATACTAACTACACGGGTGCAACACTACTGAAAACAATGTACAAGTACAAGATCTTATCCAAAATAATAAGCGGAAGAAATACTCGGAGGGTATCAATGCGGCTTCAGAGCTGGCAGATCAATGACGGATCAAATGTTCTCAATAAGAAAAAGCATGCGAGTATAAGTCAAACATCTGTCAGTTGTTAGTTGACTTGAAACAAGTCTATGACTCTCTAAACGGGAAAGCATTGATACATATTTTGGGGGAGTTTGGAATTCTAGAAAAACTAAGAAGTATAGTGGAAAAATGGGCGAAACCAAAAGTGTATCAGAAGAATTTAAAATAAAAACGGGCTTAAGACAAGGTGACTGCCCCTCGACAACTCTAGAAAAATTTAGCATTCACTTGGTGGTCTTCCTCTTTTTCTACATTCTACTGGGACTCATTCGATTATTCTCTTCGGTAACCTGTTCTCCTCCATAACTTTGACATGGCCATAACACATGAATTGCCCTTTAACTTCTTCATTTCGTATTCTTGAGATTCTAGAAACTGTTCTGAATCGACACCAGGAACCCATTATTAGTGCTAGCACTTCTTTCTGTTTTTCCCAGTTATTTTTGACGAGCTTCAGGAAAGCACGCCAATACACCATAAAACGAAAGGAACCTAAACCTATAAATTATGAATGCATTCCTTTCATCGCCGGAGTAACCGACAGAATAAGAAAGGTCTTAGATAAGAAAAATATCAGGGTCCGCTATGGTACAATAATACAATAATCGGATAAACGGGAAGAAGCATCCAATGTAGAATAAAAGAACACCAAAGCGATACATGACTTGGAAACACACAAAAAGCAGCCATCGCAGAACACTTATTAAGACCGGGGAACCACAGAATGAATTACGACTCCGTGAACATACTAGCCAGGACGGTTACCGCCTTAGTAACACATGGTAGGTAGCTCTGCAAATACAATCCAACCATACACAAGTTTCACGTGAGCAGTCAAGTGGAAAAACAACAACTCCCATTGACATACAAGGTTTACATGAACAGCCAACCGTCATAACTCTCCGGTATATAATCGGAAGCCTGAGAAACCAACATCAGCCTTTGAAAAACTTCTGAAGAAGGCGACGGAATGAATAGCGAAACGTCAATTTTAAATCTACGACCACGGTATAACCCGGAAGAGCCTACCATTATGTGTAAGACTATCTGGAGTTAGCAAAGACGGAATAATTAATAATCTTATTTTCAATGTCAATTCGTTTTGTATAGCTTAATATTGTAGAGGAAAATAGCAGCATATTGTAGGGTAAATTAAATAACTAAATGAATTAACTAATAGAGTATCAATTTTCTCTATCTTCAGTGTTGTGAGCGCCATAATTTATTATATCTTACTAGTAAATATAAATTTATCTCGTGTTTTCTATAAAATTCTTTAACAATGTAAGAGTTTAGGACTCGTACTCTTGATTGCGGAAACTAATATCACCGCAGCAGCGCTCATCGCCCGGACACAGAAGTAAAATACGCAGCTGAAACAAAAGTAGCTTCCACAAGATAGATATGTTTGCAAACAGTAATACCACTATGGCTATTAAATTAAGGATGTTTACAGGTGACACAATCTCAGAACTGTATCTAACCTACGAAACGATAACAATACACCCGCTTGTTTCTACTGCACTGCCAACTGCGAATTTTGTATTTTTTCTTCATGATCCAGTTGCACACATTTTTTCGCTGCAGCGTTACCATGGCTCGACTTGAAACCATCCTTTCTCAGGGGAACTAGTAGCACAGCAAAATTGTCGTTTTACCTTAAAAAAATTGGCCGCAGCCATTCATCTTGCCCAGTGGTTTAGGGTCATTAGACAAGTGTAAAACCAAACAGCTGTGCCCCCACCCCCTGCCAAACAACCGCCATCTTGAAAACAATTGAATTTGTTTTTTCTCGCGATCCATTGGTGGCACACAACAAGTTATTGAACAAAACATGTTGGAAATAAAATTCTACACATTTTCTGTCAGTGCCGCCATACCGAGAAGTTGGTATTGCAAACGGTAGAGGGCGACAAAGTTACCAAAAATCGGTTTCCGCCATTCTAGCTCTGTGGGGGTGGATTTTTCTGAAAATTGTGAAGGTGAAAGTTGTAGTGCTTGAAAAAATGTGCACGATTCTCTTTTAATTTAAGAACTCGCCTCCGAGTGACAGCCCTTCAAAGTCCGCACGGCGTGGGAAATGTAGGTATATTCCGGCGCAACAAAGTAACCATTTCTCTTTTGCGAGGTAAATTATAATATATGTAAATGTGTAAATGTGAATAGGTTTTCAGAACCTACAGAAATTCTACAAATTTTTGTTCATTGCCGCGATACCGAGAAATTGGTATAGGTAAAAAAAATTTGGAAATTATGGGAAATTAATATACGAGCCCAGAATCATATCATTTTGCCCAGATCAGTAAAGCTCTTATATTTGCTGGTGTAATATTTGGAGTTTGTCCCAAATTTGGCTTGTCTGCTATGGATTCTGTTGTTTTATAGTTTCGCAATATTTCATACACTATAATACTATAATTGCAATTGTTTGTAAATTTCGCCACAGAAATGACCAAAATTCAACAAATTGACAATAGCTTTACCACGTACCATATTTGCAAAAAGAATACAGACACCCGACTGTTTATATGTTATTAAACAATAACCAGCTTGTTTCACTTCCACCAAAACATGCTACGGTGAACGAAATTATATTTTGATTATATGGGCTAAATGAAATGAATCGATAATTCATTTTTAAGTTAGTGTTTTTGTAATCAGTTATTGCTGAAGCTCTAATAATATTGCTAAAAAGTCCTACAGTAATTATGAAAGAATATTGACCAAAACTATTTTCTATTGTGGGTACAAAATAGAGACCCGAAAAATCGTAACTGGGCCAAATGATGTCCAACAATGGATGGGTTGCATTCTCCAACCGACGAATTGGGGATGGAAAAGATCTTCCCAAGGGTTGGAGCCTGTGAAAACTCTCAAGGATCCTGCATCTGCAAGCTTCTTGAACCTCGTATCCTGTGGGTGTACGAAAAATTGTGGACCAGCTTGTGGTTGCAGAAAAGCTGGCCTGGATTGTTCCGCAATGTGCAAAAATTTGGGCGGACAAACCTACTACGTACAACTCAACCAATACTGAATCCGACATCGGGGATGAAAATTATGACACCGACGAGGAATTACCTTCACAAGTTGCGGGCTCTTTTTTCAATAAAAGTTCAAGAAACACTCCTACCATGGTCGATAATGACTCGGTTGTGTCCGATGCTCCGAACCAAGACGAAGGAACAGCTCAAAAAAAAAGAAAAGAAAACGTATCTGAATAAACTACAATATATCTTAGGGTTTATGCAAAAATAAATTACTTTCAATATATTCCTTTCTCATAATTTTAATTTTTCTACGTAAACCAATTTCTCGGTATCGGGACAATGACCAAAAATGTGTAGAATTTCTGTAGGTTCTGAAAAAGGGCTGTCACTGGAGACTATTTAAATCAATCACATTATTAAAAGAGATTCGTGCACATTTTTTCAAGCACTACAACTTTCACATTCGCAATTTTCGGAAAAAAACCATCCCCACCGAGCTAGAATGGCGGAAACCGATTTTTGGTCACTTCGTCGCCCTCTACCGTTCGCAATACCAACTTCTCGGTAGGCACTGACAAAAAATGTGTAGAATATTATTTCCAACATTTTTTGTTGAATAACTTTTTCTGTGTGACCAATGGATCGCGAGAAAAAACAAATTCAATTGTTTTCAAGATGGCGGCTGTTTGGCAAGGGGTGGGCGCACGGTTTTTTGGTTTTACACTTGTCTAATGGCCCTAAACCACTGGGCAAGAGGAATCGCCGCGGCCAATTTTTTTAAAGATGACTGGTTTTTTTCCGACAATTTAATTGTACTATAGTAGGAAATTCGATATTTGGCTTGCCATCCTAGATCCTAATACAAATGTGCATGTTTACCTCATATTGGCACCATTTGGTAACTTTTGTTGCAAAATAAGAATTTTTCCGACATTTTCTAAGTTTTCAGGGCATACTCATTTCGGTGAGCAGAGTTTGGACACCACTGGTGTAGGTAATTGTCTTGCCGAAACGACATTCTCCTGCTGATAATTTGAAGGAAGACCGCGGCGGCTAATCCATTATGCTTTATTGTTTGTTTATGTGGATTAAGTACCCAAAAATAAACAAACCGAAAAGCGCCCGATCAGCGCTAAAAATACCCAGGAATGCGTACAAATATTGATAAATGCAATGCGTCGGCCAGGAATGTTTGTCAAAAGCCCAGAATTATGTGTCGGATCTGCTATGCATCGCATACGCGCTAATTTGCCAATTATTTATAACTGACGTGTGTGGCATCAAAATTGCGCATTGCAAATCCTCTAATGTATATAAATCAATCCCGAGAGCCTTTTTTACCTTTGCGTGCATCTGTCTGCTTTTTACGGTCAATTAATATATTTTAATGTCGTGTCATCATTAATAATTGAAGGCGCCAGGATGTACTTCTTGCTGCCTGGCATACGACTGCACTCCCATAAATTGCATTGTTTAAAATTTTATGATACGCAATTTGCAGCGTATGTGGACATCTTCCTTCTGATTGGACGTAAATCACGACATTGCCATTTTTAAATTCGCGAACGGGCTTTATACCTGTCCTTTCAGTAAGTGTTTAATTCAAAGTCGCCCTCTTCGCAATGAGCATTATCATTAAAATGTTCTATTTGAAAAATCTAAATTTATTCCAACTTATAAAACTTCAAGGAATAGGTACTTATGCTGGAAAACAACGTCAAGGGAGCAGGTCAGTAAGGCCATAAATTCGTTGCTTATTGTGAAGCTCGTACTGCAAGGTCCATTTGAGTTGGAGTGAAAGGCATTAATCAGTGATCCCATATACATACAGACATCAACTTTGAGAACAATTTTAAACATAGTAAATACAGTTTGTAGGAAATTTAATTACAATTTTTGATCTGCCCAAAAGATGTAACTGGTTACTGAAATATTCTCCACAGTTTCAGTTTGGCTCATTATTTTCACAATTATACATTTGACACGAAATATTTTGCATATACGGAAAATGATATTGCAATTTTCTAATTGTACTTAGTACGAAGAAACATACTGATTATTAGTTTATTGATGTTTCGCCTCGTTTCGGGTTTTCCAGTTTTGTTGTGATGACATGCATCTACTTTTATTATAGTCTTCGGAAAGGCATATGCCAGATTGTTTCACTGTTCGTACATTGCGTACATTTGTTGGCCTATTATAGTCCATTATTTACTATTGAATCCTTTAGGCGATACTTAAGTTAGCAGACTATACGAAAGGTTCAACTGTTTAATTCTAAAATAGGATTATCGAAATTACTTTTTCCAACTATATGAAACAATTGAAAGTAAAATGCCAATAAGCAATTAATGAAAGAATGAGAGAAGCAGAGAGGGAGTAAGTTAATAGCTTCGTAGATCAAGAACTGAAAAGTGTAAAGGAAAACATTACAGAGACAGGAATTGTGTATTTAAATATAAATCAATGGTTGCCATGGTGCGATAAGGAATGCGGAGAAGTAACATGTGAAAGATGTGAAACTAAGGAAGGTCATCTAAAGCCAACAAGGTACAGAAGAGAAGAATATGAATATATGAGAATAAATTACAAAAAACTACCGAGGAGAAAGAAGTAACCGCTATTAGATATCCAAATACAACAACTAGAACAAGCATACATATTTAAAGAAAGAAGTAGAAGGATCACAATAATACCTTAAGAATCACTAAACAATATTTCTACGCAAAATCATCCATATAGAAAGACAAAAAACGCATAGTAGAAGCTGTTAAGTAAAAGTTATGGAAATAGGGCGCTGACACTATGAATCTTCTGAGTCAAAAAGAATGTAATGAAGACCAGGAAAATAAAGAAATATCGAGAGACAACCTTTGATCACCGAACCTATACTTATTTGAAGAAATTGCCGTGTAACAGTATACGCGAGTCAAAGAACGCCAAAGCTTCTCAAATAGGCAACATTCCCACAGGGCTAATGAAAGAATGAAGAAATGAGGGAAAGTATTATCCAAACAAATACAGCAACTAATAGTCAAGCCGAAAGAAAGTGATGATAGAAGAATCAAGCACAGCAATAATATGTTCCATTTAGAAAAAAAGAGGACGAATAAATGGAAAAGGAAATTAGTACGCCAGAAAATAGCAGAATATGGGTTTTTAGGCTGGTTTTAAAGAAGGGCGGTGTACAACGGATGAAATTGTCACTCTCCTCCAAATATTAGAAAAATCTTGTGAGTATAATGTACCAATGTATCAGCTGTTCGTTGACACTACATCAAACCGAAGTAGAATACTTACCGTCGTGGAAGGGTTTGGACATACCAATCCAGTTAATAAGACTACGTAAATTGACGATAGACTCAAATAAGAATAAAGATCTAGTGCATATCGGATAGCTTTCAATCTTCTGAAGAAGTGTATTAGACCTAGCACCAATCTTCTGTTATAGCAGTGAGGGCCACCTGTAACAATATAAGCGAATATAAACTTATTGGTTGAATCAGAAAGCAATTAAACGCAAGTTGAGAAAATTTGTTTGAAAGTCAATGAAACAGGGACAAGATATTAAAATCTAGGTCAAAAGTTGGTCGTAATTTTGCAGTAGGAGACAAGAACTTGGAAGTGGTATAACAATTAAAAGTTTTAGCATTTCAAATAAATAGTGAAAACGACATGCAGTAAGAATTCCAATCGTCAAAATCGCCCGAAAGGTTCTGGTCAGTCACAGTGGCGTGACGTCTGTGAAAGTGGACTGCTTTGTGTAGTTTGTTGGCATATGTGATTATGCGCACCAATAATTAATTTTATTGTGATGGGTTGCAATTAGCTACTGTAGAACGTACGTACTGCTAGTTAGTTGCATAATGTTAGTAGCTTTTTGGCAATTGTAGCAGATCATAGACGTCAGAGGTTCTTGATCGTGCTAGATGATTATATGATAATTGAGGGGAATGGTGATTAATTCTCGCATGCGGTTGAGAACTCAGCCGAGCGAATTTTGAGTAAGTGCTGTACTGTACAAGATCAGTAGTTCAGAAGGAACTGCGCACTTACTGACAATCGATGTACGCCATGCACGAGTTTTAACAATAATTAACCTAGCGTGTTCCTATGGGGTAGTACTAGCACCCAACCATCGAAGGTAACGATGGCGTGGTAAGTTGTTGATGTTGGCTGGTACAAGACCGAGTATTGTAACGTCGCTACCGAAAGTATGAATGGGCCATGGGAGGGGGTGGGGGCACCACTATGAGTACAATTATTGTTATCGATGTCAGTAAGACTATGTTCTTTTACATTTAATCGCTTGCCGCTGCTACTGGACCAATGAAGGATCACACTTGCATTGTTTGCACCCCGCCGTCTCCGTATAGTCATAGATGAGTTGCATTCGCCGCTTTGACACATTGTAAAAGTATCAGAATTCGAATTGTAAGATAACACGTAACAGGCGTCCAACAATATATTTATTTACAACTTTTCATGAATTGTCCCGACATTTCATGAAATGATAAATTACGGTAGATGGCTGCATCATGTATACTTGAGCAGTACTATTTTTCGTAAAATGTTAAGTTCCGAATTTAATTATGTCAGTAATATAACCAAAAATCAAATATCCGCATGGAGCAGCTAAAACAGCAAAGTATTTTTTCCATGATCTAACTTTTGCAGAAATTACGAATGCCTCAGTATTATCGTGAATCTGTTTGTTCAAAAGATAAAGGCATTTTTCTGTACTATAAAAATGTCAATATTGCATACCTTGAATGTCTATTACTACCTTATTCACGCTATGATGCATAAACGATTTAGAAACGACTTTTGTGATATAATATTGACGGCCAAATCAATAAACTTGGCAAGTAAATACATTACTCAGATAAACTATGCGATTTAGAAACGACTATAATTGTGTAGGCGCCCTTTGTTGACCTACTAGTACGGTTGCACGGATTTATGGGCGCCGTAGATTTCTTGATGTCAAACAAAGCACTGCATACAGCATTCTAGATTGAAAGAACAAATGAACCTTCTTGACAAGAATAGAAGCTATAGCACAATACCCATTAAATAAGTTTAAATTTAGAAACCTTCATAACTCTTCTGAATAGTGTATTGCTATGGTATTGTAGCCAGAGGCTATTCCGTTTAATTGGTTATTTTATGTTTAAAGATTAAATAAAAATAACAGGGTTGGTTATAGTTTAATTATTAAAATGTTGATACTGGGGAGAATTAAAGTTGTCTAATAAATGATACATCATATGTTAATGCAAAAGTTAAAATGTGTTTAGGTGGACAGGATTGACTATAACATGAGAGCAGGTTTTCATTCGAAAGACTAGTAATTGGAAATGAATGTTAATAATTACTTTTAGATCAGTAGAAATCTATGTCACATTTAATAAGTATGATTAATACATGCTAAAATGAAAATTGAATTACAAGTTGTTTAAAAAGAGTAAGATTAGTCACATAAAACATTATGATAATTACATGAATGTGAGCTATTTAAGGAATATTCGTAGATGAATCACATAAATAATGTGTAATTGTATATAAGAAATAAGATAGAAGGTACCTGAAAACAAAATAAAAGCGTGAACTGAAAAGAATCATTAAAATGTTTGAACAAGTGAAATCTAGTAGTAAGGGAATGCCAAACAAATGGCATGTCAGTTACTAAGTAATAAGGGGGAGTTAAAAATAATAATATAAAAGTGAGGGCTGCAAAAAGTAATAATTTTATTTTGGGGCTGGTTTTCATTGTTAACTTGATAAAACCCAGTAATCAAGTTAAATGGTGTTGTAATTGAATTAAGGTTGTGAAGGTAATGTCAGTAGAATTAAAATAATACATAAATTATAAGTAATAAGGTGGTTCGTGGTTGAGTGCAAGCGGAGACAAGTGTTAGAGCTCGTCTGCGAATGTATGGTCTAGTCGGTGGCGGAAGATGTAAATGACTACAACGTTCGCTGGTTCGGGATCTGTGGTAATAACTTTACGAGGAATGCAGGAGCCGCGCAGCTGAAGGTGGTACTGTTGCAGCCAACTACGGTTCTTGGTTTTCAGACTGCCTAGCCCAGCGATGCAAATGGAGGTAGCCTCTGAAATGAGCATTCTTTTATCACGTGCAAATTAACAAATACAAAGAGATAAGACTTATGCGATTAAACAGATTGTAATTGTTTGCTTCATTCAGTATTAAGTGCAAGTGAGGTTACTTCAAAGCATAAATACAGCTTCACTAAAAGTAATGTGAGAATATCATTTAACCAAGTTTTCGTTGGCTCTAATGGCAATTTAATAAAATTATTAGTTCACCCAAGTGTTAAAACCAACCCTGATTTGAGTTATGTTCCACCGAGAATAGTTCTGCAGTCATATATTCCTGGATACATAGAAAATCATATGGTTAAAGGGTTGCAATAGGTGAACCCAAAAGACTATACCGTGCGCAAGACTCTTTGTATATATAGTTACATACTTGTAGATTAGCTGAATGTATTTCTTATTCAATTGGTTATCTTATATGCACTTGTTTAGCAATAATGTAGAGAATTTAATTAATTTATTTTACTTACTGATGTGTACTATCAAAATATGTAAATTAATCCATGTTTACAAGCACTCTACGTGTTTTGCAACTTTTTATGAAACCGAATAGCTTCTAGAATGATTTGCAATACTTATAGATATTCATTATCTTATCAACAGCTAGTGTGGTGGTCATCACATCCATAATCAGTGGCCTTTCTTGATTGTTGGATAATTTTGGTTTGTCTTTCGATGTTAGATATAAGAATAAATAGAATGAAGTAGATTTCTACCTCCTAATTTTCTCCTTTCGAAGTTCTTACATTTTTCACATAATACATTTTACGTATTTCCAATTTTACTTTTATATTCTATATTGATTTTCCATTTCAGCAGTGCAGTGATAAACACATTTTTATGCGTTGATGACTCGAACCGCGTGCGGTGGGTATTGGATTGCAACACAATTAAGGAATACGAAATAAAGATAAATTATGTGGATTTAATTGACACCGTCAGTCGACTGTCGTTCGTTATGATTTCAAATCTATTCATATCACTCTTGTTACAACAACGCTAGAACAAATCGAGGCTCGAAATTTAATAATGCACTCATTGTTTTTATTAGTTTGTGGGCCGATTATAGTAAATTATGCATTTATTCGCATACCGTAGAGCAAGTTCTCTAGAGTTGTATTAATATATAATAAAATCTTCTAATTATTATTTTAGCATGACATGGCAGATTATTAAAATATCAATGGCAAGAAACCAGTGGACATAGAAAATGTATAAAAATTGATTGTTTAAATCATATTTACAACTTTGATCATTCTAATTGAAATATTCAATAGATGTGATTGACTGCATTCGTCTTTATAATATTGAAACAGAGGCTTAGATGAAATGATCTCTAGATTTTGATGGTAATAGATTCTAAATACTGATATAAGCGCTAGACAAACACATATTTCTGCATGTATAAGATTGCTAAAGGTCAATAAATATTTCAGCTTATCATATAACATAATTTTGAAATTACATTTATCACGTTTCGATTAGTGGACATTTATTTTCCTGTTTCACAATGCATCACCTTGTACTATCCTTTATTTTAACTTTTGTCAATTCAAAATTTATTTTTATTACTTTATTAGGAGAATTTCCATATCGCATATCTATTGAGACTATCGCTATTGAAAGAAATATGGCAATTTAAATATATTCCTTCGTTCAAATATTATCAACGTTTCCTTTGCTAATCCAATTTAATGTTGTAGTTATAATTTTTCACAAGGACATTTTAAATTCAAAAATCTTTCAAAACGGTTGAACGTAATACTAACTTATCATTTTTTCCTCAATTTGGTAGGTTTATAGACCTACCTAGGTATTTCGGTACTTTTGTGTATTATGTAGTTTTTCTGATCTCTATCTAGTTGGAAATATACAGGGTATATCGAATTAGTCGTAGAAAGGGTGCACTACGATATTCTACGCCTCAAACTAAAATGAAAACCTAAGAACTAATGTTTCCTATTTGTGGTATTTTCTGGTGTATGCCATTCAACCTAAGAATTTACAGATTGAACACTTCTGTAATCAGTGTTAATTAATTAAAGTGCGGATAGTTTTATAATTCGTCTTTTTTGAACGAAATATCTTATTAAAAGTACCACTTTTTTAACGCAAAATCGTGAAAAAAGTATGTACACTTTTCAACTATTTTATTGAAATGCCAATTTGACAGTTGTAAATTCCGAAGTATTTTTCTACTTTCGGATTACAAGAGATCACTATGCAAAAACACTACGTGTACAACACGTTTTGAAATTCCCTTTTTCCATTCATTTTTACAAACTGTAAATTCATGAAAAAAAGTATGACTTTCAAAACTAGTTGTACAAATTACTATTAACAAATTGGTGCTTTTTATTGTATTTCTTTTTTCGATTTTCAACAGAAAAACGTGACAACGCCGCGTAGTGTAAAGTACAATATTATTTTATCTAGCGTACCAGTGCGTATGAACATCATACCTATCTGTTATCTGTAACGTTACTAATTTTGCGAATTTTTAATTGCTTACATTTTGTTAAATACTCTGTAAAATGCAAAATGGTTCTCAGATTTTAGTTTTATTTTAAGGCGTAGAATATCATAGTACACTTTTTGTACGAACGACTAGATACACGTTGTATAAAAGGCCTTAAAATTTGAAATTTGGTATTTCCGTACGTTGTTGAGAGATATTCACGCTTATCTATTCGAGAAAGTATTCGAACGACAAGGTTTGTAATAAATTCTGATATTATTATAACCAATAAGAATCGTTTTTCATGTGAGTTCGTGAAAATATAAGAGAGGAGAGGTGCAGTATATCAAATGCTATTTAGTCTCGTTGGGAACTGTTTTCCAAATGTTAGCGTGTGAACAAGGCAGTTAATATTGTTGAAAATCTCGGATTCGACTTATGTGAACGTTAGGGTATATTAATTAAACTAAAGAAAGTATTGAAAATTAACTTCTAAAAGACCAAGGCAGTGACTCAAAATGACGCCAAACTTGTTACAGAAGATTACCTGTTGGAGAACTAACTCTATTATATCGTATTAAGCTTGGGAAGGAAGAATAACTGATGTTGAACCGAAGAGTGAAGTTATAAGTCGGGTTGCAATGTGTAAAAATTGGGACATTTTGCCCTTTTAAATTATGCAATAGAAAGTGCCATTATTAGGATTTGAAAACAGAATCGAGGAAATACATAGACCAAAATAATGTAAACATAAAAGAACGAATAATTACTTTGAAGTAGGGACAGTCATATAGTCGGAATAGAGAGGGCAAGAAATTGCTTCATGTAAACCAATTATAATGAAACAGAGGAGGAAAGCAAAAGAAGATGCGAATGGGCTAGATAAGAAAAATCGGACGGAAACAGTAGTGTAGTTGTATTATTATATACGATTAGGATAGAGAAAATGGATGTTTTATGTGAGTCGCATATCCAGGAGTACGTAAATGCGGGTGTTGGGCATCACTTATAAAATGTTACCTTGAATTATTCTTCCAAGTATTGATGTCGCATCTGATATGAGAACAAAACCTTGAATACCTTCATATATTTGTAATTAGGTATGGCTTTTAATGGGTTTCGTAGTATGGGAAAGTCGAAGCGATTTGCTTAATAAATCTTTCTGAATGCTCACTATATTGATTCAATTATTACCTCAAGCTTCGGCGATATTATTTATGGAATACTGCGTGGTATAGGTATTGTAATCTCGTGGGATGTTTAGAAAGCAAGTAAGTGGATTTTAACTAAACGTAAGAAATAGGTAATTTGCTATTATGGAAGGTAAATGTCCTGGCAACCTTTCGAAAAGATCCCACAATCCTTGGTTGTTTTCATGTCGGTGGGTAGCGGATACATACATTAAACCAGTGTTTACTTTGATCCGCTGTTTTGCATCTCGGCACGGCGGTCACCAATAACAGAGATCTTTGGTTAACAACGTAATGACTCGAACTATCATCATCCGGAATGATAAACGTACTCTGATTGCACGTTAGACGACATGAGGAAGATGTTATGTTAAACGAAGTTAAAGTGCACGCATACGCCGTGTGCAGTTAACAGTTTTAGATTGGCTTTACTGTTCCACGCCAGAAGGTTCGTTATGTGTAATCTAGCGGATTTTCTGCAAATACGGACGGCGCCGCGTTTCAATTACCATGTAATGCAGCCGAGTGACATGCGGCTTCAAAGAGCACCCGATCTGACAGTTCTTTCGTATTAATAAGCTCCTGACAATCTGACACCCCGACATGTTTAGTTCTCATTCTCGGGCGATTACGAGACATCGGATATCTGCGGTGGCTCAGTAGCGAATTTTCTGCTACTTGCAACGCTAATTTGCGACTGTGCGCATGAAGTGGCTAATTTAAACTTCGATGGGCGGCTGTGTTTGATTTACAATTAAATTTATAGCCTGCAATGTGCAATGCTTTACATTTCGAAGCTTCTGGTTACTTTTTGTACAGCATAAAACAAACTACAACAGTGCAGCCGACGTTTTTTGATGCGTCGTTAAGAAGGCTAATTGTTCCCAACAGCCGTTCTGAAAATGTCTAATTATTCATTTACGTACAATAATAAACAAAAAGGAGAATGGGGTATAATACATGTGCAAATAAACAACCGTTTGAATTATTGTGCCATTAACGATTAGAAACTGTTCGCGTACATGATGTTCGTAAAATTGCTGGCGTTCGTTTGTATTACGTTATAATTATGTAGATAGTATATCAATATGTATAAACATAAAGAAATTATATATTTTGTAATATCTTCATTATGGAGTTTGATTTAAATCTAAGTACGCCAAAACATGATCCTTAATAGTATCAATAACTTTAAAAGTTTCACTAAAATCGGCTGATGGGTTTTTGAGATATTGGAGCATTTAGTTTTTGTCTTAATTCAGAGGCGTGCAAAAATATGGGCTTGATTTTTCTTGAAAACGAAGCGAGATACGAAAAAAATTCAAGAGACAAAAAAGTTGGATTTTTAGTTGCTTAATTAAAAAAATATATGAAATTTGCAAAAAATCAATTGGGCTTTATTTTTTTGTAAAAAAACCTAATGGACAAGCCCCATGGGCACGCCTCTGGAAGTACTGGATCAACTGTAATGTGTCCAAAAGATACTTCCTACAGTTATAAACAAACTATAAAAATTTCATTAAATCGCCCAAAGCTTTTTCTATATAACAATAAAAAACAGATTTTTTAAAAACTTTTAAACACCCTGTTTCTCGGAAATGAAGCGTTTCCGGATCCATGTTTATTAAGACGCTTTTGTTTGTATTGAGATGTATAAGTGGGTAAAATATTTTACCCATTTTTTTTAACACCCTGTAGACATTAAGACCCCACGGTTGCCAAAGCCAGATGGGAGAGAGATAGACGGCCAAATAATTGAGGCTATATTTATTTGGAACATACAATAGGAATGAGAAGCGAAAATCGAAGAAGAGAAATAGAACGACGAATAAAACTAGGTTGGTCGGCGTTCGGAAAACTACACTACGTGTTTATAAGTGACGTTCCAATAATTCTCAAAAGAAGGCATTTGACACATGTATCCTGCCTGTTCTATCATACAGAGAGACTTGTAGGTTTTCGCTTTCTTAATTGTACTTCTTGTTTTGCCGAACTTTCTTCTCTGCCAGAATCCACTAGACCAGGGCTGTCCAACTTCAAGGGGCCCAAGGGCCACCGTAAAAAATTTGAAGGTTAGGAGGGCCGCATCATAAAATGTGTCGTATGCGACTTTGTGAGTGATTTTTAATAAATAGAAAACGTGTATATTTCAATACTAATTTTTATTTATTCAAGAAGCTTAGGTTACATTACAAAAAGCATTGAAACATAAAAAATATATACAGGGTGTTTCCTGAGGTAACCGACAATCTTACACCATATGTTCTAGAAGTGATTCTAAACAAAAAAAATCATATTCATTTTAGGTTAATTCCTTTCCGTTCTTGAGATACCGACAAAAGAAAAAAATTACATCAATTAATGTAAATTTACGTATAGAGATGTGATTCACCCCCTTACTAAGGGCGTCAAATATTTGCCCCTCGGGTTAAGCTCAAATCGGAGAAATACGTTCACTCAAATATATATTCGATTGGGTAAAACACCAGATAATTACCAAAACAAATATAATGTTTTTAGCTAGTTACAATGATTAATTAAAAATAATTCTGAGTTGTACATTATTTAAAACTAACATGTTCTTCTGGAACGGTGTCTTGTTTCGTGGGTCAAGCTGCAACCCAATGCACGGGCGAGCATTGCAGGTCCCTATTGGTAGTCCACAGGTACGCACGCCGATACTTCGGGAAATGGGCTGAGTAGGTCTTTTGTTCCTGCAAACTTGACCTTCCACTCAACAGTGATTTTAAGTTGTAATTTTCCGGTGAATTTAGCGATTAGGTTACAGGTTTAATTAATAGTAAAATGAGCTTATGAGGACTATTTCACCTTTCGAGGCGCCGGGATTTGCGTTTAAAAATTAGGTGGTCGGAAATGGCTTTTAAGCAGTTAGCCCTTCAAGTCAGTACAGCGTATTAAGACAGGGTTAAAGCCTCAGGAATTCAATTCCCAAGAAAGTTCAACAATCAAGGTAAAATCGAATTCTAGCGGTCTCGCTTTTGCGGAAAATTTTAACTTCTCGGGCTGACAGTACAACACGTCATCTCCCTTGAAGCCTGGTCTGGTAAGGGTTGGAGGCCTACTCCGTTAGACAGTTCAGCGTGACAGACCGGAGGGCCCAGGTAGAAGAGGACAGGACAGGATCAGGACTGGTGGACTCAAGGTGGAATTTTCTCAAGTTACTGGAACTGGCAGTGCTGTCTTCTTTTATACCTTTTCTGCCGCGTTATCGGGGTACTTTCCCTAGCTTCCACTGGAGCGGCTAGAATTTCTTATCGCCAGTTCACGCGTCGAATTGATGCAGCGCTTGATTAGGCGACGTATCAAATTTAAATACATTTTATGTATAATCAAAATTTAATACAGGAGCAAGCGTTACAGAGATCAGTAAGCTAGATAAAATAACATTCGTTGATGAGTAAAAACTGTCAAAGTAAGCATTAGTTAACAACAATTAACAACTAGAAGAACTAAACACTACTAAAAAACAATCAAAAACAGGTGTCGGATCGCTACAGCAAAATTCGCGTTGGTGGCAACTGCCAGACTGAGACAACGGACAAGACAAGCCTTACATCGGAAGTGGGCGGGACTGTTTCCTAACACAATATTGAAAAATAAAGTGAAAATTCTTTTACTAATGATATATTTTTGTACCTTTGTCCTATGTACCTATTTTAAATTGTTTTCAATTATTTATAATGTATATTCGAGATTCATGTTTCCTGAAAGTATAGTGATCCGCGGGTCGCAAAAATATCCTGGAGGGCCGCATGCGGCCCGCGGGCCTCATGTTGGACAGCCCTGCTTTAGAAGATGTGGATATAAATAATACCGATGGAACATTTCTTAATCATTTGCTTTCGCAAGCGACATTATCCTAATCAGTAGTGACATGAATGAGCGGCGAAGTATACTCCAATAATTAATGCATTAAAAAGGGCAGTGTTAACGATGAATTTAAATAAAACTAATATAACGAGTAATAACGGCGTCTGGATTACAATTATTGGGAACTAGCAGAGAAAGTGGAAGAAATGTATCTAGGACACACGGCTAAATTGGGGAAAGAAAACGGAACTTTGGAAATAGAAAGAATTGGGATAGCATGGGCAATATGAGCATCCTTTGGAAAACGGAAACATTATCAGAAATACCGATATACCCGTACAAATAAAAAGAAACACTAATCTACAGAGAAGAGACAGAACACTGGATGTCAAGACAAATAGATATAGACTATCATCCACAAGATGGATAAACTAGGTATGTTAGGAAAATAGCGAGTAGAAACTGGATACAAAGGCACAAAACAGCAAGATATGAAAGAAATGGAAGAAGTTTACGTTCCGGAGTGGACGGGCAAAAGCTGAGAAGGAAGAAGTAGCCATCATAATATACCTCAAGGAAGAAGTAGCCATCATAGTATACCTTTATCATTACATTTTGTCCTGCATGAACAATGCTATCGTTAGAAAAGTTGTATCGGTCTCTAATTAGTCTTTAGAATATAATGCAAATGACGAAATCACAAACGTGTACTAAGATGATCGATTGTCTTATGTGAACTTCTGAAAGCAAAGATTGCGTAATACCTTGTGTTAAAAAAGTAGGTGAATTAACGTAGACGCTGCTTGGCAGTGGGGCTTGTCGGTTATAGAATCTGCTATATAAGTGTTCTATTTATTTATCTATTTATCTTGGTACTCAGCCAACAGCCGTTAGGCCAATTATAGGCGTCGCTGTACATTCTATGGGGACTTCCAACCCCACTAACGACTGTCATGGTGTTATTATGACATCCGGGACCAAATATTTACGTGACAGCCGTATCACGAGGCGCCGAGAAAAGCAGCCGTGGAACTCCCATCCAAGTTCTGACTAGAAAGAGCGTTGCTTAACTCTACTGATCGAACGTGGACGCTTGTTCAAGCTACACCACCCGGGACCCCCGTTCTGTCAAAGTGACAGGATAAAACTGAATTTTTGTAGAGAACATAATTTTTTTATGATAGAACTTATTTTAGAAACGGTTATAGAGAATAATGGCCGATAGTCGTATTCTCTGCAATTAGCTTTCGGTGATTTTCTTATCAAATTCCCATAGCAAGTTGCGAATGTTACCTTAAAAAAACCTTACAGCTGTCTTATCAATTGCGTTGAAAATATCAGGGAGGGTGACTTTATTAAAAAAGAGAAATCTGACAGACTTAAGAATAAGAAAACAGCCGAAAATATTATCATGTAAGGGATCATAGACCAAATAGAAATCAATAAGGAAGATGTGTCAGGATATACATGTGCAAAGGGAACTTAGCTGGACAATAGGGTGCACCTGAACGGAAGGTATATTCCCTATTATTTTGCTCTATTGTAGTACAAGAGGTTGAAATAACTTTCGTCGAAAAGGGCTTTTCCTTTTCGAGCGTTTACGACTGTATTATCCGCCCGGCTTGATTTTCCCTTTTCGCCTGGTCTATTGTTAGTTGAGGTAAAAGAGTTTGTTGGTGGATATCCCTGCGTTTACGACATAGCACCGGCTGTGCTAGAAATTGCATTGTGACGTTTAGACAAGTTAGTTTTGATTGTTCAATTCGACGACACAAATCACATTTGACATTACAGATGTTTCGTATTGCACGCGTACAATTAACTCTTTCACTAGACCTGTTGCATCGCGAATTTCATTTTTACTAGCTCGTTTAGTTACCCACTGTACAATTGCATTTTAGTTTATGGCCTTCTTTTGCACGAAATACGTTTTCAGGCCATTCATCACCTCTACGCTACAATAGTTTGAGGAAAATCGTCATGGATTTGGGAAAACAATTCCATCCTCTCAATATTGGGACGTGGGGTGCAACATTTCGAAGGCGGATTTGGGACCAATATTATTTTATTTTATTGTCAATGCTTAATGCTACAGAGAGAATACCTTAATGCACTTTTTAGGAATTACATGAGGAACGGCTACTTCCAGCACGATAATGCAACAGCTCACACAACTGATGAAAATATACATTTTATTGGTAAATTTTTCGAACACAGAATTAGTTTGTTTCCTCCTTGTGATCCACGTGACCATATCTAAAAGGTGCCATTTTCCAAAATCATTTAAAGAATCTAGAAGATCTGTAGAATGAATTCCTAGAAGTCATTGACGACATTTTTCCGAACACTTGAATGGACGTTTTTGCAAACATGAGAAAAGGGATCAGCTTTCTATGGAAAATAATGGTCAGTAATTTCAACACCTTTTGTAATTTTTCTTTAAGCAACTTTTGTTTCAGATATCCGTCAGGTTAGGATTTGACAGTTTGTAGAGTGACACCGTTTGAGCATATGATTCTATCTAAGATACAATTTTGGATTTTCCTAGCATGCTCTAATTCGGCTGCTTTTGAAACACAAGCTATCAGGATATTCAACTAAACTAATACGTTATTACACTAATGTTGATAAACAATTTTGGGGGCAATTTGATAATTTTAAACTTGAAAGTGGAACTTAAATTTGGGGATTTTATATTCTCGTAATACTTACTAACGAAATTTTAATCTCCTACTTGATATTCAAATTATCTTCCCCAACAAATTGTCAATGTTTTATAGCCTTTCTGAATTTGCGAACATGTGTGAATTAGTTGACCGATGAGATACATTGTACAACGGAAGTAGATTACTAGCGAATTCTTAGGCACAAAATCGGGTTTGCTTGAAAACCGCTCACCCGATTTTTCTGAAATGAAAGTTGTTCTTCCTTATTTGTAAAATGTAACTATCTATAGCTAATATTACATAATTTATTGTATTTAACGTCTTGCAAAATGGCGATAAATCGTGCAACTCTCTCAATTTAAATTTTAAATGGCTGTGGCTGCATAGAAGCATTATGCGGTCTAGCAAAAGCTAGCCGCAATTAATACTGTCTTCGAGTGACAATTGTTGGCTAATTTAGTCGTTAGTCGCCGGATTCCCAGGGTTGCTGACCACAGAACAAACGGTTAACTGGGCTCGTAAATCAAAGCATCGATTTGTTATTAAGCTTGCATTAATAAATAAAATGTAATCCCACGTGGTATGTGTGAATGCTATTGTACATCGCAGCAGCATTCTGAAAGTCCCTAGAGATTATAACGCGCTTGTTATCGTGCACAACATTTTCATAAAATTATTCCGCTTAACCGTTGCTTCACTCTCCCATGGGTTATTATTCACCCAACAAATATTTTAAGGACATCGACTACCGTACGTGCTCGTAATCTACTCTAATTTGTTAGTTGATAGTGCCGGACTCCTTTCAACCCTTATTTGCTTTAATTGTGTGGACCGGTTCTTAATAGGTTTATAGCTTCTTCTAATTCAACCTCTCAGTGTAAAAGATTTGAATGAAACCAAATGGCTTGGAAAATTATGTATATGTTCTTGTTTTTCCAGTATGGTAATGCACCCCATCACTGATTATGAGAAGGTAGCGATTGTTACTCGCCCGCTCCTGACATTACACTTAATATGATCTGCATAATTGAAGGCGATATAAAGCCCTTGACTGTAGGCATTCTTCCTGCACTTAGGTGGAGCAGTAAAAATAGTGATAAATGCGTTTTAATTGAAGTACGACAGCCTGAATCTAATAATTAAGTAAATTACTGTTTACTCTCGGTCGAATAAGAAACTGGCTGTAGAGGAGGGGAAATTGTTTTTTATAAATTAATAATACTGAAGGTTTTGAAGAAATAGGCAGTGTTAACACCAGTCGATCGATCGTTGGAAAAGTTATAACAAAGGCTAGGATTTTAGCTTGTATTTTTTTAGGTACCTAAAATAGGTTATTAAAAATCAAGGTTAGGTACTTAAAATAGATTTAAAAAAATTAAAATAGAACAAAATCTAAACATTAAACTAAACCTATTTGCTATTGTTAGCATAAATAATAAAATACATTTCAAAATTCATTATTTATCTGTGGATGAAAAGCTAAGTTTATCTTCTACAGAAATAGGTAATTGGCACAAATTTGTAGATGAACCAATCAAAATTATCTATAGGTTCGTCGGGCTGTTCATTATTTGAAGTTTTAGTACGTTTTTCACAAACTCAACCTGGATTTTTCTCCAAAACATTAGTTTATTTTTTTAAGCATTTTCGCTTGGTTTTTCAGAAGTTCCTTTCAAAGAAGTTTAAATTTTATTCATTACTAGCTGACCCGGCAAACGTTGTTCTGCCCAAAAATAATTTGTTTCTGAAACCCCGTTTCACCACTATAAAGTTTTAATTTTATGCGATGTCCACCGTCTTTGACTTAAAACTAAATGCTATTTTCGCAATCAACGCCCCAAGAATACCCAATAACGACACCCATATCGATTTTTAGGCTTATTTACCCCATTTCAGCCCCTAAGGGGTTGATTTTCGGAAAATCAGGAAATACGTGTTTGCTTATTTGTTTATAGGAGTACTCCTACGAAGTTTCAAGTCGAAATGTTTATTTAATATTATTTTTCCATACAAAATTGGAACCCTCATTTTACCCCTTTAGGGGTTGAATTTCGAAATATCGTTCCTTATTCGTTGTATACATCATAGCTGTGATCTACCCGGCGTTGCCTGAGCATAATATTACGTGAACCTATGCGTGTATGATTTAACACATGACTTTTCCATTGTTCTATTCCGGTTTTTCCATCCTGAAAAAAAAATCGATTTTTTCCAATTTTCCGAGTTTTCCACTCCGATTTGCCCATTTTTCTCTTCGAAAAGTCATTCAGAAACAAAAACATATGAAATCCCATACAAAATCATCTTTTTGGTTTTCTGAATTTTCCGACTTTTCCGGTGGATTTTTCTCCAGTGATAATGTAACATACATGCGGCAATTGATTTTTATTTATATAGATGTTGTTCTAATTTCAGTATACCATCTATTAGCACACTAAAATGTGTTTTTTACTCCTCTAAGCAACTATCTACCAGTTTAGCAACAATTCCGGTAAGTAGGTTTTTATGGACAAGTCCGGTAGCACGTAACAACGCCTGTGATCCGCGTTATACTTTTGGAATTACCGAGGTATATTGTTGCTGGCACTGTCAGTTTCTGTCACATTCAAGGTTAGCAGGTTAGGTTTTGTATCAGTCTGGTACAAACTAACGCAAAACTTAACCTTGAGACTGACAGTGCCACCAACAATACATTTCAGTACTGCCAAACGTATAACACCAGTCGCACCATTTTGAAAGCAAATAAATTGGGATTATTCTTTAATAATCAAAATGGGTCTTATTCTTGTTAAGTATACAAAAAATATATAAAACACACGACCGGCATTCGCGTTTATGTCCTTGCTAGATCACGTGACTCGACCTGACGGGCTCGACCGTAATGTACTAGCTCGACAATAATTGCTTAGCTACCGCCATAATGTAGCTATTATACATGCGGTAAGTCTTGTTTGAACGATTTATGTTGCAAACTAGTTTTAGTCTTCTAAATGCATATTGTTGTATCTTCCAATGGCATTACTACCTATATTTAAAAAAAATGTATGCGAGTTAAATTTTAGACCGTAGGCCAAGCAAATAATGCGGATTAGATATGAGTAAAATAACTTTCAAATCACTACCACAATTTACCATATACGCTGCTCCATCCGTGACCAATAATTTTACTCAGGTGGGATGTATTCCAGTTGGTTATAATCGTCCTGAAACCCCATTATAAACATTAACGACAAACATGTTATTACTGTTAATCTTTTATTTAAGGTTATGATGTACGGTGTGGCTACTGTACCAACTATGGACTGAAAATTAACGCATATATTATAATAAGATTAAGAAAAATAAACAACCTATTTCAGGTGATATAACTTCTGAGCTTAGGGTAAAAAAAATTCTAATTATAGGTAATCTCAAATTCCTATTAAATGATAAGATTTTTCGTGAAACGGATTTATATACAATTATTTATCCTATACCTGCAACAATCAGAACAGGTATTTTACTTAGGATCCGGGCCTTACTTATAACCATCATTAATAAAATGAAATAACGAAGAGCATAAACAAAATGTGAATCAGAGAAGCTAATGAACTAACTATGAATGTTTCAAAATGCAAGAAGTGACTAAACCAAATATAGAGAACCCGGATGCAAAAATGTATAGAAATCTCTATTTAAACATCACTTCTTCGATCAATACGTATTATTGTACGGTTACCACCATGAACAACAGTAAAGGGGAACAAGAGGGAAATGGCGAAGATGCATGAGAGCATAGAAATATATATATCAAATATGAAGCTAAAATATAGGGAAACAAATACCTGGATTTAGCATAACAGAAGGAGTAGAAGATCTAGAAAGATTAAAATGCAGTAATGCCGGGAATACTATACAGAAAAATCAGGCTGTCCAGGAATAATCGCTATGGCTAAATAGAAGATTACGTCCTGTGATCTTGAATTTGTTCACAATCGTCAGTATGGCAGTTAGTCCAAAGATGAGAGATAAAGAGTCAAAGAAGGAGAAAAGGCATCACTTGACTTCAAACACCATTTGTTAATGAAAAATGTATATAATTGTTATAGATTGGTGGTGCCAACCAAGGACTTTATATGGCGATCCAATTGACTGATAAACCTACTTGAAAACGGACGATCCGAAGAAAATCGACTTCAGCTTGAGTCAATTGATTTTATTTTTGTATGCGATGTACACTTCTGTGCAATAAAATTAAGCACACACGGCTTTGTTGCATTTATTAATAGCGTGTTTTCTTCGAAAGGTCTTACTTTTGGGCTTTTAATAAAGGTGTTATTTTGAAGTTATGGTGTTTTATCTTGTATTGAAACTGCTGCTAGACAATTAAAATAGACCAGAATTATACAAACTAGAATATTGTGAACAATAGTTATAAGACGTGTGCTTAATTTTATTGCACAGAAGTGTACGTATTATTGTTTCAAAGGGGCGTTTTAAACTAGGTTTATCAGTCTTCTGTCAAATTTTAACAATTCCTGGTCGAGGCCGAATTGATATTTTGATTTAAAATTAAAAATTTAGCTAACACATTTTTAATTATCAAACTTTCTCACTTGGATCATCATGTAGCGCTCTTTGTAAAACCTAAACGGAATTTTGCTGTAAAATGATTAAGGAAGCCAATACTTGAATTCGTCCTAATTAGCATGGGATTTCCTATGTTGCGTCTGCCAATGCAGCACCTTATATATGTAAATACTAAAGGAAACAATTCAGGTAAGGCGGCCAGATGCCCGTTTCATTATACATATATCGTCGACCTAGTGTAAGCCATGCATTTGAAGTCCATGTGAAGCACGATATTAAACAGGAGTGGAGACAGTGGGAAACTTTGTGTTATTCCTTTCAGGATAGGAATATCGTTACTACCCTTGCTTTTATTTAGCACTTTGCTATATATGTGGTTTCGTTGTTGTTTTCAACGTTGTACTGGGTTCAAGGTTAAGGGTTTGTATTAGTCTTCTATTAAGTCTCTGTGAATACATTGGTGAATTGTAGATAAAATCCAATGGATGGTTGGCTTTTATCGGAATCTTTCAAGATGTTATTAAGATGGGATTTGTCATTGAATCTTCTTTAGGTTCCCGTTTTATTGGTTGAGCACTACAGTTTTTATATCAATCATTTTATAAAATAATTATATTTTTAACCAAATGTGGAAATCGCAAACAATATAATTGATTAATAACCCGTTTTATTTGTTTTAATCAATAAAGAATAGTTACGAAAAAGCACTTGGATATTTGAACAGAAGAAAAAAAACGAACGATGATTATTTTCTCTATGTGCAAATGCATTTGAAAACGGCGTGTTCATTCTTCTCTCCCTTTCTTTTACTTTATACTTCTTGGTCTTGCTTATCATTTATTTATCATTTATTCGTCTTCTTTCTTATTTCTTCTTCTTTAGCCTTCTTCTGTTTCTTCAATTCATGGATTTGTCAATTGAACCTGTTTCAACTCATTAGCCACCATCTTCTAGGACCCTTTATTTTCGAGGATGATGTACATATCGGTTTTACTATCGTGTGATCTTCTATTTTCTCTACGTGTGCTTTCGAATTATATTTTTTTAACGTCTGGGAAAAAACACGGTTTCTGTGATACCAAAATCGTGACAGAAATAACGAATTATTCCCTAGAGGAGAGAAATTTACCTAGGGAGTTTTCATTATGACTGAAACAACAATTATGTCAAATTCGAGGTTAGCAGGTTAGGTTCTGCCTCAGTCTGTGTCAAAACTGATGCAAAACCTAACCTGCTAACCTCGAATTTGACATAGACTTACAGTGCCACCAACTTTAAAATTTAAAAATGTTAATAAATCACGTTTAAGAAAAACAGGTTTGTAGTTTTAAATCTTCCTGCAACGTGAAAAAATAGTAGTATATGCAATTCGGAGAGACTGATGTTTTGATTCAGTGCTATGTGACTCGAGGACGAAGCCCGAGAGTCACAAATTGCATCTCAACAAAATAACGCATTTCTCTCCCTCATTGCATAATCTACTATTTTTGTTATTAATTATTTCTGATATTTAAATTTTGTCAAATGACATCGTAATTCTATCAGCCGTGGTATATCTTTCTACAGCCTTCAGAAATCGCTAGCTTGGGTAAATGAATATTGTTTTTGGTTTACTACCCAGGCTTCACTACCATACGGCAAAGTAAGGATTGTCATCGTCTTACAGAATTCTGCTCTCTTAGTGCTGTATACCCTCGTATTCATCAATCAAAAAGTATAAACGCGTTTACACTTAGAATATTTTTTCAAAAAATTGAAAAATAGAATATCATACACCCTGAAATTATAACAAATATATTCTTCGTAACTCCTTGTAGATGAGTTATTATAATTCTAATTGTAACACACATATTTGCACTTCTTGTGTGCGGTCTACATTTCGTAGCAACAATTAAAACCTTTTAAGCTTACTATTTTCAGAGAGTGATAGTGGGAAATATGAATGTATAATCATCTTATACTGAACACTGTTTATAACCCTTTTAACGTATGTGATGTGTAGCACTGGCGAATTTTAGTATTGTACATCACCTGCCAATTGTAGTTCAATATGCGTAACAGTTTAATCAGTATTAATCATCGATTTGTTACTGTGCAACGACTTTACGCGAAGAAAGTGCGTTGGAAGCGAAAATATATAAAAATATATAATCAGTGTCCTTCACATCGTATCGAACAATTACATCAATAAAGAATAATAACAAAACAATTCTGTAACATTGAAACAATAACTGCTGCCTTTCAATTACGTTTTATGCACTCTTTGTAGGCCCAGTTAAGTTAAATTTTATTTATTCATATTATTTTATAGCTTCCGTGAGCGTGCTGGGCCAATGAAATAAAGTCAAGTGATACCGAGATTATTAATTTCATTGGCAATAAAAACGCATGAAACGAAATGAAAAGTTCAGCTCCAAATTTAGTTTGTAGATTAAACATCGGGTCAAAATTAGAATGTGGATGCAGACAGAAGAAAGATGCAAATTGGACCCGTTTCCAGCCTGTATCGTTTCCAACATCGCGCTTAAATAGATCCAGATATTTCTACTCTACAGCCAACAGATTATAGGTATAATTTACGCGAAAGCGTGTTGGTATGTCAACCAATTTTTGTTCTTAATTAGATCGTAGCATTTCATATTTGCCGTGGACTATCTAGACCCCGATCTGAGCACGGCATATATTATTTTTTATTGCTTTTTTAAACTCATAATCTGTTTTTTGTGAAATGTTAGAGGTCTTCTGTTTTTGAATTCAGTTTTAGTAAAATTATGAATAACAAATACGGCTACCTACACCTATTCAAAAGAATCTTTTGATTTTAACAAAACATTGTCAGTTCAGTAGCAATTCACAGTTACCCAAATGTTGTTGTTTAAAAGATGCGAATTGTAATTTTCCTTCAGTTTGATGGCAACATCATTGTAATTCGTTTTCGTTGTTTCATAGTTGATAGCTGAGATTTTCCAAAGAGCAAAAGTAGTTAAAAAAATTATCACCTGCATTCCTCTGATTATAAGTTTTCTGAAAAAAAGGTATATTGCACTAATAGACTACAAATAATAAATTTTACCGTAATATACAGGGTGTCCGGATTCCTTATCCGCAATTTTTAGATAGTATTATACAAGAATTTCAGTCAAAAGCTAGACCAGATATGAAATTGAGATTTGCTACACTTAAATGTCTAATCAAACGCAATTGATGAGGCAACTTTGAATTAACTGCCACAATCCAGTGGCGTATACGAGTATATATTCAATTTATTCCTCCTCGATCATAAGACCTCGACGAACAGTTTCCATCTAGTACTGTTCTGTGCCATTTGTTTGATTTTCTGCCGCGTCTTCCTCTGTACTTTTATCTCTATATAGTTTTCCTCCACGTCAGTTTTGGGCCTTTCCCTTCTTCGGCTGTCTTGCCGATCCCGGTCCAATACCTATGTTGCTATATTGCTTTGTTCTCTTCGAGTTCCATTTACTTATACCTATTTCCATTCTAGTTTTTTCTAAGTTTCAGTCCTGTGCTATACCAAAGTTCTTTGTTTGTATTCATCGTTAACTGAGATGCGTGCCATATTTCTGCAGCCAACACATCACTTAAACCACTTAGCTGTTTGTATAAACCTGAGGATATTTACCAAATACATACTGCTAATAGTGGCAATATCGAACCAACACTGCTGTAACATGAATCCTATTATTGGTGCGAGTGCAAGCTATTCGTGTAGCATGTGTTTTAGTTTGTGTTTGTGTCTTTAACTAGCTTCATGACAGTATTTCAACGAAAGGTTTCCGTGTGTAGCGTAGCTTACAAACCAGTGGGTGTTCGAAGTCGGGTGTGTGTATTGCATTCGAGAAAGCTTTGTAAACGTTTGGATCTGATTTGTGTGCGTCGTGCATGCATCAAGGGATAACAAATTGCTTCAGCCGTTTCGCCCGCCCTAAGTGTCAAGCCCCTCATAAACACTTTTCAATGAGCTGCATTATTTAAAAAAAAAAAAAATACTCCATATCGGCACAGCATGGAAGCGCCCAACTTATCGGGTCAGAAGAGAAATAATCACGTCTCCTGCAAAGTCGAAAGGGTTCAGTTATGCAGCCGAACGGCTAGGCGTGAAAGTGAAAAAATACCAAGACACAGCGAAAGTACTCTCAACCCTTTTCGACAATAGAGACGAGTCCGAATTCCAGCCTCCTTTATGTCCCAAGGCAAGGGATAGTCACGCAATCAAAGCAATAAACCCGACCTTCGGGACTGGTAAGTCTACTCGATGGACAATGGGCCTGTAACGTGAAGTACAAGTTTGTCACATCGCAATTGCAAAAGTCTGTATGTAAAGTCTGCATTGAATATTTGGATTCTTTAGAGGTGTTCCATAATAGTCGCATGTGACGGCTTTTAGCTTCGTCCTGTTGTGAAGTAGCAGTTCTTCAAGTCTCTTTGTACAGGATTTTTTTATAAACACCTTGCTATGGTGCAAATGAAAATCATACTGGAAGCATTCAAGTTGTGGTGCTACAGATGAATGACGAAAGGAAGCTGGATAGACAAAACAACGAACGTGGAGGTACTAGAAAAATCAAACAAGAAAACAGTAATAACGAATGATATCCATAAAAAAGAGACATGCAAGTGTAATAGAGACAATCATCGAGCGAACGGTTAAAGGAAGAAATGCAATAGGAAAACCAAGATAGCGGTATATATCTCATATAGTAAATCATTTGCAGTGTAGTAGTTATATAGACAGAAAAGATTGGAAAGAAATGTGTTGGAACTAATCAAATCAGTAACAATGATTGACAACTCATAGAGAGAAGCTATGGTTTGATGTTGATCGCAGGAAGTATTGGCTGATAGATCATGAAAAAACAATCAGGGGAGTACGTTTTTTCCATTGTGCAAATAACTCTCCCTTCTTACGGGGTTCAATGTTTTTTTACATGCTTCTATCATTCTCATCCTAATATTTCTATCGTGGTCGACGTATACAGTGTGTCCAAGATAAGGAGGGCCAGTATGGGGATCTCGGTAATGGTAAGAGATACAAATTTGGTTAAATGGAAAGAAAGTTGCGCAAATAAAAGACTAAAAAAATGACGTCTAGAAATCATTGATATGATTTTTCGTTTTTGAATTATCTCAAAAAAACCGAATTTTTGGATTTTATTTTTTATTTTTTTCTGGCGTTAATATTAAAGTTAGAGCGAAACTGATTAAACTTCTTTATAGCAACTTTTAGTGGACTTAATGATTACATTATCAATTTTTTTATCCGACGTTTCGTCTTCGAGAAACCATCATCAACTTCATTTTTTTAAATACGGTCCTGGTTTTTTGATGCCAAATTTGCAAAGCCCTTGTTACTCTGAATTCAACAATGCCACATATTATGGTTTAATTATGTTTCGAACTTTTTTCTGATCATTATCAGAAATTTTTTTAGATACGGACCTGCATTTCTCATAATTTTGTTCATACAGTAAGTTAGGCCTTTTAACATGCCGTTAAAATATTAAAATGCACATCATGGTGTCATAATTCTGATACATTAATTTAATAACCAACCAATAACTATTAACAATAAACAAAAAAGAAATGAACAAAAGATAGACAGAAAGAATAACAAAACGAACATCGAAACCATTTAATAGGTATTAAATTTACAGAAGGTATTCAAAAAGGTTGCCATCATTCTCTATGCATAAATAACATCTAACTGTAGAATCTAAAACATTATTCAGCAATACTGGCGTTATACTTTGAAAGGCTTCAAGAACCAATCTTCTAAGTTTTTCTTCTATTTCAAAACCTTAAATACCTATTACATTGTTTCAAGGCTCGTTTTCTCATTCTTTCTGCCTATCTTTTGTTCATTTATTTGTTGTTTATTGTTAATAGTTATTGGTTGGTTATTAAATTAATGTATCAGAATTATGACATTATGATGTGCATTTCAATATTTTAACGGCATCTAAAAACGCGTAACTTAATGTATGAACTTATTTTTACAAAATTATGAGAAATGCAGGTCCGTATCTAAAAAAAATTCTGATGATGATCAGAAAAAAGCTCGAAACGTAATTAAACCATAATATGTGGTACATTGTTGAATTTAGAGGAACAAGGGCTTTGTAAATTTGGCATCAAAAAACCAGGACCGTTTTTAAAAAAATGAAGTTGATGATGGTTTCTCGAAGACGAAACTTTGGATAAAAAAATTGATAATGTAATCATTAAGTCCACTAAAAGTTGCTACAAAGAAGTTTAATCAGTTTCGCTCTAACTTTAATATTAACGCCAGAAAAAAATAAAAAAGAAAATCCAAAAATTCGGTTTTTTGAGATAATTCAAAAACGAAAAATCATATCAATGATTTCTAGACGTCATTTTTTTAGTCTTTTATTTGCGCAACTTTCTTTCCATTTAACCAAATTTGTATCTCTTACCATTACCGAGATCCGCATACTGGCCCTCCTTATCTTGGACACACTGTATATCTTCTATGTGATAGTATCCATCACAGAATAATTATTATTCTGTGGTATCCATCAGCTTTTGGATGTGTGTTATCGCTTATATTGTAACTGTGACCGTACCTTCCGAGTTGCCTTCTCGCTATTTCGTCGGCTACACCATATTTTACTTCTCTAATTCGTATATTTCTTACTATTTCTCCTCCAGATATTAGTGTCCTAGTAATCTCTTCCTAAAGCTTGAAGTTTTAAATTTTATCCCTTATCCCCAGGCTGAAGGCGGAGTAAATTCATATAAAATAAATTCATTCGCCAATTTATCCATCTTGTGCTGACGTCGGTATTCGGGAAAATGGAAGGTTTGTTACTTATAAATAATTGTTTATTCTCGTAAATGTTTTCAAAAATTGTTTCGAACGTAATAGTTTTTTCCGTTGATCGTTTATTTATGGGTTTCCTTAATGCATACAAAATCGTTCATTAATAATCCTTATTAATGTATGATTTTATATTTTATAACATCGTTTATTAATGACTCCTATTAATTGATGATTTTCTATTAATAAACGATTTTAGTATAGGAAATCAAAGCTCCATGAATGTCAAAACTTTTGAGTGTCATATTTTTTAATGCAATAAATAGTACTTTATGTAACTAGTCCTCAAAGCAAGGCTTTAGGGGACGAGTCGTAATGTTTCCAGAAGAGGCGGAGCGAAGCGCAGCCGAGTCCGTAATATGAAGATGAGTCCTCTAAAGCCATTTGAGGACGTGTTGCATACAACGTTTTTTTGTATTAGCTCTCCAAACATTATAATATGAAGTTTCAATTACCATTAACGCGGCATTATACCGGGTGGCCATAAATATCTGATATCACATTACCTTTGGAATCAACACCGCTTTATTAAAGTGATGAACCCAACTAAACTAAATGTCATTAATGTCATCACAACTAAAATTCCTATCTGTCAAAAATTATTACAGATTGCAATAAGTATTGAAGTTAGAACAGTAGATTTTTATAATCAAGTCGTAGGCTAAACTGCAGAATCTGGGGCACATTCCCCTCCTCTTATTTGCATTTTGTTAAATTTCATACCAATACTTATTATAATTGAAATATGTATAATGCTAACCAACATTTATAAGTAGCTAATTCCATAGCTAACGGGATCTCAGATGTTTATGGCCACCCGGTATTAGGAGACCGCGCGAAAATGTATTTTTCGCTCCCCAAACTGGTTACTTTGGAAACTGTCTAGGATCCTCAAAATGACCATTTAGAAGCCTTGTACTTAAAGTCGTCATGGCAACTAATGTTTGAGTCCGCTAAAATGTTGCCATAACGACTTTAAGTACAAGGCCTCTAAATGGCCATTTTGAGGATCCTAGATAGTTTCCAAAGTAACCAGTTTGGGGAGCGAATACAAAAAATTAAATTTTCTCCAACTTAATAAAGTATGGTAAAAAATATTGTAACCAACTCTTGTGTTAATCGGCGATTAATAATCTCATAAATTAACGTGTTCCCTGGCGCTCACACGTCAAAATGTCTCGATTATTAATCGCTCTCATTAACACGCTTGTTTGTTAAATAACTATTATCGTCACATTAATAATAACAATTCATTGCATTTTTTGCGTTTTAAAAGTTGAAACTTTGTAATGTAGTAAGACATTTTTGCCGGTTGAAGTATGAATGGGTTGTTGCTAGGTTCCATAAGACTTCAAGTGTTTGCATTTCAACAACCTCGGAAAGAAGCAGCTACATTAAATTTAAATTAATCATGTGCTAAAATGTACTTTGTCTAGTTACCTTCAGCTGTCGGTAGGAGTCAGTTATAATAAGAATTAAAGTTTTTGCAGGAATAATTGAACGATTTTCAAAACAATTGGCCACTGTATCTTGTTTTTTATGGTCCATGGGGTGTTTGCATGGTTTATCATGGTTGCGTATGTGTTTGTGTAGTATTCAATTTTTATCAGTATCATTCTAGAGAATCAATTCTCTAATTTTGTAATTATTTCCAATATACAGTGTGTCCCAGGATTGATGTTACAAGAGGTGAGGTGGACTAAAAATTTTTGAATTTTATTTTAAGGTTTTGGGATTAGGTCCTGCTGATCGGAAAAGAATTTTAAGAATATTTTCAGTTTTTGAAAAAAACAAGTCGGCCTTGATAGTGAAGCGAAAACTATTTTCTTTTCAGGTAAACTATCCTTTTTGTTCATGATACGGCGAAATTTTACCAAGCAAAGTTGTTCAGAATGATAAGTTATGGCTCTATACAAAATTTCAGGAAGATCTACTTACTTAAATTAAACCGTTAAAAATTGTATTTATTTAAAATGGCGGTTTAATCTAAGGAGGTAGATCTTCCTGAAATTTTGTATAGGGCCATAATTTATCATTGTGAACAAATTTTCTTCGTAAAATTTCGCGTATCATGAACAAAAAGGATGGTTTACTTGAAAAGAAATAGTTTTCGCTTCACTATCAAGGCCGACTTGTTTTTTTTTTCAAAAACTGAAAATATTCTTAAAATTCTCTTCAGACCAAGCAGGCCCTAATAACATAATCTCAAAGTTACATTCAAAAATTTTTAGTCCGTCTCACTTCTTGTAACATCAATCCTGGGACACACTGTATAACCGTTCACTGTCTTTATATTGAAAGTAATGTAACATTACAATGATTTTTGGAGTCGGTCTTACGTCGTCATACCTTCTTGACACCTAAAGTAGCTAGGCGACGGTCTTAAATAATTGAATTTAGTCAAGATCAATTTGGCTAGGGGCGCATTAGCCTGATTTATCTAAACAATCCAGCACTGAACAATTTAATATAAAAAGATATTTGAAGTACAATTATGCATGATGAGTGCTGAAATATAACCTATTGCCTGCAACCGTGCAGCCATGCATTATATATAATCCCTAGGCATTACATAAAATGCCTAGTCATTACATATAATGAATGGCTGCATGGTTACAGGCAATATGTATAATTGGAGGTTATGTTAAATAAATCGGCATCGCTAATTCTCACTAGTAGACTGTGTGTTATTGCAGCTTGTTTAGGTAAGTTGCAGCCTTTGCTTGTGTGTGTTATATGCATCCTTACATGAGTTGGCCTGTTTCTGGTGATGTTCACCGGTCGTTGCCTGATGCCGGTGATGAGCTCGCTTGCCATAAATACCTACAAAATTTGCTAGGGTGATGAAGTTAGCGTACACCCTCATTAAACTTATGGCTAATTTGGCGCATAAAATGGGTACAGCTCATTAGGGATTATATACAGTGCGTTAGTAATTACATAACATGCCTGAATTATACAAGTTGCCTGTAACATATACAGTGCTTTCGTAAAGTAGTGGATAAATTCGTTAAAAATTCAAGGAATACATTTTTGAAAAAACGCAGGGACCCGTCGATTTTTATTTTTATTTGCGCGTTTTTTTCAAACAAAATGCATACATACAGGGTGACCCGCGTAGGAGGTATGACGTCATCGATGTTTTTTTAATGGCAACCTCTTTTTTTATTAGGGAATTTGAAAGAATGCTTTTTTTACTTTTTGAGTATATATCACATGACCAATTATGATAATTATCATTGCAATTAAATTTAATATTTTGCAATTTTAATTTGTTTTTATTAATTTTTGGTAATGTGACCTCTACTCAAAAATTAACTGAGCGTAAGTAAAAAAAATGCCTTCTTTCAAATGCCGTAATAAAAAAATGGGTATGTATGCATTTTATATGAAAAAATGCGCAAATACAAATAAAAATCGACGGGTCCCAGCGTTTTTTTCCAAAAGTTTACGAGACCACGAGAGCACTGTATAACCTACATAATCCAAGACCTTGATGTTTGTTGTAAATTGGGAGATGTTTTAGAATTGCAGTTAAATGGCCCATTACAACTGTGCAGCAATGATGATATCCCATTCTGGTTGTAGAAGTTATCCTTTTGTTTTATTAAAATACATCATCCGTGCGTATTCATTATAATATCCTTAAAAGTGGATCTCATTGCATACCAATCAGCTATGTTTTGTACGTCATTTTCTTGTCACGGTTTGATGCATTGTTGATTGTATTGCAGCAGACTAGAAATCCTAGGGCAAAATGATTTACTCAAAACAAACACGGCAGTAATCAAATTTAAATAATGGCAGTCGGATTTATTAATGGCTCTTTTTTAATAAATGCTAATGCTCTTCCAAGGAACTAATGTATATTAATTAACAATTATCTGAAACTGCGATAACCATCTAAACGTTGGCTCTAGGACCTTTGTGGACACTCTAATTGTGCATTTACATAGAAATGAGCTGTTTGCTGATTTATACGGGCTTATTTGTCATTTTTCGAAGATTTTGATTATACGTGTAGAAACTTTATGCCAAATAAAAACATTCAAGTTTTTAGATCGCCAATTTAGGGACTGCTCGCTAATATTAAAGCACATAAATCAAAAGTTCTAATTTGCTTTATTTAAATTGGCTGGTTGATCGTTCAGTTTGTATTTGTTTTTTGCGGATTTATTAAATTAAACGGTTGCTAGTTTTAAATTAGACAGAGTTGCTTCAAACTGTATTTTTTTAGTAGCTATCGTTAGTATGTGAACTTTGTAGCATTTTCATTCCAAAATTGTAAGCAATAAATTATCGATGTTCATTATATCTAAATATTTAGAGGAATGGCTGGTTGTTAAAGATTTTTTTAATTTCTCGATTTGTATTGCTGTCAGCAAAGCCAAAATAAATTGTCATTTGTAGTTCTTAACATAAACAGAGAATTAGCATTTATCATGTGCGAGATACATATCTGAGCAGCCTCCGAATCTGTAGTTCTGTGCCTGTTTTAATTAAAAACTAAACTTGAGATACTTATTAAGTGTTAATTGACAAATTCACCACACAAACAGGAAATGATAAGATTATTTCGTGTGCTGAAACCAAGACGAATACTAAAGTGGCGGCTTTTCGAAGAGCTACAAGCGGTGTGGAGTAAATACCTGATCTTTACGACTGCTGTTATTTCCAAATTTAACTTTATAACGAAAATGGTAGACCAAAACTGAGAATGTTAGCAAGCAAACTGCAAATAATCTATTTGGAGCAATGTCAAAGCATTTCTAAATTTTAATCGCGATCAGTGAGGCTATACATAACATTTCAGACACCTGCGCTTATCTGTTATTAAAGGACTATTGAAAAATAATCGAAAATATTCATGGCTACGTCCCTATCATGCTGTTGTGCTGTTAATGAAATGTTTTTTATATATCTGATTTTAATACATAGATTCTGCTCGCTAACAGGATCATTTTCATAATCGCTATGGAAAGCATGAATACCTGAATTCTATCTTATTGTCTTTATTTTTTGTTTTTCTTGTATAGAACAAAAGATTCTACCACGCTTAACCATCCGAACGAATCCCTTTAATAACAGTTTTAAAATCTTGTTAAGATAATAAAATTAAGGTCTGTATTTTATCATTTTACAACCCGAACTGCAAATAAATAATACAAAGTAGGACAGTCTCGTTTAGAAACAATAAAATCGAGATTAAGCGCAGCAGTTAACGCGAGGTGCAATGCAAATTGATTAGATTAAAACTCTACACGGTGTTGCACGTTGTCTCTCATTTACTGAAGATTTTTATTGGTTGTTTGTGTGATCTGCATTAATAACTTGTATTATTAGGTCGTCGCAAATAAAAAGTAATGTTAGAAAATATGAGTTCATGCTGTACTTAACAAAACAAAATATTGTATTTTAAAACAACTGAAAATAATTATCATTTTTTACATAAATTTAATCAGTATGAATGTGTAACTACACCATAGAAAGTAAGTTATTGTCTAAATCTGTAAAACAAGTTCATGCACGCGTAGGTCCCAAGTCATATTTGTGTATATGTGTTTGTGTGCATTCTTGTTACTCTACCTCATAGACCAGTATGCAACGATGAGCGAAGATTCGAATCGCGGAATCACTTGCACTTCAATAAATTCATGCCGTATAGTATTTCAAATCAATGGTAAATTTTCATGTCAGGTTAATGAACATATAAATATTTTTAACAGAAAAAATTCAGAAGCTATTCTATGTTAGCCGACCTAACCTCACAAAAACATTCAAACATGAAAAAAAACCTGTGACGGTAACATATTATGTGAAAGCAATATTACCACCTCTATACTATATGTATACTAATGCACAAAACTACATGCCGTATTAAACCTGCAAAGTACCAAGTCTTCATTCGATGGTTTACTATTTTCGGGGTTTGTAAACAAATTTTCCATTATTTTTAATAGGGAATTATGACAGAAAACAATTACTTATTACGCCTATTGGTTGTCTTTTTAAAACTATGAACACAAGTACATTTTATATAATAATGAGGGTTCTTTACTGCCTTACCAAATGGGGCCACACGCTTCATTTAGACACATCCTTACAAATCGATTTTCCGAGTACGGTGCCCGAT
>OW679195.1:50481402-50577542 GCA_940337035.1 Agriotes lineatus | reverse complement strand
AATCAGTCTGGTTTCGAAACATGTCGCCTTTTTAATATGTGTACGTGGAGAAGACTACTGTGTTTTAATGCTTCGTATCAAGGCACCTCCACTATTAGCGTGATGGATCACCTCTCTGTATGTATAGTGAGCTGAGCTGGTTTGCTATATCGCTTGATTGTAAAGATCTTCGCCTCCATTTTTGTTGAATTGCACTTTGCAAATTGTGTGCTGTGTTATGAGTGCGGTGTCATCCGCGAACATGGCGAGTTGTATGCCCTTAGGTTCTTCGATATCATGTGCAAAAATATTAAATCGGACCTCAAACGGATCCTTGCGGGACACCGCGCCGATACCTTTTCAATCTGAGAGCGTTGAATTGATGCGTATAGCAAATTTTCTATTATTAAGAAACAAATACATTGGTAATATTATTTGCATCAGTTTCAGTATTAGTCCATTGATAAACACGGATTGTTCTGAACTTTTATTTTCATAACCCTCCTCAATCATTTGTGTGATTCGTAGGAGTTGATGAGCCTGCAAATGTCGGTTTCTAAGACCATACTGAATCGCAGGTAGTATTCTGTTTGTTGCCAAGAATTCGTTTAGGTGTGCTTGCATTGTTTTCTCTAGAAGCTTAGACAACGTGGGCAATAGTCTGGTTGGTCTATAACTATCCGTGAAGTGGGCATCTTTCTTAGGTTTTTTAAAGAGAAGTATATGGGCTTTTTTTCATTCTTCTGGAAAATAGCCTATGTGGATACATGCATTGAAGACGATTGTCAAATAAACAAGACAGTTCTTTAATAGGTGTTTTAATATGCTGTTTGTGATCATATTATGGCCTGTGGCCTTCTTGGTGGAGAGTTTGTTTATGTAACATTCCAATTCGGACGGCAACACGGGATTATCACAATTACTTTTTTCGTAATTTATATCTTTCTCTACCTCGTTCATTTAGTTAACAAACTCCTGATTTTCTGCATTTGCTTTGGTGGTAAAAGCGTTTTTCCAGTTTTTTGGCAAATACTTGGCACTTTTCAGTTACATAAGTTTTTCCATTCACTCTTACAAAAGGCGTTGTTTGAGGTTGTTTTAGGATCTTCTTGATTGCTTTCCACATTGTCCATCATTAGCTTGGAGCTCTTGTAGATATGCTTGATACTTATCGATTCTGCATTGATCCATATCTCTTCGTAATTGGTGTGTTTGTTGAGTAGTGTTTCGACTAATTTTTGTTATTTTAAAAATATTCAGTAAATTGTCGGCCTTAGGTAACTGAAGTATAACCAGAGGCATTGGTTTCTTTTTGTTGAGCATTCGAGTAACCTTTGTCGATTGAATGTTGTTCTCTTTTAGTTCTTTAAGTAGTTCTTCTTCCGTTATCGATTGTTGTAGGTTGCGTATAATTACTTCAAGCAAGGCACTATCTGGAAATAATATATGTGATATTTAACATGGTGATCTTCATAAAACGTAAGTTTTCGATAGTCTTCAATGCTAGTAACATTAATTCTCAAGAATTCCCCTTTGTAGTTAGTTGAAAAGTCCTGGTTACTAATGTTTTCTTTAATCTCCTGAATTACTCTTTGAAAATTATTCACATTGTGCGGGGTGGAATTTTTGTTTTTACTTGCACTGTCTCAGTAGGCGTGCTATTCTTATCTTGGGAAAAATGCTGTAATACTTTCGGGAAAATAGTAACGGTTTCGTTTTATTAAATTGACGTTGTCTAAGAGATACTTTTTGGCGAGTATCTCCTTCGGGTGAGCCTAGGGCGCTTTTACTAGTTTGATTCTCACGCGAATTTTGTGATAGTCCGCCATGGTGTTTGACTATTATTATATGAGGTTCAAGAGGATTGATTTTGCCGATTTCTATGATGTCATCCGCTGGTTCGGTATACATAGTTAGATCATTGTTATCTATTGTTGTTTTGATAGGGTACTTAAATGTCCTGGTATTCGTAGATATTTAATTTTGGTGCAGGTCATGCGACAAGGACCTTAAGTAAAAAATTTTTGTACTTACAGGATAATAGCCTAGTTCTGCGCACACACCGCGCGATAGGATTTATCGGCGTTATCAATGCTGTGCGATTTCTTGTTATTGCCAGAGTATAAATTAAAATGTTCTGATTCTGTTCTGAGAAATTAGACACTGAATAATCGACCTTACTCAATCGCGTCTCGATGAGAACCACTTCCTGAATGTAAGATATCTGCCAGCCGCCGACGATCTAAGATAGAAGATAATTTTGTATTTATTCTCACGTGGGCTAAAGCTGTATCGGATTTGTTTTCAGACATTTTTATCCTTTTACACAGCCTTGCTTTTTCTTCACTTCTCGTTCAGTTTTGCTTTCGTTATCTTGTTGATGTGTCTGCACGTTACTGCTTCGTGGTCGACGGCAAAATCTTGGTGTATGCTGCCAAGAAAAAACCCGCAGGATCATTAAATGGCAGCACACGACCGTTGAACGCAGAATTCGATCCCCGGCCAGGTTTTCTCTAACACTCAGCGTAGCGACTAGCGACAAACCTTTGAATTACCCTAAACTTCTGGATGCCTAGATTCGTTCTTCGCTCCTCCACGAGAAATCCCTAGTTTACCTGATTACCCCGTTCATGAAATTACTCGGATCTAAAGTCTTAATTTTTTTAATGGGCGAAATGCGAATATCAGCCGGTTCCTGATAAAACGTTATATTTATATCAACCTTACTGCCGGTCGATGACTGTTCGTCACCCATCGTTTTCCATATCTTTTGTTGTGTAAGTCTTTCGGTTCCGTATTAAGTTTTCATTTGTAACGGGAATAGTAAACGGGTTAAGGTGTATATATGTCACCGGAAATGTATGTAATCCGTCATTATATAGAATTCCTAGGAAATGTATATAATTCCTAAAATAGTCAGGAAATGTGGGAAATAAATTTTATTATATACATTTCCTAGGAATTTTATACATTTCATAACCTGGAATCGGAAATGTGTTAAATTAGGGATGTCATGTCGGTAGGTTAGGTTAGGTTAGGTTAAGTTAGGTTAGTAGCACTAACAAATCGTCACACTGCTAAGGAAAACCTCAGTTCATCTGCGTTTTATTTTTCATTAATTCACAAATTCTACAGTATAATGTTGATTTTCATACATTTCCTAGTACCATTTAGGAATTGCATACAATGCCTAGGAAATACATACATTTCCTAGGAAATGTATGTATTAAAGAACCTTTGACTAATTATTTTACACATTTCCTAAATTGGCTCGACATTATATACATTTCCTAGGAATTGTATACAATTCCTAGGTTTCATACATTTCCTGTAACATCTATACTAAATTTCAAATAAGCATGCAGTACTTAGAACTAAGTAGTAATCACAACTATGGCCGTGATTGGTTGAAACAAAGTCATCATTACAACAATTAATTTTTTTCCAAAAATGTCAAATTGACATTCGGTATGAATCCTAAAAATATAAAAGGAAAACCAATAGATAGTGCATAAAACAGGTTGGCCTACAACGCTTACTTGAATTATACAGAACAAAACTATTGTACAACACAAACAGTTAAAAACGTATATTTTCCTAGTGTAAAACTGAGTTTAGAGCGCCATCTACTGCATTCATATTTGAAATTTAGTGTAATACACGTTTCTTTAATCGCGATTACAACACTAGTAAAGAATTACCGTGTTATACTGAGTCGAAATTGTAATGCATATCAACATCTAACAGGTGTAACATAAATACTTAAACTGTACTCATGTTATATTTAAAAAAACTCTTCTATTCATTTAATGACAAGGATTTCCACTATTTTGTATGCTGCACACTTCTGTAGCATTACATCGTAAATCCTGTACTGATGCTTATATTACCATATTAACGTCGTAATATAATATTAATGTTGATGCCCTGGACGCATGTAATGCTTTATTATTAGTTTTGAATTTTTATCAAAGGAAACCACGGAATATTAAGAAAATTCTGTGAAACAGGTGTGGCGGTTTTAGTATCTTAAAGTACATTGATGTGCTAGAAAACTTCGTTATTCAATCCATCTGTGGGCTGTGACACTTGAAATTTATTTTAAATTTAGAATATACTTATTTCAAGAATAAACTGATCCGGTTTGGTGCAGGACAACTAAAACGATTCTTTAATTTCATGTATCACATTGCTGGAGCACTATATATAAGATTACCTGGACCAAGAAGTGAGCGATAATGTCACTGATTTGAAAAAATTTCAAAGTGATATACTGTACACAAAATTTTAAAACCTTAGTATCTATGTATCTCAAATTGTTAGATATATATTTACTTGAAAAAATATATATTGCACGGGCTACCCTTTGTTGTGCCTTTAAATGTGCAAAACTTTCAAATATTTATGTTAATTAGGTATTTTAAATTACAAATTGCCCTTCTTGAATAATAATGTCAATAATTTCTTTTTTATAATAGCGTCTGAAACTTTACAGGGGTGGGATCCGTTATCTACTTACTTGTTTCTGAGTAATTGATCTTCCAATATTTTAAAACCTCCTTCAAATCGTAAGTCACATCTGATGTCAACCAAATGTCAAAGACAGTTCTCAAATTTCAATGACAAATGTCCACTTCTTAGAATGGTACATTATAATATTTAATAACACAGTAAGTTCTTATTTGTTAATCAATTTCAGCTTATTAACGTCTTTATTTGTTTTCTAGTTAGTATACTCTACGAAATCACCCACATTGTATCGTTCTTACACAATTTCCAAGACAGCAACCTATTTGAGATCTGCAGCTCGACCCCTTTAGTCTTCCTACTGCAACGCACCTCTCTTCAACAGATAACTCGCTCCTACTGCCCAACACCAACAAATCTCAAACTCTCGTCAGCTATCAGCAAACCTGGACCTCCATCTGCCACAGTCCACTGCTACCTGGAACGCTCCTTCTCTCTCAGATGCTACCCCCTTGGAAGCTCCACTCAACAACACATATCCTGGTGTAATCCCATTTTTCTCCCGTCACATGTCAAATGTAATATTCAAAATAAAGCTGAACCAATATGCCTCTTTAGTACTGCAACGATCCTGCTGCCGGTCATTGCCCCGGAATCATGACCCAGTGCCCCGATTGTTCTCGAACGTCGAGAAACGACCTTGCAACCTTGGACCCCAGGTGCAGAGGCGTGACGTCAGCGCCCTTGGAGCCAGCTGCGATGGGTGCGTCATGCGGTTCCCAGAAAGGTCGACGGAAGTCTAGATTGATCTCGAAGGAAATTACCCTAATATAAATACACGGCCGCCGGAGTTCTCGGTAGTTCTCATCAGACTCGAAGCACGCGTGATATAAACGAACCGTGTGAAATAAATAACAAATAAATACAACCATATAAATCCTTACTGTTAAGCTGTATATAAATAATTATTAAATAAGCGTATCGTTGTTAAAAATAGTGCCTGTAGTTTATAAGTGATTCTGCCTTCATAATTCTTGTATTTTTAAATAATCATAATTAATCATAGTAAATAGACGTTTAAAACCAGAAGCGTATAATTTTTAAATAGCCCGAAAGTAAAAACGTAACAGTACTTTACTTTTATGTAACAATTCTTCTATCCATTAGTTTGGTCTACTATTTGCCAGTAATCTTCTTTAGTTAATTCTTCTTCTATGCTTGTTCTTTTAAAATTGTATTTTCTTATCACCGCGCAGATTTAGATTATATATGCTATTTATACCAACCATCAATATAAGCAATAAACAGGGTTATCTTCCATATTTTTAATGATACCAAAATTAGTTAATATATTATTGATGCCTTCTAGTCTATTCTTATTGGATATTTACCTACTTAATTTTATCTTTATTCGAATTCAACACTTGTCATTGATTCCTAAACTGTATTTTATATATTTTATTTTATTTTTAATCCACCTGTAACTTTCCACTAGCTATCTTTCAAATACATACTAATACGTCTTATCGCGGATTTATTCAGGGAGCTATAAAAACATTATCAACCCATTGTAATATCTCAATTTCTTAAACCAACTTTTATTTAAACCACATTATACATTATGCTCGTATCATAACAATATCTACGACTTTATATACGTTTGAATTTGAATTACAAGAAATAAACAATAAGCTCACCAAGACCCGATTTTTTATCTAAAACTAAATCCAGTCGAAATTAATTGTTGAGAGCGTACGGTTTATAAGCGATAGTTGTATGTGGGAATAGTGCAAAAGTTTAAAGAAGCTAAAAATCAACGTGAACAGTTGGCTGAGTGACCAGGCGACAACCTTTTTGAGGAAAACATATAAAAACTTGTGCCACGGTTTTTATGTAACGTCAAGTAGTTAATACTCTTATATAAATATAGAGCCAGGCTACAACTTTAAAAACAAAGCTATTTGCTGAAGATAAAAAACTACCGAAAAAGCCAAGAGAATATCAAAACAAATCGTCGAATTGGACTAAAAATAAACATAATTAAAAATAAGACAGAAATAAAAAACTCACATCAACGCATTTTGAAGACTAAGCGACCACGTTATATAGGCAATCCACTTAACACTGTTGACAACCACGTTTAGAAAACAAAATCTGACAGTAACAACAATGGATTGGCATCTGCATGATGCTACTTACCCAAAACAATTTAACTAACCTAGCTCTTCTGAATGTAACTGTTCAATTAACACACCATGAGAACTGAGAACTAGGTAAACCACGAATGTCGTCGATGTTCTGACACATCGAAGCAGTGCTTGTATACAACACTACAAGATTAACATCTCATTTTTGAAGATTGGAGAATTGCAGTGAAGTCGCCACAAGCCGATGGAGTTCCTGGGAATTAAAGCTAGATTATCTAAACCACAATCAGAGACTCGTACCTCTGAGCAACCCCCACTGTTCACGTGCTTGTTAGTCATTTATGATGTCCCTTTATACGAGGAATACTGTTCTGCCGTATTAACTCTAAAGTTGAAAATCTGCGAAAAATCCAAACCAAACCATTCTTGACCAGCTTTGTGTTTGTCAAACTGAATAATTTTTTATCAGTTAGGAAGTTAGTAAAATATGTGGACGATGAACTATTGAAATAATATGAAGGCATTGTAGGAATGCTGCGATTAGTGTATACTATTAAAAACATTTAAGAACATTGAATTAAAAACTACACAATAATTCTTATGTATTTCGCTTTAGTTTAGGCCTCTTCCACTGTTAAAGCTAGTTGTTGTAACAATAACAATCATCTTCATCATCATCAATGGCTCTACAACCCGGCTTGGGTCTTGGCCTCTTCAAGTAGTTGTTTCCATCTGTCTCTATCTTGGGCTACGGCTTTCCAGTTTCGTATTCCCATGCTCTTCAGGTCCTTTTCCACTGCATCCAACCATCTGAGTTTAGGTCTTCCAGCAGTTCTGTTACCTTCCGGTTTTGTTAGTAAAATGCGTTTGGTCGGGTTTGCGTCCTCTCTTCTAACAACGTGGCCTGCCCATCTGAGTCTCCCAACTTTGATTATCTTGAGTATGTCTACGTTATCATATAGTTCATACAGTTCGTGGTTCAATATCCTTCGCCATATTCCATTTTCCATCACGGGGCCATATATAGTTCATAAGACTTGTCTTTCAAATACTCCTAGGAGTGCTTCTTCTGACCTGGTTAGTGTCCACGTTTCTGAGGCGTAGGTTAGCACAGGTCGTATTAGGGTTCTGTATATGATGCTTTTACATTTTCTTGTAACAATAGCTTTATTCAACTCATATTGTATATATTTTAGCTACCAACTGCTGCAAGCCATGCTGTTGTGACATTTTGAAGTGCAAAGTTCCTTTTTTCATACAGAATGGAAATTGTTTACAAGCACAGCAAATTCAATTCTGCAAAGAATCATTATGTTTCTGCTTAGGCACTAATTGCAATCTTCAGTTCTTTGAAGCACGACTCCTACATTGTCTTGATTTCTTGCAAGCACGACTCCTACGCGTTTTGCAACTCTGCCTTTGACATGTCGACATCCGGAATAAGTATAATGATATTACGTTTAATGATATATCAGGTATCATTACTTCCTCCACTCCTTTGCTCCAACTCGGCAGTATTCTGCTCGATGGTCTTTTGAAGGTCGCCTTCAACATGGATATTTTCAATAACATCATAAGATAATGTTCATGTGATCAGTTCAACTTTTGGTAGAATTCCAAACATGGATTTGTATGATGATTATTTGATTGCTGAATGAAGGGCCCTGTATTTTTCGTAAATTTCACAAAACTAAGACTATTAATTTGACCAATTGGTGTATGGTGGATATCAGTTAGTTGGAAGGCAATCTCTTCAACTCCTCCGCCAATTTCGCTCTTTGATATTGAAAAGACGGCTTCTTTACAATTTTAGCTTCTTTAATTTCAGTTGAGGGGTATCGTATCCATTTCTTGTTAATATGTAGTAGTGGTTTTCTGTTTATCTAAACTTTCGAATTTCTCAAGAAAACACACTTTCCAACTTCTTCCCAATAAATCCTCACGTTGCATTTCGACACTCATTTTCAATGGACGCGATAATTTCGTTATCCGATATGCACATTATTTAAACACACAATAAAAATAAATACGATATACACCAGTTCACTTGTTACCGGGGATAATTTCGAAATTACAACATTAGTTAATGAACCAATGCTACGGCTCCGCTAAACGATCATTGCCCTATAATATCACACAACTCCACAACAATAAATTGTTCCGGCCAGCTCAACAGTCGAGACAAAGGGGCGGTTTGCGTCGAATATAGTAAAACAATGAAGAACGTAATTGTGCATCAACTCAAAATGCTAGTTTAGATACCTGGGCGCCACGTATTCCGTATTTGAAAATTTAAACAATTATTGTCGATGCACTTAGACCATGATCCAACAATCCTTGTCGAGAGGTGGTATACTGACAGATTCTGCCGATAAGAGAGTTATATTTAACGCGTCGCCTAAAATACATGTCAATTCTGATTTTGCTCTTTTGAAACTTCTTGTAAGTTGCTTTACAAAAAAAAAATACAGGAAAAACACCAGTACAACGATTTAAGTCGACCCTATTAAACACTAGAGCGATGAAGGCGCTCCTGCGCATGAAAATTCCGAATTATAAGCCCCCTAAGTGACAATACTGTACACAGTCTAATTCAAAATTCCTGATTACAACAGCTAACATCGACTTAAATATACAAGTCTGTAGTAATTAGCATATCCGGCACTAACCGATTTTGTGGATTACACCGTGATCAATGATAAAATCTCCTCACCTTTGACTACTCTTATGTACGAATTTTAGGGAGTTACGGAGTGTTAGGACCCTTCTATTTTTAATTTTAGTCGCTCAACCCAAAGCGTATGCAGCCACCGCTTAGCGCTTTGTTTGAATACCTCTGAATTTGTAATTTGATTCCTTGAGCATTTATTTTTACAGAATATCCCTGGAAAAAACTACTCAATCGACTGAGGTCATATCCAGTCAATTTAGTGACCATGTGCAAGCTCCTCCCTTCCCTTCAGAAAATCACATGAGTACAATTCGAGTGAAATTAAATGTCACTCCGTCCTGTTGAAACGTTTAGAAGCTGCTGTAAAAACAAATCCTGCGGCATTTCTTACCTAGATGCCATTTTATAACGTAAAGGTAAACTGACAGCAGTTGACTTCTTAAGGGATTTTTTAATTAACTTAGTACAATATGTTGTATGATCAGTTGCTGCATTCATTTTTGAACCAGTAATATAACTGAAATACCTATATATGAGAACTAATCGTCGATTACTGCAAGTTCGAGAATCCAGTAACATCAAATCTAACTATCAGATACTTTTTATAACTACATTGTTGTATCTGCATTATTGAACATCACTTTCTCCTTAACTACACGTCCAAGATCTAGGGCTGCTAGGGTCTTAGTATAAGAAATTCATTAAAACAGTTTCGTATGGCTGAGTTATCGCAGATATCTTGTTTGGATGGCATTTAATAAAATCACTACTGTTTAATAAAAGCAAACGAGGAGCAGTAAAAAAGCGAAGCTGCCGCAGTTTAGATCGCGATAGGGCTTCGACGCAACAAAAAGAGTAAATTATGAGATTGTGCTCAAGCCAAAAAGTAGCAAATTATTTGAACGCTGATCCGGGCTTCTAAATAAAGTAGTCGTCATTTGACTGAAATCCACTTCTTCCTGCGAACAATACACATCAGACATGGCAATTCGAATACAACTTAACCAAGATTATAATAACTGACGTGGGAGTATTGTAAGGAACGGTTCTTGATATCGGGTCCGGTTTATCGATCTTCTTGATCCAACTAACGCGCTTGACTTGCGAGTCTTTTGCCCGTGTGAAAAGTGACATCGCTCGTGAAAGCCTTCGCATAATAAAAGCGAAGGTGAGTAACGTCGCAGTGGTTCGTTCTTGGACGAGGCAGGTGCCACAGCTCGTTTAGGTTTAAAGCGTTTCAATTTCAAAGTTGTAAACTACCATTAGTGAGTCACATAAATTAGCCTCTGCGTGCCCATCGACTCCTCCCGTAATGGAGGTTAGAGGATGAAGTATTTTTGTCAATATTGAGAAAATACCTTTTCACACATTGCGATTTTAGTACGTGTTTAATTGTATGGTAAAATGTTATCACAAAACGATATGCATGTCTTTCAGCTACGAATGACAAACACTAAATGTAATGCGATATAAAACTTATAAGACATCCGACTGGAAATAGTAATTTGGTTGCCCGGAAGTGTAAAATATGCAGTGTTATTCCATTTCGGCGCGAAGTCCAATTTACTTTTTGAATATTATTTAGCATTAATGTGCAACTTTGTTCTAATTTACCCATGTCGTAAGGGCGATCGAGCCTTGAAATGTAATAATCCAGTAAACTATTAAATTTGTTCTACATTATAATTATAAAACCCTACTGTAGTTACCACTGCATAAAATCATGTCATCGACTTTCTAGAAAAATATTCTTCAAGGACAGACATTATTTTAAAAAAATACCGTAATTTCTCATAGTTCCAGATGCCAATTTATTAACAACTCCGTTTAATAATGTGATCTGTAATTAATTTAATAAATGTATTTATAGTTCCTATCAAGAATCAAGTTCTGCAAGAATAGCCAGATAGGTGACAGAAATGCACAAAAGAATACCTGTTGAGCATAAATTGCACTATAGTGTACACAGGTTCAAAATTTTGAATTCTGTCTTTTTTGTCTTTCATAAAACGTCCAGTAAACATAGTGGTTCGCGCCAGCGTGATCGAGTGGTTAGGGTTCAATCCTGACTCCTAGTGATTGCCAAGCGGTTCACCTAGTTACTTTAAAAATTGGGTACCGAAGTCACGATTGTGGAAATAGGGAGGCAAGACAGTCGTCGAAGACGTGGTGCTAACCACATCACACAATATGCCGTTAAAAGTGTTCCAGACTAAGGGTTTTATATCTATACGTAATTACGGAAGAAATTACTTGAAATATCAAGTAGCAGTGATCAGAACCACAAAAACTTGTATTTTCAATAATTTTTAAGATATGGCAACAAATTTTGTTGCGAATATCTCTTTTAGACGAGGGAAGTAAAAATCAATTTTGTATAAACTTTCTGGAAAATACTCAATATCACGTTCACACAAGAGGTAAAAATAATGGACGGCTTTGAACGATCTAAATAATTAATTTTACACCGTATAATTCCTGTTAAAAATAATAGACTTGTTGACATGGTCTAATAACTTACATTTTATACTTGTTTAAAGAATTACGGATGCTTATTGCGCCAACATCTTAGGATGCATGTAAATTAATATATACAAAAATACTATGTATTTTTAATTTTAAATGCGGTAGCCTATTATAAAAATGTTTCTAGTGCGTCAAAGTCACAAGAATTTCATTTGCAAATTTGTGATGCTATTAAGACAATATCTGATTTAAATATAGCTCTGATTTTATACCACCCTTTCCCCACCACATCCACAGATATAAATGTGATAAACATTATGACACCAATTTCTAAATACACTTTACACGTTAACATTTACGATAAACATGCACTTATCACAACAATTTGTTCTTTAAGTTATTTATGACTAGCTCTTTAGCCCGCCACATAAATGGTCCTCTCATTGTCAATATAGTTTGTGCATCTTTCCACTTTTATTGTAAATACAGAAGTTACAGAATCTTGTTAATAGTAAAATTTCTAATATTGCCGTATCCTGTAGTAGTAAAATTTGACTACAGCTCTTAAATGGCGCTGACACGGAAGGCAAGCACAACGTTTTTATATAAAGATTTACTCATAGTTTACTACCATTTCAAATACTTGTTAATACTCAGTTTCGTACATAGTAGTACAGTACAACTTCGCTAATCCGGACAGAAAAAATTTTCCTCCTGTCCGGATTTGCGAATTTTACGGATTACGGAAATATTAAAAAAAAATACACAAATAAAGCAAGAAATATGTTTTTAATGAATTCTAATTGTTTTTATAAACAAATAAAACTATATTCATACAGAATCATTTTTCTTAAAATAAACACTAATTTTTTGCTGCTTCGCGTTTTCGAAAAATTGCGTACTGGCCTTTTCTTTCAATCTTCTTAATAAAAGAACATCTTGCATTGGAATGTTATTTTCTTCTGCTCATTGAATGCATTGAGAAAATGACCGAACAACATCGCTATGCTTGATTTTATTACAAGATTCGTCTACAAACTCACATTCAGACTCGGTAATATTATTCAACTCATTATCGTCAGCTTTTGAAGCCTCCAGAATTAAATCTTGATCCGTAAAATTTGCCATCTCCTCAATTTGCCATCTCCTCATTTTGCCCAGTTGCCCAATTAAAGACTTCCTCAGAACTAACTTGTGGACCAATAGAATTCAACATTTCCGTGATGGCGTTTAAATCTGTACTTGCAGATTCAGATTCCCACTGTTGTTTCAACTGACCCAAAGGAATTTCATCCTTTTCATCCCATTGTTCTTTTGGCCAGAGTGGCGTCCAACTTTTTCTGATATTTTTTTCTGTTATACTTTTCCATGATTGATGCAAGTTCATGACAGCCTCCTTCAAATTGTAGCTTTTCAAAGTGTTTGTTAAATCATCGTCTTGAGATATTAAGTTCGCCAATAATTTTTTTCTGTATGCCACTTTAATATTTTGGATCAAATTTTGATCCATTGGCTGCATTATCGCTGTGCAGTTGGGGGGTAAAAACATAACTTTGAAATTTGGATCAAAATTTAATACATCTTCTGCTGGGTGTGAGGGAGCGTTATCTATTAGAAGAAGCGCTTTTTGTGGTAAACCTTTCTCGCTCAAAAATTTTTTTACGTGCTTAATAAAACATTGTTTAAACCAGTCCATGAAAATTGTTTGGGTCATCCACCCTTTCTTGCTAGCTCTATACTCGACAGGAAGATCAATATTTTTAAAACATCTGGGGTGGAGGGATTTGCCAAGAACAAGTAGTGGTAGCTTGTGGGTGCCTGCCGCATTTGAACAAGGCATAAATGTGATTCTATCCTTGGAAACTTTTCTGCCGGGAGCTGATTTTTCCTTTTCATGGACCCAAGTGGTAGTTGGTAAAGTTTTCCAAAATGCAGCACTTTCGTCAGCGTTATACACGTGGCTTTCTGATAAATTCATTTTGTTAACCAACTGTAGGAACTTCTCTTGGAATGGTGCCGCCGCACATGTATCACTAGACACTTTCTCACCACAAATTTTTAAAAATCGAATTCCATGCCTCTTTTTAAATTTATCGAACCAACCGGAACTTGCTAAAAAATCATCTTTTCCAGTTATTTCTCTATAAAAAAATCTGGCTTTTTCACGTAAAATTTCCGATGAAATTGGTACATCAACGTTTCTCTGTTGTAAGAACCATGTATACAAAGCCTTCTCCACCTTAGGATGATCACCTTGACGAATAACTTTTTTGGAACCTACATACAAGCCCTGTTTTAATTTTTCTAATTTGTACATAACTCATAAAATCATGCATACCTGGTCCTTGAAATGTAGTTGAAACAAACTGTCTAATTTTATTTTTCTTTTGTTTAATGCTATGTATTGTTGATTTCGGCACTTTGAATATTTCGGCTACAAAGCGAATACTTCTCCCACTCTCAAGAGAATCTAAAATTTTGCACTTCTCTTTAAGAGTAAGAGTTTTGTGGCCTCGCTTCATTTTAACTAAAAACTACAAATGTATGTACGTACTTTCACTAGCGTCAACAAACTGAGAATGGGGTCATGAAGAAACCGCAAACGCGAGGCATTTGTTGTTTTAGTATAAAATTAGGGGATTCCCTGAAGTTTATTGACGGTTGGGGCACGTAATTCACACGATTTTAAATGTGTCCGGATTATAGAGGTAAATGACACAAAACTGTCCGAATTGTAGTAAAGTCCGAATTACTGGACTGTCCGAGTTAACGCATGTCCGGATTAGCGAAGTTGTACTGTACTAGATACGACAAATTTACACAAATATTCTGTGAACGAATACTTACTTGTATAACTAGAAAGGACAGTCCCTACCGCTGATGAAATTCCATGGCCGAAGCGAAGGGAGGAAAGGACGCTTTCCTACAGTGTTATATAATTTTTTCTATAACCCTGTATTAAAAACTTAAAAATATTCAGGCGTAATTCGTTACTCTAATCTAATCCAATAGAAATTGTCACATCGGATTGGATTTTTTTCAAATCGACATAACGCTCTTTTGAGGCATGGGTGCTGTAAGATTTTTGTTATAACGTCTCATAACAATGGTTAATTGTACCGGGTGACCATAAATGGTTGTGATTTTGTTCTTAGGTTGGCACTGTATTTTGTGCAATTTCTAATTGAAATGTAAATTGATTTTTGTTGAGTTCCCGAGCTTCAATATTTTGGATGGAATTTTAAACAAAATAATTTATCAAAATCAACAAGAAAATCGAAAAAGATCATAATGAAAAAAATCTGGTATGATACACGCATACAACTTCCTTTTACAGTGATCTTATAATTCGCCAAAATTTTATTTTAAATTTTTAAGCATTTGTAAAAAAAATTCAAAAATTACAAATTCTGCAAAAACGGTACAAAATAGAGTGTTAGTTGAACAGACAAATTTTCTCTAGAATCCTAAGCTGAATTAAAAAATGTAATAATATACCGGGTGTTCTATTTAAAATAGGAGTTAATAAAAAAAATAAAAAAAAACAAAAGAAACCCATTCTAGAAATATTCAACTGGAAAATCACCTATCTGACATTAATACACATTCAAAATGTAATAAAAATGTAAAGTTTGAAAAAAATCGTTAGAGCCGTTTGTGAAAAAATCGAAAAAAACTGAAAAATCACAAGAGTAAACACATACTTCCGGTTATGCGATTTTCTTCAAAAGCTTCCTGTGGCATCTACATAATACACAAAACTTATATATGAAGTTTCAACGACAATACTCTTTTCGTTTTTGAGATATTCTGTTCACAGACACATAGACAGACCAATAAAAAAAATGTATTTTGGGTTCAGGGGACTCTAAAACGTGATAATCTGTTGAAAACTCAATTTCAAATTTTTGGGGTGAATCCAATACTTCCTTTATTGTAAAAGGAAGTAAAAATTCAATTTGGTAACCATAAACATTTCTAAATTCTACCACTTTTCAAGAAACGCTAAGACAAATATCACCGCAGCTACAATGAAAAAAAAAAGATAAATTCACTTTAAAACCATTATGTCACAAATCCTGCCTTTAAAAAAAACTGATAAAAATATATCCAGTACACACTCTAGAGTGACTGTTATACCTGTTATACAGCGTGATGAGAATCAAGAGTAACAAAGGGGTAACTTTTTTATTATCCACTTATTAGAACATTTTGTATCTGATAGTTCCTGCATTTTCTAAAACTCAAAATGCACTTGCCAAAACTTAAATATCTCTTTACGTCAACGGGGGAAGTCGGAAGTTCAAAAATATGAAAATTGCTTAAGAATAAAATACCCTTATTTTTTAAAATACATAAAAATGTTATTGGCATACATAAAAATGTTAGAAGGCGTAAAGTACGACGTCACAGCCACCTACTCCAAAAAATAATTTTCTCTGTTTTCCTATTTTTACCACCCTGTGCATTACACCGTTATCGGATATGATAAGGATATATTGTCAAACATTGGTGTCGCTTATTTAGCAACAAGAAAATTAATCGAAATTAGTGTTAGTACATCTATTTTTTTGTCCAAAGTAAAAAACACGTATCTTCCAAAAAGTTTAAAAACAAATCATCCGAACAACAAGAATTCACAACAATTTCATTTTTTTTTATTGAAATGTTATACTTAACAAATATTAAGAATAAAGTTGTTAGTTTCTTTCTTTATTATTATTTTGTATGTTTGATGTTTTTGATGTTCGGATCATTTGTTATTATTTTTTAAGATATTTGTGTTTTTCACGTTGGACACAATTTTTTTAACACTAATTTCGATACACGTAAGTTTTTTGTTGCTAGGTGAGCGAAACTTAAAGTTAACAGTACATCCTTATGGTATCTCATATAATAAATTAATTTTAAGGTATCTCATTTTCCTTAATAGTCTTAATACACAGGGTTATTTTTCAAAATATACAAAAATGTTATTTGAAAATTTTGCTTAGAATTAAAGCAAGGTGTCAAATATGAAGTCACAGTTACCTACTATGGAAAACAATTTCCTCTGGTTTTTCTTATTTTGTTCGTACCATTTCCACGTACATTACAATAAATTTATAACAAAATTTATGTTTGTCCCGTATTTTTTTGCGAAAATTATAGTCAAAATAAAGCAAACATGCTTTCAAGCGGTTTCGTTGCATAGAAATTATGCAGGCGTCTAATGTGTGACAATAATTTATATAATTATTTAATGAAATACGTCAAATTATTTAATGAAATACATCAAGTAGTAACTGAAAGCTTTAATTAGATAAACATTGATACCAGCTTGCATGAACGGAAGATAATCCCAAGCAGAGTCTGCTGCTTTTACAGTACTATCTCAGTAAGCAATTTTGTAAGTTGAAAACCTAATAAACTATCAAATATTGGCAGAATGCATTAGATTTCATATAAATATTGATTAAAAAAAAAAACAAAAAACCCAGTATATCGTAACTCGCTCATATTAAGCAAATTCGTCTAATAAAAAATCTAAAGGTTAACGATTAAAAATCAAGCAATTTTTTGTTGAGCCCCGTTCAAAAACTAGCCTTTGTGTAGAGACGAATTATTTTTCAGAAACGAGCCGCCTCTGAAAAACGCCCCTACAACCTTACATCAGTAATAGACGCTTTTCCCCGCTACACAAATCACGGCCGTGTAGGAGTTACACTTTAAAAGTGATCGTGTCGAAATGGGATTAAGTGATTTTATTTTGGGCTCTATAATCCCATCGGCATTGGGGAAATAATAAATCTACAACGAAATGAATTAACTTGTGACATAATCGAACGCAACCCAACTCTTTATCAAGATCGTTCACCCGCTGATTTTTGTTGTATTCATGATTTAATTTATGGCATGTGGATGTGCCCGGCACGAGAAAATTAGTTTACATTGTTAGTGGATCCGTGTGTTAGTAATGCGCATTATAAAAATCGGCAAATAGCTTTTTTTATCTGTAATCCTTAATTAAACAGTTTATGCGCCAACCATCACGTAAGCAAAGCAATAACCTGCAATTCGGGAGCTAAAGCAAAAATACCATAAAATATAAGGATATTTACAACAATATTTACCTTCCGGACTCGAAGTGAGTACAATATACGGTTACATTTTGCAAAATTTCTGAATAGATAAAATTTACACATTTTCAATAGTTATTAAATTTCTGCTAAAACCAAGAAATTCTATAACAGTGACACTATTCTTAACATTTATTGTTAATACCTACCGTTTATATATGATTTTAGTCACGCCGTAAATTCAGTCGCGATACATACTTAATGCACTGTGTTTTCATGATAAAATAAAATGCAAAAAGAAAACCTTGGAACACTATGCACATTATCATAAAAATGTCAAATGATTTGATCCTGACGCTCTCTTACTCTCGACAAATACCACTGTATATTTGAGGAATTTGCAGAATCTGCTTCTCATTAAAAGCAGTGCGGAAACAGACGTGGTTGCTGAAACAGCCAGACCTTAATCAAGATTCTCTAAACAGAATGCTGCAATTAACACAGCTAATTAAAACTAACGTGTCGTTATTGGCAAATTAAGAACTGGCTGCAGGATATCTTCCAAGTTACTTAACACCGCCAACACCTGAAGCTCCAGAAGTAATTACAAAAACTATTCAAACCAACAGATTCAATGCAGCAGTTAGTTCAAAAGGATCTCCAAATATTTTAATTGGCCAATAGCATTTAGAAATGAGTCAGTGGCGTAACAGCAACCACAACCGTTACGCACATGCAAAATGTCATTAATTTAAAAAACCAGTGCCAATCAACTGCAGGTAATTAAGAAAGACTATCTCCGTACGCATTTAATGTACCACCACACATTTAGCCCCCTTTAAAGCATTTTTGGAGCTTTCTTCCACGTGTTTCACTGTTTAGGATTTCTTGCTGCTCACAATTTAAATTTTCTAAAAATTAGGAAGCGTATTGCCGAAATTAAAATAATGAAATCATAAAAGAACGGATTTGTATCACAGACTACTACATAGGGCTCTACAGCAGCTTTCAATTAAATTTAACGCATTTGCTCTTGTAATACTATTTATTTATAACAAGCGTATTGATAATTTTTATACCGAGTTGTATGTTGCTATTATTTTATATAATTACTCTTTTATTACGTAACTGGATGCACATAAAAAGCATTTAATTAATTGTAAATTGCTGGCAACGCCTTCTGGTTTCAATCAAACAACATGATTAATTGCTATCTTACAATTATTACTTTCAATTCTATATGTACATATAAGCTTGATTAATTATTTATGCCAAGAATAAACGTTTTCCATAATTTTCAGCAAACATCATTTCCAAATTATTGCCCATTACCTTAACATGTTCTCGTTTCCTTTACTATTTTTTTTTATAAAAGATGAAGTTGGATTAATACTTTATTTAATACACATCAATTGAGAAATGGCCGAATATCAAACAACGCACCAATATCATTTTGCAGTATTCTAAAATAACTACATTATTTCATTTTAAAATAGAAAATTATTGCCGTCGTTGAAAAACCCATAAAAATCGCTAATATATTACTTGGAGACAGTTCCTTGTATGCATTCCAATTATACTGTTTAAGCAATTACTCAGGGATAGAGGACGACAAGAGAAGAAGCGCTTACGAAAAATCATAAAAAATAGAGATAATAATGGATAACCTAAATGCAATAATTTGAAAAACAGGACCATAAAATCCCTCAGAAAAATTATTCGTAAATATGGGATTGGTATAAGGAATGAATAAGGCGAAATATATTATTTTGAATTTTTTAAAGTACCGCAAGATTTTCGCGCCCCTATCGAAAGGGCAATATCTTAGTTCCGCTTGTCGTCGCGACTGGCAAATACGCGAAACTGTCGGTTCCCTCCCGCAGTTCTTGTTAACATCTTGCGCGGACAGATTTATTGGCAGCCCGCCCGACTCTCACCGTGGGCGCAAATTGAACGGAGCATTGTCCCGCTGTTGTCGAACATTCTGAAAGATGGAAGTTAAAAGAAAAGCAACCACCGGTGACTGAGACGGGCGTGCTCATTTTTAAAAGGTCTTAACTGGAGTGATAAGTTACGTTGCGATTCTGTTCGACGTCAGACTGTAGTCATCTCTTTTGGAAGTTCCTTGAAAGTTTTCTTTGTTTTCAATTACCATTATTGTTAGACTTGCGTTAATTTATTCTGCTGCAACCAGTTGATCGCCAGAGCCACATTCTGCTCCCGAGAAGAAGCTTTTGATAGGTGACCCCCATCGGAAACATATCATTGTATAGTCACTTCGCTTTTTGTGTGTGTGCGAACTATTATATAGTGTTGAAATACGGTATTCATTATGGTTAAATTATTTTCCTTTATAAATTGCAAAAGCCTTTGTTACGATTTGCGACTAGTAATCGATTGAAAGCGTGGATGTTTCTGTATAAATACGCCACAAGGAGGTAGTTATTATCCTAATCCAGAAGGGGACAATTTCGGCATAAGGGGTTTGTTGGAAGTTAGTAAAGCAAAGCAAAGCAAAGGAAATATAAGTCATCCACCTGTTAACGTTAATCTCACTCATTAAATCACCTGCATGCAGAAGTACAGAGTACGTGCAACATATTGCACAAACAATAACATATATTGAATTTACGCAAAACTAGAGGGCAAAATATCCAGCTGCAGCCGGCACTGTTCGCTATTTTAGGATAATGGCCGGAAAGTTGCAAGTTATATTTTATCAAACTTATTAGGCTACAACCTGTCTATTGATAATACTCGTAACCCTACATGAGGTGGGGGGGGGGGGGCGGAGGGTCTCGAGCTGAGGGAAAGGTATAAATATGTAGGAATTATAAGTTTTGTAGACGCTATGCAGAAACAAATATTTGCTCCAAGGTATTAACAATATCGATTTGAAGGCACATCAAGTCTGCAGCTTGAAGTAGTGAAGTTCCGAGGATTTCTGCCAGACCTGAGGCACGATAGACCTACGAAGATGTTCGTCGAGACGACAGAAACTTGGGAATTCTGACCTGAGTACGAGCGCAACTGAGAATGTATGGAACAAAAAGGAAATGAACCGGATGAAAACACTTAAAATACCGAAATACCATGCGTAACAAGTAAAAATGAATATATCAAAAGCATATGTGCAGCAATATAAAATATGAAATAAGATCTATATAGATAAATAAGGAACCTAACACAATTTTCCGGCAAATTATTTCGCTCCAAAATTTCCCTTGATGTCGAACGGTATGTGGTATAATTAATACAACACTATGCAATAAAACTATCAAGGATGTTGTTTGAATTTTTGGGTGAAAGGTGAATCAAATTTACGTGCACTTAGGCCTCAAGGTGAACTCCCTGTGCTACCTCCAAGTCACATGTGTGTATATGTATTATGTGTAGTCTTGTTACTCTACCTCATACGCCAATCGGCAGAGGAGAGATATGTCAATTGTATCCCAACAGCGACTGGTAACCAAGCTCAGTGTCGATTCGGTGAAAAAAACAAAAAATATCAGAATAAATCTAAACAAAATCATTGCTACACCCACATTAATACATAAGATATAAAGCAAGAATTATACATATATAACATAAATGAAAGATCAGAATATAATAAAGAAAAACGGAAAAACATAACTATAAGCCAAAAAGAAAGAACGTATATACGTAGGTAGGCCAATGAAGAGATGGTCCTAAATTATTTCGGAAAAGTCGAGACAGGCAAGGTGCCTATAGTCTGTTATGAAGAAGGAGAAGAGGTAGAAAAACAGGTTTTTTAAAGCAAGAATTCGATTCTGAATAACGAAGGACAAGCAGAAACGAAATAGAGAAAATACTTGAAACATGGTCAAAGATATGGTGAGGCTTATTCTGCGATAACAACCAATTAGAATATGAATTTCAAGTAAAAAACATAGAAATAGAAAACAAATCTTCTGTACACGGATGATACCACTTTAATTTCTGCCGATAGACGAGAACTAGAAGTGCTAATACACATATTAGACCAACAGAACCAGAAAGAAATCAACAAGCATTAACTAAAAATTATGATGATAGAGCATACATAAATAGACCAGATACACAAGTGGAGGGATATGAAGTCGTAGACAGATTTACATACCTTAGATCAGTAACTCCAAATAACGGAACTACAGAACCGGAAATAAGAAGACGCATAAGGCCAAACAAATACCAAGAAAGTAATATCCAACCTCCAGAATATACAGATAGACAAAATAAATAACACATAATACCGAGGGGTTGACCACCTGGTAAAATTGTGTACACTAAAATTGCCAATTGCCAACAATTACCAATAAATTACGAAAATTACCAAAAAATTACTAAAATTGCCAATAAATTCTCAAAACTACAAATAATTACCGCAATTGCCAATAAATTGCCAAAATTACCAATAAATTAGAAAATTGCCAATAAATTCCTAAAATTACCAATGTTTATTTATATGAAAATTATAGGTATATAATTGTTGAATATACAGCAAACTTTTTAATTGCAGAACACACCATTACTGATCTATTTTTGTGCCATGAAGTTGTTTTTCTCCATCTTGGGAGACAAAGTAAAATAAACAATTTTCATCGTGGTAACTAATAAATTGCTAAGTTACCATATACGTTTTTGTCACCATTAGACAATTTTGACGTTTTAAAAATATGTATCGTCAGGTTATCAGTTCACAATATTTTCAAAATTTTTTGGAAATTTTGGCTATTAAGGCGAAGTGCAAACAATAGTATATACGCCGCGATAGAGAAGACTATTCAGGCCGGGCGCCTTGTAACCCTCGGTGCTCCGCACCTCGGGATACAATCTTGGCGCTTGGGCTATAATAATAATCTTACCAAGCTTGATGTATAATATACGAGGTACGTACCAGAATTGCGTGCCGTTGTGCTGTAAAATCAAAACTACTTATGTGATAAGGAAAATTTATTTATTATTTTTCAACATAGTCCCCTCCCTTATTCATACATGATTCCCAACGCTTTATCCAATTTTCGTAGCACTCTATGAACCTTTCTGCAGGAGTCCTTTTGAAGTACTGATAAATAGCACTTCCTAATGCAGAACGTGAGGAAAAACTGACTCCTCGGAGCGAATCCTTAAGGTTTGAAAACAGCCAAAAATCACTAGGCGCTAGATCTGGCGAATACGGGGGGTGAATGAGGGTTTCGATTCCATTTTCTAAAAGAAAATCTGTAACAATTTGGGCTTTGTGCGGTGGAGCATTATCCCAGTGCAAAATGAAATTTCCACCAGTCAGATGAGGGCGGAGTTTATTGATTGCCGGCAGCAAACCATCACGCAAAAGATTACGTGTATATTCGCCAGTTATTGTATGTCCCTTAGGTACAGGATGTGCTAAAATTAGACCTGCTTTGTCCCAGAAGATGGCATAAAGAACTTTGTTGTTTGATGGCACTTGCTTGAATTGTCTTGGTGGGGGAGAATCTGAGTGTTTCCACTGTTTTGATTGGCGTTTCGTTTCAGGATTGTAATACGGTATCCAGGTTTCATCCATGGTTATCACATTATTTAAAAAAGTATTCCGACTTGCTCGATTTCTTGTCAATAAGGTTTGACAAACGTCCATTCGAGCCTGTTTTTTCTCGTCAGAAAGCATGCGAGGAACCCAGCGTGCACTAACCTTGCTAACCTTTAAATGATCTGTTAAAATTCGCTGAATAGTACCGTGAGAGAAGCCTGTACGTTCAGTCAATTCATCAATAATCAGCCGTCGATCTTCCATTATCAAATTTTCGATTCTGTTAATGTTTCCAGGCGACACTGCTGAAATTGGCCTTCCAGAACGCGGCTCGTCTTTGGTTGACCTTCTGCCTGTTTTAAATTCTCTTACCCACTTACGAACGGTGTTGTCAGCGAGAGCAGTGTCCCCACAAACATCTTTGAGCTGCTGATGAATCTCGCTCGCTTTTTCGCCACGTGCTGATAAAAAATTTATCACCGCTCTTTGCTCGTCTACACTAAAATTCATTTTTTAAGGCACACTCAAAAGCTCTTCAAGTTGAACACGCTGTAACTTTCGTAATATTACAGTACTAGTGACGCGCTTTGGCATTTCCAAAGACAACATATATAGGTTTCATTTGTTATGACATTTGCGCATTAACCCAGCCTACTTACTGAAATACAAGCAAACGGCACGCAATTCTGGTACGTACCTCGTACTATTAATAAATCAGGACCAGTTGTCGATTACTTAATTTTATAGGGGGGGTTTGCCACATCAACAAGGTGTCATTTCAAATGCAGAAGGGGGCACTTGTCTCCCGGCTGTATATGTTAAAAATGCCCTGGGGCCTATTGCATCAAACTATTTTTCACATTGAATTTGTTCTTCGTTTTCGTGGAATATTCTTTTAACATCATCCACTTGTTCAAAGAAGTTTGTAATTAATGGCTGGTTCTTAACCCCCCTCTACTGCGCTTTGCTCTTGAGCCTCTGGAATATTTATTTGCGGACAGTTCTGCCTGAAGGTTTGCAGGGGTCGAGGGTACGACAAAAGTTGTGGGTTGGCGTTTCATTAGGTATGTAGCCTTTGTAATCCTGCTACTACAAAAATCCTTATCTTGTTCTTTATGAAAGATAATTTCTTCATCGGAATCTGACTCTATAATTCGCTTTTCGTGAATTATGGGAGTGAACTAAGGATATTTCTTCCATTTCCTCATTATTTTCAGTTTTGAGTTCAGTTTCCATTTCCACATTACCTGAGGTGAGTTTCTTAGACTGTCCCTTGATCAATTGTATTGATGAACCAGAAGTGGAGCCAGAAGTGCAAAAAGATAGTATACTTGACCGCGTCTGAGTCGACATTTAAGTGCTACTACTACAAATGCAGACGAAGGTGTGCTCCGATTCAAAGAACTATCTGAATTTCTTTCAAAGCGAGGCTTACCAAACTTTGTAGAGATCCGCGAGGATGCCATAAAAATTACCCGTAGAGTCCAGTACAATTCCAAAAATAATATAAAGTGGTCGGCTTTGTAATACCTACTTGCAATGGTTTGCCAAGGAGAAATTATTTCGAAGCTACATCCGCTCATCAAATTCAACGAAAAGAAAGCTGAATATGCATATATGGTAATGGCACAAGCTCCTATTGACAAAGTCCCTCATTTTGCCTCACTATATTTGGAACTGACAATTGTTTTGCAAGTGATGATATTATATCACGCTGGAAGAGAATTAAAACGGAAGCTAGGCGTCATGGTACTGAAGTACTAAGGTTCTCAACTGATGGTGACCCTAGGTGTTTGAAATCCACGAGAAACTTGGCGCTACTGCAATATAAAGGTGAAGAATCGTGGGAATGGTTCCAAATGGATTTGAACAGTGGATAATTGTGTGTTCAAGACACTGTCCATATAGGAACAAAATTAAGAACGCGACTTCTAAAACTAGATATTATTTTACCTATGGGTGATTTCTACGTCACAGCCAGGCACTTGAAAGAGTTATTATTAAAAGTTGGTAAAGATAAGCACCTATTAGCTTCTAGTGTCCTTTGCGGAGAAGACAAAATGAATTTCCGTGCAGTCAAGAATTTGTGTGCATCTCAAGTGGCCAACCTTTTAGAGCAAAATGTAGAGAATAGTGCTGGAACAGTTGCGTATCTCAAACTGATCACATTTGCTCTGCTAGCCATTCTTAGTAAAGAAATAATGATTAACGATTGTATCAAACTGATTTGGTATGTCACATTTTTCTTAAGAATTTGGCGATCTTGGCTACGAAGTTCCATTGACTATTCAACACTATAACATATAAGCCAATCACATTGCAGACATTTGCTTTTTTCAACCAATAACAGCAATATATCACTGAATATTGGGCACCATGCAAAATATTCACAAAACAATGTACGTACTCAAAAAATAAATAGCCTTGTTGCGAAGTATCGCTTAGCAACGATGTTCTGTCCTTAGTGATATCGCTAGGTTACGTAACACTAAACCCCAACAAACTGTGTGGCTTGTTTTAAAAATTTTAAAATGCTTTGTTTTGGAAGTATTCCGCTGAATTTAATTGAGAATGAATAATTATATTAATTGTTGGATTATTTTTCAATAAAGTTAATCGTTATGTATTAATATTGTTAAATAGTCGTCCCAAATACCACTCGAAGTGGTTATATATTTTTTAACTATTTTGCCATTTCCATAAAAATTATTGCAAATTTCACTCAACAAAATCACAATTAAATGTCACTCGCCTTCGGCTCGTGACATTTTTGATGTGATTTTGTATCGTGAAATTTAAACGCAATAATTTACATGGAAACGACAAAATATTTCTGAAAAATATATCCACTACTTGTGGTATTACCCTTGAATATTTAATTACTAAAAACTTTATTTCACTAAATTTCTACTAGTGTCTTGAGCTAAATGCGCATGCAATGATAAAGTTAATAAGGAAGTACAGAGACAATAAACTTCTACAAAACGAAACAGATTTCTCGGCATGGCTTTTCAGTTCGCAACTGTGTGAACAAGCATTCAGGTCTACTCGCTCTTTAACCTCGAAATTTTCAACCATTGTTAACTTTAGTATGCTCGACATTATTAATCGAATGAATAAGATTGAAACGATAGTAAATACAGTAAATGATCTATCCGAGATATTTGTGTTTCCTTGAGAACACAAAAAGTGCAATCAAAAACTTGGTAATGTTGAGAATATGAATTCTGCAATTTGATATCCAGATGATAACGAAATTGAGGCCATTTATATGTATGCCTTAGAGAAAGCTAAAGTGGATTGCCATATTTTAGGTATACATTGCGATGACGACAAAACCTGGTCTGATATATGTCTTGTTTCTAAAACAACAGTAACCGATGAAGCCGAAGTTGAAAACGACGAGATAGAAGATGAAGAAAGCGACATTATTATACATTTAGGGCGGCTGATCTTCCTTCGTTTAGCTTAAGTACCAACACATTTTTAGTTATATTAAGTTACTAGTACTAGTACTGGTACTAGTTACTAGTTGCCAAAATTGCTAAAAGATTACTAAAATTGCCAATAAATTCTTAAAATTACAAATAAATTACCGCAATTGCCAATAAATTCTTAAAATACTGCGATTGCCCATAAATTGCCGTAATTTCCAATAAATTACAAAAATTGCCAATAAATTACAAAAATTGCTGACAATTGCTACTACTTGTACACCAAAATTACCAGGTGGTCAACCCCTCGCATAATACAAAGATCCATTTAGTAAAACCACTTACATCCCCAATATTCAAATACGTTTCTAATACATGGACGATACAAATGACAGACCGTCGATAAATTGATGGCATTCGATTATTTTGTTGCCGTCGTATTCTACAAATACTGCGGACCAACTTAGTTTTCAAAAGTGCCCTTCCAGTAAGGTGAATTTAGGGTAAAGTATTTCGGTCACATTATGGGAAATAATGAAAGAGAACTCAAAAGATTGTTAATAAAGGGCACGATTAACGGAGAAACGGTCAAGAGGACGATAACCAAGTAGTGAAACAGTTGACAGGTCTATAATTGAAGCAAGCCGTTAATGCTCCCTAAAATCGACAAAAATAGAGAGAAACTATGAATGATATATAACAGTACTGAAAATCGCGAATTTCGAGAATAGGGCACAACATTAAACTCTAGATTAGGATTATAAAAGAAGTATAAATAGTTCATAATGAAGATGTCATCAACGTTTAGCATATTCGCTATGGTCAGTGAATCTCTAATTAGGATTTTCTTTGAACTCCCATGACGCAACGCCACTGCTGTAAACGCAGCTTTAAGGACATAAAATCTCCGAAAAAATGGATCTTAAAAGCAGATTTGTCGCGTCAACACCTCGTCTATTGTGATTCAATTATTTCCGAAATGCGTTGCCACAACATGCAATAAACAGATCGTTAAACTTATTTTACGAGTGAGCATTCAAAGATCCAACCGACAACCCTTGATTGGTGCTTTTAATCTTCTAGATAGTTGGAACAGATAGAAAGTTATGCTTGCCGTGTTCCGAAGCGCGTTTTAATCGAGTTCTAGAATTTATACGCTAACGTAATTATTTCCAGCAACTTCAATCCGACGAGACCGTAATTTTCGAGCCCTCGTTCGCTTCTAGCGCACTAAACGTAGTTTAACTGAATGTATGTATTGATAAAACTTCGAGCGAATCCAGATTTAAAAATAATGAAAATATCATACGAGAATAGCCGATGTCATTCAGTAACTTTAGAGACCATTAGAAGTACTTTTTTATTCCCAATTCAAATAATCTCACTGTACTCTATAAAAGAAAACCTGGCGAAGTTCATAGTTAAAATATTTTTACTGCAATATTAAAAACAGTCTTTCGCAATTCGCATACGAACTAAGCTTTTGCCAAGAAATTGCATCGACAGATCTAAAAAATCTATAATAAAAAGTAAATTTCCATTTGAATATCTTCAATCTGTTATATAAATTTGTATCTACTCCAGTGGGATCAGTAACTCACTCATTTAACACTATTTCCCTTGGGTAATGAAGCTCATTACACCACTCAATTATGTAATGGCTTCATTACATAACTGAGTGGTGTAATGGCTTCATTACCTAACTGAAATAGTGTCAAATGAATGACATAATGACCTTTTCCTACTAAAATATTTTTTTTAAATGACAGATCTGAAATTTCTCTTAATACACTTTTCTCAATTTTGTACATGTGTGATAATTCATCATTAATATACTTATGTGCTTACATACACGTATATTAATGATGCTCTTATCCCACTTGTATAGCAAATAACTATTGCTTGCCTGATGCCACTGATTATGTATGCTGGTGCAAAAATATTTTTATCTTGAACTGAGTTTACATTTCCCACTTTTTTATTTTTTCGAAGGAAATCACAATAAATTTTGTACAGTTCTTAGAATCAACTACATTATGAATATATTACTAACCTAATAATATTCTTTAAAGTTATCGATTACATATTCTTTGACACAAAAATGCGTCTGCCAAGAAGTTCATTGTTTAACAAAAGCTGCGGAAAAGAAGATACATTTTTTTTCATATTGCAATTAAGAAAATATTTTATATGAAAATACAAATTTTTAACCAGAAGTTCTGACAAAAGTGATTGATTTCAACGCAGAAAAAACCATAGTGCTTTAAAATGCCAAAAAATACTTAACCATGGCAATCTAATAAAAGACAAAATTCGTTCATTCATGAAACCTCGTTTATAACTTGGTGTAGGTGTCTTGGCAGTAGGTGTGAAGATCCGAAGAGTCCCTATGAACAGAAATGCCTGGAGGCGGGATCGGGTTTCTGTTGGTTGCACTGGTTCTTTATCCCTAATTTTTAAGCACATGAATGAGACTGCATTCATGTATTAAGCCAATGTAGTCAATGGCACTTAAAGGGATGATAATTGGATAACTACCCGAAGTTCAGCCTCACACTTCAATTTTTAGGCTTGGAAAGGTAGTATCGATGTAATTGAATCAAACAGTAAATGTCGATTGATTTTATTACAAAAATAAATGGGCTTTTAAACAATATAACTGCTTAGATACTAAATAAAAACATTTAAAAGTGCAAAGGTATAGTTCACTAGAACGATTCTAAAATTGCAAAATAAGTAGTAAGCAATTATAGTTCTTCGTTGTCTGCGAGTTCGTGCGATGAACTTGAAGTTCTAGGTCATTTCGTAATATAATATGCTTACTGTTGTGATAGCGGTCTTTAAACCGATTGATTATGAAAGCAAAACTAGCTTTTAAATTGTGAACATTTTAACTGAAATTTATATCTGTTTAATTCAAAATTAAACACCCTAAAATGTTAGAGGGTGGGACGCGGTTTTGGGGGAGGGGAGGGGTGTTGAATTTCAAGTATTGAAATGTAAGAAATTAATCGAATAAGTTGTCATTTCCTACGTATGTGTGCAAGCTGTATCGAATGGAAGCACTTTCAGGTGGATTGAATCGCTCCTCATCAGGTTATGATTGATAACTTTCATTGCGAAAGACGCAGAAATTATACACGTTATGCTGCCTATACAGGGTGTTTTAAACGAAGTGTGCACTATTGCTAACTTCTTTATTATTAGACGTACGATATCGGTTAAATTGGCAAACTAGTGGCATTTTTTCTGTTGATTAGAATGGCGGAAACAGAAAAACAATTGAACATCGCCTTCTCGCGAAATTTGGAAAAGTTTACTTTTGTTAAATAGAACACCCTGTATATTTTTCAAAAACTTGAAATAAAAATGAATTTGTCATATAAAAGTCTTAATACACTAGTGTCTTAAAATGAATACTAAAGAAGTTATCGCAAGTTTCAGTTTTGTATAAATTGTATTTTATTTTCAGGTAAACTACTCTTTTTGTTCATGACACGGCAAAATTTTATTAAGAAAAGTTGTTCAGAAACAGAAATTATGGCCCTATACAAAATTTCAGAAAGATCTGTCAATTTAGATTAAATTTTTAATAAATTCAATAATAATAATAATAATGGTTTATTCCAAATCGACAGATCTTTCTGAAATTTTGTATAGGGCCATAATTTCTGATTCTGAACAACTTTTCTTAATAAAATTTTGCCGTGTCATGAACAAAAAGAGTAGTTTACCTGAAAATAAAATACAATTTATACAAAACTGAAACTTGCGATAACTTCTTTAGTAGGTATTCATTTTAAGACAATAGTGTATTAAGACTTTTATATCACAAATTCATTTTTATTTCAAGTTTTTGAAAAATATACAGGGTGTTCCATTTAACAAAAGTAAACTTTTCCAAATTTCGCGAGAAGGCGATGTTCAATTGTTTTTCTGTTTTCGCCATTCTAATCAACAGAAAAAATGCCACTAGTTTGCCAATTTAACCGATATCGTACGTCCAATAATAAAGAAGTTAGCAATAGTGCACACTTCGTTTAAAACAGGCTGTATAACTAAATGTATTTCCCAATACCATTAACGCTCATTCATCATCTATATTAACACTCGAATCATCTTCTTCGTCCACGATTCTATCGTAAGATTCATCTTGAGCCTCGTCAGGGTCTTCAGGACTAGGAGATCTGCATTCTCATCAGGCGCTGGATGTTCGGAATGGTTTGTTTCTGTGTTGCTGCAGGTTCTACCTTCGCAGGTTTTGCAGATTGTTGTACATGTGATACCACTTTTGACCACTTTTGACTCAACAAACTGCACTTCTGAGTCGAGCAATTCCCTTTGCATGTGCAACAAACAAGAAACCAATTTGAGAATTGCATCAGAGACACGTTGCAGTTCACCCGTTCGACGAATCCAACCCCAATCTTCTGGAACTAATGTGTCACCAAGCCACTTGGTATGAGTGCAGTGCTGCACTAGCAGAAGTGGGAGGTAAGGATTCTAGTTTGGCTTTCTTCTTCAGTGATGTTTGAAATAAATTGTACATAAGTTCGTCAAGGGCGAGGTTTCCATCCTTTGCACCATATAAGAAGAGAAACAGACCTTCGTGACCTCATCCGTGGCGGCATTCAGATTGCCAAATGTTCTGACGCATTCAATTATAGCACTTTGAGTTGCTATAGCACTTTGAGTTGCTATTAACTCCATAAATTGCTTTTTTTTTGCATTGACTAAGAGATGTAATCTTTCCAAGGTACTGCTGCTGTAGGTTATGTGAGGCAAATACTTCTCCCTTCACTCGTCATATTTTTGGCTTGGTAGAGGTATATGCCTTTCTGGTAAAGCAAGTGCAGTCATAATGACCATGACATCAACATCTAGACTAGACTAACAATAATAGGCAGAATGTGTTTTCAGATCTCTTTATCGCTGTTGGAACAGTGAAAACATCTGCATCACCATCAGAGTGTTTTACATCAAAATCGTTTCTCTGAAGTACGACCGTTAGCTTCTGGATCAATTGTTTTTCGTTCTCTGAATTAGTTAGGAACCGCTCCTGATTACCATACACTGGAGTTGTTTCAGTTATGTAAAACTGTGGGGCGAAACCTACGCTGGTGTTTTATGCTGTCTGGATTATCATAACCATCAAACACTTTCACTATTCTCTGCGATTCAAAATTTGTCTTCAAGTATTAACATACTTGAAGACAAATTGCAGACATCAAGGTATATTTGACAGGTGCTTTTGCTCCATCTCACCGCATGCAGTAAGTACCCACCATCGATTATGAAGCAGCCTGTTTTGTTCATTGCTTGATCATCCACAGAGCTAAATTTTACAGACAAAGCTGATTTAACACACCGGAATGTGTGAAAAGCGACAGAGGTTAAGGGGGAATCGCGTACTTAAAGTAACTCGGCAAGTCATCTGTAATATTTTTCAAAACCAGCATCCTGTGATACAATAGCATAGAGTCCTGCATCGGGTCGGCTACCCGCGGGTACCCGCGGGTTACCCGCATTGCGGGTCGGGTTGCGGGTAGGATTTATATCAATATTGCGGGTAGCGGGTCGGGTGCGGATTTGAAACTGCGGGTCGCGGGTCGGGTATAACTTCATTTCTTCAACATACATTTTGTTTGTGTATAAAAAAATTATACTTAATAATAATTTGACCGCCGAAGTGTGAAAATAATTTTTTTTTATTGTGTATACATTCTATATGAAGCAAGTTGCTGGTCTAATATTCGAATTTGGGGTCAAGTGGGGTTTAAAAGTGCAAAACTTGCGGGTCGCGGGTCGGGTGCGGGTTTGAAACGGCGGGTCGCGGGTCGGGTGCGGGTATAAAAATTTGAAAATTGCGGTTCGCGGGTCGGGTGCGGGTTTAAAATTTCAGAAATTGCGGTTCGCGGGTCGGGTGCGGGTCCTATATATTGGACCCGCGCAGGTCTCTACAATAGCATACGGTCAATATTTATGACTTTGTCATTGACCATAACTGAGGAGTTGACTGCTGGAAGGGATCGGACGTTATCGCTTCTTCTCATTTTGAATTCCGCGAATAATTTTGAAACTAACTGACCCATAATATTTTCACTAATCTCTTTTGACATGTGGCAGTTTATCAAGTGACTACCAGTGATATCTATCTGTTCCAATAGATACTACAACGCTTGGTTTGTTTGAAGGATTATTCAGTTCCAGCTTCTGCTGTATTTTTTTAACGACAAGGGTGTCTCTCTTCACGTGAGTTTCCCGAGCATCTACACGTCGTTCAGATGTTATGAATCGAATACCTGAAAAATCTTATGAGCAAAAATGCCGGTTTTGTAGTGAAAGAGTTGTGTACGAAATTTTCAACAACTGTACTATATTTTTGACTCTTCGGTTTACTTTGCAAAAATTATGCAGGATTACGTAACGTCCTACCCATGATTTCACTGTTGTTTTTTTTTTCAAGAAAACCTATCATATCTTGATAAGGAGGAATTCAATTGACCTGAAAGTTATTTCATTCCATTCAGCTCAAAAAATACCTAGAAAAAGACACCTCAGTCGACTTATTTCATAAGATTTCAATGTTTCAAATCCCCAATCACCCCCCTCCCCTTAAAAAACAGTGTTCCACCCCCTAAAATTTTGGGGACTTCGGATCTACTATTCTATTTGTCTTTTCCTGACCCCGCTCTTGCTCTATTTTACATGTACAACAATATCAGTTAACTTTTTGCCTAAACGCTTATTGTAAAGATATAGAGAGTGTCCGTATTTCGTACCTGAGACATAAAGATCTCGGTTATCTTATGGGTTATGAAGTAGGTTAGATTAGAAAAAATTTGCATATTTCATACTCAATAATGTTTAAAAAATTGGACCTAGCAGTCTTTGTTATTAACTTATGACCAAAAATAAAAAAATTTGTTTTTTTTGTTGATTATTAGGTTACTTAGGAGCAAACTACTCGTACCTTGATATTATTCAGATTTTTTTTAAGAAGAATCAAAATCTGATTTTAGATTTTGAATTTATTTTATACCGACATCTTTCTTATATTAAATGCACATCAAGGATAGCCACGACACTATCGTGAATGGTTTATTTCCGTCTGAAAAAACAAGTACGATTAAAACATAATCTTGTGTTTTCTTTTGTTTTGTTATTAATGAATCGCTGCCTACTATTTAAAAAATACTTCTTTTGCACCACTCGGTCATTACTGAAAAGAGAAAAATAATTTCTTCTCGACAGTGCCATAGCCATACTTGATGTGCATTTAAAATACGAAAGTTAGTGTCAATATCTCGAAAGTTATGAAAGCAAATGAAAATCTAAACTCGGATTTTAATTCTTCTTTAGAAAGTGTTTTCATAATGTCGAGAGAGTTTGTTTCTGAGTAACCTAATAATTAGCTTGTAACGAAATAAACTAATCTTAAATTTGTGATTTAGGAATAACTCAAAAACTAAGACTGCTAGGTCCAACTTCCCTTTTTTTAAATTATTTAGCATTGGAATATACAACATCGCTCCAATTTAAAAGGCTCAATATCTCTTAAGATAACTGAGATCCCCATGCTTAGGCTCGAAAATCGGACACGCTGTATATAAGTACGTACATTCTTACAATATCAACAAATTAATTATGGATTCTGTATCCGTATAATAGAAAATAAACAAACATAGGCAAATATTATTAATAGAACAAATCAAATTCTTAGAAGATAAATAAGAAATATAAAAATTGAACTGTAAGTTACTATAAAACAGAGTGTGCAAGTACTCTAAAACCGTATTTTGTTCAATACTTATATCGAGATATATATTTAGTAAACAAGCACAAAAGTTCCTACATATACTACTTTCTTTTCAATAACTCCTTCATTACAAAATAAATCAATATAGTTTAAATCTTGTAATAATTCTTCTTTTTTGTTCACCGTTTAATTAATTTTAGGGTATTCTAAACTAAACTTAATTACTTTTTAATTGTTTACACTTACCTCACACCAAATGTATTGTCAAGCTACTGAATTTTTATAAACTTACACTGAAAAATAAAATGTAAACTATTTTAATTCTGTGACTGTACATATAATTAATTAATTTCAATTTCGCATTCATCTCTACCCTCCTCCCCTAAACTATACAATAGAACTTCTACATATTTTTTTCATGTTATATGAAATAAGTTATCGATCTCATTTGTCATGCAACACTTATCGCTTTTGAAAACGCAATGCAAAACGAATATGTAAGTGAATAATTACATTCAAATATAAGATTGTCACTAGAAACAAGTAATTGCGGTGTAAAGTAGTGGAACAGGTTTGCACGCCTACCTCTACGAGTCAGAATTCAGAAAAATTGGCATAAATCATATGAGCACGTGATTTCAAACGAGCGGAAATAACAAGAAAAATTATAAAACAATAAAAGCTGCAGGATATATTTTAGATTTGTTTGCGATATCTTTACTTTCCTGGCAAGTGGAGTTATAATACTATCTACAGTAACAAAATATTACACTTGCATGGTACTGTAGAAAAAAATACAATATATGTTCATGCTGTAACAATATAAGGGATTTTTATTCCAAAAACAGTTCTTATATTAAGGCAAAACATACTCCACTTCTCCATAAAAATAATATTTTATTTTTATTTTCTCTCGAAAGCAATCTAGATGTAAACTGCGTACAGGCATATACAGTGTGTTCCAAAAAATGGGAGACCACGTAGAAGAATAGTATTCTCATACAAATAGCCAGATAGTATCAAACATGCCTTAATGAAAACTGCATTCTTAAGAAATTACGCGTCCTACAAGAATGTTTATTTGTAACGTTCTTTACAGCTCAAAAACTCATTCTTATCGGATTAAGGTTTAACTGTACGTGATATGCTTTAATTAACATTCTAAAAGCCTCATGTAACTGAAATTGTATCTATGTATCGAGATTCCCTTATGTGTATTTTACAGTCGCTTTATATTAAGCTACTAGGGCTGGGCGATATATCGATAAATATCGAATTATTTCCTTATCGACATATCAAAATATCGAATACCGATATATCGAAATATCGATATATCAATAGTTATCGATTCGATATTCATCAATATCTATATTTTTAGGAAACATCGATATATTGACAAATATCGGAGATGGATATATCGAATATCGATATTTATCTATTCGATATTCATCGATCTCCATATCTTTAGAATATTTATCGATATATTGACAAATATCGAAATGTACATTTTAATATGGTCCACCTCTATAAGCTACATGACTGCAGTGCATTCGGGCTGAAACGCAGCGGAACGACGTTCCGGAACTGTTTTCTTAAACACCCTTGATGAACCTATTAAACATGTGTAACGAACAATGGGCTATTATTATTAATTTATAAAAATGATAGATAAATACATTTTTATACCCAGCATATATTAAGTAAAAAAATGTATATTCTTGTGTAATTTTATTAGCTGCCTAGAAATTCGGCTATTTAAATTTTTATTCATTGTTTAATTAATTAGCCAGATATTATGCCCCTTTTATAAATTTAATCGTAAATGCATTATTAGGGTGACTAGCTCTGGGAATATGAAAAACTCTCTTACAGGTTAGGCCTCTACAAAAATTGTTCCGATGACAACTTTGTTAATTAGTGTTTGGTCAAATGCAATCGCAATATAACCGCAAAATAACTAATATGCCTTAATAGTAAGAAAGACCTTGACAAATAAATTTATATAAACATAATCGAACTCAATATTTCATAATCAGGTGAAAAACAATCTCTTTATTTATTGCGCATGCGATTAAAGCACCTAGATTCCTTAGCAAAAGTAGCTGCCAATTCCAGCCACCTGGCTCACTTCATCGTGGCCAATAGAGCAGGTTAGGCTATCTGGATCCAAACAAAGCAAGCCACACCACAGCCCCTGTGGCTACTGCAACTTTCCTTCTAGTAGAATCAGCTTCTTACAACCTACTCCGAAATCACCAACAATGGGATACAACCCCAAGTCCCCAATTCGGATAGTACCCCACACAACTCCAAAATTATTAAAAATAAATCATATCCGCTCAGATTGGAGCAATCCCTGTATGTCTATATGGGTATTAACAAATCAATATTTTAAGAAATTCGTATCATTCCTCGTCAAGCTAAAGAGCTGATAATAAATCATAAGAAACAGAGAATTTTCTGGAGAGCACTTAGCCCCCAATTTCTCTACATGGAATGGTAGTTCAATTCCCCCCCACTTCAGTCAGTAACGGGAATTTCAGGATGAGTAAGAGAAAGGAGGTGTAGAGAATGGAAGGGAGGCCAGAAAATATGGAAGGTACTCTGTTGACTCAGCCTTCCCTTCGTGACTTTTACTGTCTACTCTGGAATCTTTGCTTGATCATATAACTGTAGAATAAATAAATATTTTGAACAAGCAATTCATAAAACCTTTTGAAGTAAAATAAATAACATATTGGATAGTAACCAAAACAAAAACACAGAAATTATTCTAAAAATATTTACGAAAAAATAGTAGTACAGTTCAAGGTGCTGCACTACCTGAAGGGGTTTAACCTAAGAAAAAATAGTTCCCGTAAAGATCTTCTTACGCCCGTAGTACATAAATAATTATTAAGTCTCACTGGGCCATTTTAAAATAGTAGGTGTATTTAATTGTCTAAAAAAGTGTGAAATCGCTTGGACTGGATAAATATCGGTAAATATTAAGCGAGCGAAGATAATTGAGATACTTATTCTTGGCTATGGCGATATGAAGAAGGCTCGATAAAACTCAAGAAAGGATATGTCGATTATTTAATGACACGCACCCAAGCTACCGTAAACTTTAAAATTTCGTAAAACATTATGCATACATACTTACGAAATCTACTAAAAGTACCATGTCCTGCAATAGCAGCAGATGAACAGTTTCAAGTTTTATTTCAAGTGCAAGAAGACGATCATAGTTCTACTCGTCAGTGTGGTAGGGGTTACAATGTGAATTATTCCATATGGAATTTTAAAGACATCGTTTTCATCCATATATAGCTGGCGCAAGAACTGTCTGATGACAGGTAACGCAGGTAAAATTTTGTGAAGAAATTATAGTATTGTTTTTTGATGAAGCAATTTCTGTCTAAATTGAAGCGTTAACAAATAGAATTGTTACTGGGCCACTGAAATTCGTTTTCGATGGAAGAAACACATTTTTATAACGTCCTAAGGGTAATATGTCAATCTTTTTTTAAAATCCATTAAATGGTGAAAGATATAGTTTTTACAAAATTAACTTGTTCTTACAAAATTTTACTTGTTCTTACACTGTCACTTTTATGTGGACCCAGACATTCAAATATCAATTTCTGGTACTGTAGGATTTGAGCCCTTTGGGTGTTATATCTTATATATCTTCCACAAATATGCTTACATATACTGTTCAAGAAAACACGTTTCACTTCAAAAACCAATATAATAAAACTGTTTATAACTTTGTTTTGGATCGTTTCCTACACATTATAAACCTGGCAACTGGATTCGTTACTGTACCAACAAGATGGAGCTCCGCCAAATTATGATACTATAGTGCATAAACATCTCAACCTCAAACAAGTGTTCCTACATATTTATACCTACATATATGGAATGGTAGATCAGTTTGGGTGGCCGACAAGATCTCAATCGATATATTTTGTGGGGTTACATAAATAATCAATTGTCAATTGTACACTAATATGTAGAGCTCTGGATTTAGAACACCTTAAATAACGACTACGAGAAGATATTCTTCTTCTCTGCTTCCTCTTAGTATAGGCTGATAGCCTGTTATTACCGCACGAACTGCCGTTTTATAAGCCTTCTTCGGCTGAGGTCTGCGAAGGTGGCTAGCCTATCCCGTTGAATTAGTAAGAAGAATGACCTTTCCAGGGGTCAAACACCAAAAGTGTTAGTTAGTATGATGACCGGAAAGTGTTCGATGTTACCAAGATATTCCTAAAATTAAAATATTATGAGAAATATTGTACAAGAATTGTTATTTCAAATAATAAATGTAAATCAGTTTGGGAAATTAATGTAGGTACATCAGTTTGAACATTTAGTCGAAGATAATCGATGAGGTCCAATATTTTGATGCGCACTGTATTTCAGTATATGGTTTCAATACACTTCATATTTCTTATGTTAACTTCAACCACCAGAACCAATTCCTCATGCGTGTACCTATTTAAATTCCACAAAAATTGTCTGTGCTATAACGATACAAGACTTCCCAAGAAACTAAATCAGCTCGGTAACATTAATCAGTAGCGTAAGGAGAACCCGCACAAACCGCCATCGGTTACTGATAAACGCCGTAACAAAGGGAACTCGCTATTGTTATACTGTTATCGAAATTCGATCTACCATAATAACTGGTGGTACTGTAAATATCAACACCGGTCATCGGGCTATATTTTACATCAATTAAATTTTCCCCACGTGGTTGCTGCCAGTGTGGCGCTAAAGTTGACTAACGGCGTAGATCCGACTGGTTTTGCTGCACCCTGCACCTTTAACGACTATTTACTTATGATTAATGCTAAACGATGCGGATTTGCATTTGATTACCGTAATGCCCGTGCCACTATTAGTTTATTTAGATGAGAAGCAACAGACGTAGAAATACTAGACTAAGCGTAGTTTGTTTTATCATTTATTTTAACAGAGGATAGCTCTTCTGTAAGACGTCCTGTACACAAAAATGTCTTCGATGCGATTGTAAATACATGAAATTGCCGTTTATACCTCATAATAATATTTGAAAAAGCAACTCAATTAGATACTTAATCTACTTTAATAGCCATTAGCAAAAACATATTTTTTTGAATTCATTCGAACTGTACTGAGATATGTGTTAATCGTTGCTGTAAGTTGCCAACAGACGACTCCACTTAATTTTACGTCTATGAGTGCGGAGCTTCGCTATTTGCAAACTTGAACTATTTAGATAGAGACTATCATTTATATAATTAAAACAACGCCAAAGCTTGCCGATTCATGCATTCATATATAATTAAATCATCTCTCAAGCATATGCTGTAATATTAAATGCGCGTTAAATAATTTTGTGCATATGCCGCACGCGATTATGTATTTTTAGTTCTTATTAAGGAAACTAAATATAATTTGTAATTATTTGAAGGGGAACATTAAAATGAGAATATACCAACCGTATTAAATTAAATCCACCTAATCGGCTTGAACCGACAAATTATAGTAAGTTATAAGTAAAGCCGATATTATATGGCAAATGCATATTTTGTATAATTGATATATAGTACAGTCAAATTGTCGAAAAATACCCCGTCACCTTAAAAAAATTGGCCGCGGCGATTCCTTTTGCCCAGTGGTTTAGGGTCATTAGACAAGTGTAAAACCAAAAAGGCGTCACCCCACCCCTTGCCAAACAGTCGCTATCTTGATAACAATTGAATTTGTTTTTTCTCGCGATCTATTGGTCGCACAAAAAAAGTTATTGAACAAAAAATGTTGGAAATAAAATTCTACACATTTTTTATCATTGCCGCGATACCGAGAAGTTGGTATTTCAAACGGTAGAGGGCAACAAAGTTACCAAAAATCTGTTGCCGCGATTCTAGCTCTGTGGGGGTGGTTTTTTCCGACAATTGCTAATGTGAAAGTTGCAGTGCTTGAAAAAATATGCACGAATCTCTTTTAATAATGGGATTGATTTAAATAGTCTCCGAGTGACAGCCCTTCAAAGTCCGCGCAGCGTGGGAAATGTACGATATATTCCGGCGCAGCGAAGTAACCATTTCTCTTTTGCGAGATAAAATCGTCACGTCACTTAAGTAGTTTCAATATGAATAGGTTTTCACAATCTACAGAATATCTATACATTTTTGGTCATTGCCGCGATACCGAGAAATTGGTATAGGTAAAAGAAATGAAAATGATGGGAAAGGAGTATATGAGCCCAGAATGATATCATTTGGCTCACATCCGTAAAGCTCTTAAATTTGCTGGTGTAATATCCTTTATCTAATAGACGTGTCTGTCTGGGACGCAGTTTTGTCTGTCTGGGACGCCGTTTTGTCTGTCCGGGATGCTGTTTCAGCAGCCAAACCGTAAGAGATATAGAAAAAAGTTATTAAAGTTATATGTTTGGAATGGTCATGTCAGGTCAGGAACCGAATTTCAGTCACGTGACACTTCCGGTTTTCGAGAAATCACAAAAAGACCGTTTTTCAAATAGAACGCGTATTAAATAAACACTGTTTCAGCAGCCAAACGGAGCTGCGACCCTCTGCGCCTTAAAACGTCGATCGGTTAGACAACCACTTTGACAGCTTCCAGAATGTTCCGATGCCCTCTGCGCCTTCAAACGTCGATCGGTTAGGCAACCACTTTGACACCTTCCAGGTCTGGGTACAGTTCTTATTTAATACGCGTTCTATTTGAAAAACGGTCTTTTTTGTTTTTTTAAATGAGACATTTGTGTCACTGGACTGCTAGTTTATTATATAATATGATAACTGCAATTATTTGTACATTTTGCCACAGGAATGACCAAAATTCAACAATTTGGCAATTGCTTTACCACGTGCCATTTCTGCAAAAATAATACAGACACCCGACTGTCTATATGTTATTAAACAACAAACAGCTTGTTTCACTTCAACTAAAACATGCTACGGTGAACGAAATTATATTTTGATCGTTTGGGCCAAATGAAATGAATCGGTAATTTATTTTATTCAATTTTGACAGTTTAAAGTGACATTATTAACTCCATAACCTTCATAAACAGTCTATGATTCACAAATGAAATAATAGTAGATTATATTATAAGTGAGAGAAATGCATCATTATTTGCGAGTGAGAATTTTGAATCGCGAGTGCCCCAGCACGAGCGATACAATTTCTCACGAGCTTATAATGGCATTTCGCTCACGTGTGATATACGACGTTTTATCTTACAGTAGCAATTCTTGTACCTAAATAGTTTGCGCAGTCAGAATATGTCGCGAAATAAATTTAGAATTAGTCGCCTATGATTTGTGACATACGTTTGACAGTACTGAAGTGTATTGGCAGTACTGAAGTGTATTGTCAGTCTATGTCAAATTCGAGGTTCGTAGGTTAGGTTTTGTGTGTTATTTGACACAGACTGACCCAAAACTTAACCTGAAAATTACGAATTTGACATAGCTTGACAGTGCTGCCAACAATGCAGTAGTATAATAATGAAAACTCACATGTGAATAAAACTTCATTTTAGTCACTGAAAACAGTTGTATAATGTATGGTAATAGCTGCTACTGTAAGATAAAAGTGTTTTAATTTACTAGAGAATTTAAAAAGTTTAATTCACTAGAGAATTAAAAAAGTTTCAATGAAGAACAACATATTTTTATTATTTACAAGTATTCACATTCAATTATTCTTTCTCTTTGTAGTGTTACTAAAATTTAGATCAAATCGACGATGAATGGGCAAATTTATATCTTAGTTTAAATATTTTTTAAATTTTGTATTCAAAATTTCGTCAAAATTGAATAAAAACATATATACGACAAGTGAATTAAACATTTATTAACTCAAAGATATGATCTCACTGGCACTACGTGCTCGTGAGCTCAACATCTTTTGGTTAATAAACATATGTTCAATTCACTTGGTGTATAATATTTATCAAAGTTAGTGTTTCCCGACTACTTTTTGTAATTTGTTATTGTTAAAGCTGTTATAATATTGCTAAATATGTCTACAATTACGATGTAAGAATATTGACCAAGAAGATTTTCTTTTGTGGGTACAAAATAAAGATACCGGAAAAATCTTAACTGTGCCAAATGATTTGATTCTGGGCTCGTATATTGAAAGTAATTTCTTTTTGCATAAACCCTAAGATATATCGTAGTCTACTCAGACACGTTTTCTTTTTTTGGAGTTGTTTCTTCGTCTTGGTTCGGAGCCTCGGACACAACCGAGTCATTATCGACCATGATAGAAATGTTGCTAAAACTTTTATTGAAAAAAGAGCTCACAACTTTTTATAAACGCAATGTGAAAAATTCTTGGAAAAAATCCGTGAATACGATTGCGAGTGCTGTTTCGCGATTGTATTCTGATTAAAAATGGATAATAGTACAAGCGATAATGGTTTTCTTTATGTTAACCAAATGTCAGACATGGCATCTCCTTAGTTATAATAAGTGCGGGCTATAAATAATTTACATCTCTCCACTTCTCCGCGCTGCGCGGACTTTGAAGGGCTGTCACTCGGAGACTATTTAAATCAATCACATTATTAAAAAAGATTCGTGTATATTTTTTCAGGCACTACAACTTTCACATTCGCAATTATCGGAAAAAATCACCCCCACAGCGCTAGAATGGCGGAAACAGATTTTTGGTAACTTTGTCGCCCTTTACCGTTTTAAATACCAACTTCTCGGTATCACGGCACGGATCAAAAATGTGTAGAATTTCATTTCCAATATTTTTTGTTCAATAACTTTTTCTGTGCGACCAATGGATCGCGAGAAAAAACAAATTCAATTGTTATCAAGTTGGCGGCTGTTTGGCAAGGGGTGGGGTGACGCCTTTTTGGTTTTACACTTGTCTATTGACCCTAAACCACTGGGCAAGAGGAATCGCCGCGGCCAATTTTTTTAAGGTAAAACGACAACTTTACTGTACTAATACCGGCGAAACTTTTTGCATGTGTATACTATTTATGTGAAAACAAATCGTTTAAGCCAAGTTTCATTTTGCATATTTTGCATATTTATACGTTTTTGAGCCTACTTTCTGGATTTTGCATATTTGGTTATATTTAGCAATAATTTGTAATGTATGAAGGTATGCCCTTTTTAATATTTTTTTGTTAAATTTACTATTTCATGAAATTTATTAATAACATGTTTGTGTGCAACTGAGATATATACTTTCACTTTCTGCCGCTGGAGTGCAGTGCGCGTATCGAAATAAGCAGTGGAAAGGGGAAGTCCCTATTAAAATCTTTGACTATATCAACATAGACTGCCAGCAACCCCCACTTTTCCCATAGAAGCAATGTATAAGGAATCAGACAACATAGAATCCATTTCAAGAGTGTTGGGTGAATAATAGTCTGGCGGGGATAGGGGAAATCTCATTTTTATGTGGCTTACAACGTAAAGTTGGCGTTTGGCATGTTTATATGGTCAAACGTTAAAATGAATGTCGTCTTTGAATAAATATACTCATACAAAATAATTAAAATTTTTACATTATTTAGAATACTCCTACTTACTTTCAAAAAAATTAGAGCATAATACTTTGGGTGCATATACTCAACAAAATGTATGCATATACCGGGTGAATGAGACCACCCGTATCAGTATTTTTTTTAAAGAACGGTGAGTCGTAGAGAGTTATTATTATAAAAGTCATACTAAAGAATCGAATGGTGATATTATTATTTCTCGAAAAAGTCAGCATCACGAGTAGTTTTGTCAACAATGTCCAGAACTCCAAAATTTTAAATGGCACCATAAGTCGAAAAACATATTGTTGAAAAGATCGTTAAAAAAGAAGAAAGTTTTGTAGGAAAAATTATTTTACTACTACTACCCCTTTTAAGTAATATTCGATTAAAGTTATTAAATTTGAAATTCGTTGTTAACAAACAAAATTGAAAAGTCGGCTTTTAAAATCTAGTTACCGAATTAAACAATGTTACCAGTGTTCAAAATGTCATTGACATTAAAACGTGTGTGTAACATTGTTTAATTCGGTAACTAGATTTTAAAAGCCGACTTTTCAATTTGGTTTGTTAACAACGAATTTCAAATTTAATAACTTTAATCGAATATTACTTAAAAGGGGTGGTAGTATTAAAATAATTTTTCCTACAAAACTTTCTTCTTTTTACTTCCTTTTACTACTATAAAGGAAGTATTGGATTCACCCCAAAAATTCGAAATTGAGTTTTCAACAGATCTTCACGTTTTAGAGTCCCCTGATCCCAAAAAACATATTTTTTTTCATTGGTCTGTCTGTGTGTGTGTCTGTCTGTCTGTCTGTCTGTCTGTCTGTGAACAGAATATCTCAAAAACGAAAAGAGGTATGGCATTGAAACTTCATATATAAGTTTTGTGTACTATGTAGATGAGACAACAAGCTTTTGAAGAAAATCGCATAACCGGAAGTAGGTGTTTACTCTTGTGATTTTTCAGTTTTTTCGATTTTTTCAAAAACGGCTCTAAGGATTTTTTTTAAATTTTACATTTTTCTTACATTTTTATTGTGTATTGATGTGAGATAGGTGATTTTCCAGTTGAATACTTCTAAAGTGGGTTTCTTTTGTTTTTTTTCTATTTTTTTTATTAACTATTTTAAATAAAACACCCGGTATATTATTACATTTTTGAATTCACCTTAAAATTCTAGAGAAAATTTGTCTCTTCAACTAACACTCGATCTTGTACCGTTTTTGTAGAATTTGTTATTTTTGAAAATTTTTAACAAATGGTTAAAAATTAAAAATGAAATTTTTGACTAATTATAAGATCACTGTAAAAGGAAGTTGTGTGAGTGTATCACACCAGATTTTTTAACGATCTCTTCAACAATACGTTTTTCGACTTATGGTGCCATTTAAAATTTTGGAGTTCTGGACATTGTTGAAAAAACTACTCGTGATGCTGACTTTTTCGAGAAATAATAATATCACCATTCGATTCTTTAGTATGACTTTTATAATAATTTTTTTTATCCCAACTCTCTACGACTCACCGTTCTTTAAAAAAAATACTGATACGGGTGGTCTCATTCACCCGGTATATGCGCATATTTTCGTACATTTGAGTGCATATAATTATCAACTTTACTTATAATAGTATATATGTATTAATCTATTCATAAGTACAGGTATTTCGATTAAAACGTGTTATGGCGCGCTTCACCTTGTGAAAGTTTTACATTCAATTACAGTTTCTGTAAGAGTTACCAAATTAATGCTTTTGCAAAATTTATTATTCATCGTATTCGATTACCCGTTAAATACATAGAATGAAATAACGCGCTTTTATATTTCTCAAACCAATACCTATAATGTAATATATTATTAATCACTGTTTTGAAACAAACACATTGAATTATACGATATGAATGAGTCCAAAAAGAAAAAACCAACCTTAAAATAACTTTAAAAACCTTTTTAAAAACGAAGCTCCAACGCAGTTCATATTAAATGTATCTATGCAATAAACAAATAACGGTTGGCACGATGACAACTGGAGTAAATCCCGCTTAATAACACCTAATTTATTATCCATTGTATAACGTGGCCCAGTATTTTTTATTTTTATAACGGAAACAGTTCTTTGTTTAGAAACAGAAAACAAATACTGATTTACAGAGGATGCTACTTCGAAAGTTAGGTTAATCGACCATAGTTCATAAAAAAATTTAATTTATATGTAGGGTAGGGTTCAGTGACTATTTCATAAATAAACTGACTTTTTAAAGTTTTGCATTTATTAAAGATACACATTTTTTAGAAATCACATTTAAGTAATTAATATGTAATCTATAACATAAAATCGGTGCTCTCTTTGTTTGCGTGTTTGCGTGTTTGCGTCTATGTTTGTTCGCTATCTCCTCCGAAGATACTGGACCGATTAAGTTGTACGATGGCTTAAAAGTTTGCTAATTTCTAGATTTAGATCGTAGGCCGGTTTTTATTTTCAAAAACAGTGCGAAAAAGTTTTAATTTAATTAACACCTCTAGGCAGCAGGGCGGAGCGCCTTACGCGTTGCACTATTAGCTCGGGTGCGCGCATTATTCAAACACAAGAGAGGTGGTCCTGCGGTAGGGTGCTGGCGTATCACGCGGGTGGCCCCGGGTTCGATCCCGCCGATGCATCCTTTTTTTTAAAATTTATATTGATGAATCTCTCTTAATTTTACGAACCGAAACGTAGTTCGGGTGACTCACTAGTAGATTTATATGTGCCTTAGTGCGCCTCTGGAGAGTTAATACATATAAGTATAATCGATTATAATTATTACCTTCTAAGTTGCATATTTTATCTACGCCGTTGATCTAGATATACATTTTTTGGTTTTTCTAATCAGTTCATTGTATAGAGTGTCCCAAACGTCTAGTGCCTACAGTCCTAAATATGGAAAACAAATGTTGTTATAAAAGGTATTTTGTGTGGTAGGAGCGACTAACTTTTGAAACTCGGCTCAATTGAATTGATGAATCTTAGTGAAAAAATGACACATACATGCCCATAAAAAAAGCATAAATGTCTTGTTAACAATTTAGAAAAATTATGTTGTATCCGATTAGCAAAAGGGTCTCTAATTCTGACCAACAGTTTACAACTTATGATGTTTTCTGACAAGTGGCACTTAGATTCCCATTTACAAAAACACAGCAGCCTTGTTTTTTAGAATTTACAAACAATGATGTATCCTATTAGCCAAGGGTATCCAATTTGTGCTGACGCCAGAAAAAGTTGATTTTATTATACAGTGAATTCTAGAATTTTTTGATTTATGAAAATTGTAAAGATTTCATTTTTTCAAATGGTATTTTTTGCACAAATTGTTTTAATTTTCCTTAATATTTATTCAACATGTCCTACATCAGACCTGAATCGTTTTTAAGTTACTTTGCGATTTTTTCCAAAATTACCTTTATCTTTGCAAATAAAAATGTTTAGAAGGGCATAAAAACAATTTGCGGAATTCGTAGCTAACGTTATTATTACATTGTCAAAATAATTCGCTGTGAGATAATAATTGGCAAATTCAGAACACACGAGGAAGAAATTTAATTTAAAGAGTCAAAGTAAAACACGAATAATTTAAAGAACATGTTCGAGCAGACCACCACTTTATTGTAGGAAAAACTCTACTATACTTAATAATAATAATAATAATAACCCCACAGGGGTGTATACAGTACATTTGGGAAATGGTGCTCCCACGAACCCGAACATTCTACGGTGGAGTAGAGAACCATTGAGAGTATAAATCTTCACATCTCACATCCCAACACTAACACGATCGAGCCACCTTGGAAGCTGGCAGTAGCTTAAAAATGCTAAAACCCAATTTATAATTGAGACAAGAAGGATATCAGACTCGGACGAGCCACACAACACTCAAAAGTGTTGCGGGAATAGAACGCTTGATCAACACGGTGACGACCAGGAAGAGAACTTGGAAACTGCTCAAAATGTTTTGCCGGGACAACCGGTAACCACTAGGAAGGCCGTGTAATTAAACAACGTATGGCATGGACAGATGAAATGAGCCGTACTGTAATGCGTTGTTCTACCGTGCTGCACAATTAGAAAGCTTTACAACAGAATACCACGTTTAAGCAGATACAAAGAATTTAACGACAGAAAAACAAAAAATTCCCTCTTCAATAGGAACGAAAAACTGTTCTATAAAAATCTAACAAATAAAGCAAACATTAAAGTGACAGCACCGAGTAAAAGACGAAATTAAAATTTTTTGGAAGAACATATGGTCGAACAGTGTTGTACATAATGACTCAGCTACGTGGATGAAAGAAGAGAACAGAGAAAAATAAAAGTACAAAACGAAGATAAAATAACAACAGAAAAACTTCGAAAAATATAAAAAATACACACAATTGGAAAACCCCTGGTACAGAGTACAAATACAAAACTTTTGGTATAAACAACTAACATCAACACAGAGCTACAACAATAAACAAAATTATAGAAAAACCACACCTAACACCATCGTTTCTAAGATGTGGAAAAACATTAATATTACCAAAAAGCAAAGAACAACAAAATATAGTAACACCTGGTTGAAAACAACATTATAACAGAAGCACATAAAGACTAAGAAAAGCATTCAAGCATTCACGGAACAGCTAATTGTAGACAGTCCCATTATGAAACAAGCAGAAAAACAGTATAGAAACCTACAAACATGCTACAACAAAGCCTTTGACTCGGTACCACATTCATGGCTCGAAAAAGTACTAAGCATATATAAAATACATCCAACCATACGAAACTTTATTTCCACAATTATACCAACAAGGCGAACAACAACATATTTAAGTACAGGGACAAAACAAATACAAACCGAAAACGTAAACGTCAAACATGGCATATTTCAAGGTGACTCACCAAGTCCCTTATGGTTTTGTCTACGTTTAAAGCCTCTCTCAAATAGCCTAAATCAAACATCAAAAAACGATCACGTTGCGATATTAACTACTGTCAGCTACCGTCTATAAAATGTCAGTGAGAAGTATATATTAGGCCGAATTTTCTGATGTTATAATACACATGACTTTAAAATTCCAAAAGCATCTTCGATGAATTTTCTTTTTGCTAATACTATCATTTTATTATCAAAATCTGTGCCACGTAAATTTTGATGCAGTTCTGTATAGTATGGATGGAATTTGTGATTCGGTGTAATGAGATTTAGCGAACTCTTACTTATATCAGTGGCGATACTACTCTCTTGCGCACTTTTCAAGTGTGGACTTTCTTCAAGATTGAGAAGAGCAATGTTGAGTTAACTCTCTTCTGGTAAAATGGGACGATTTGCAATGGTTCTCTTCGTGCAATCCACTTTTCTAGTATCCTCAATTCGTTCCATTAATTCCTGATGACTTAGCATTTGATTTTTTATCAGCTTCTCCCAAGGTATAATCATTTGAATCAATCTTCTCTAGCAAATTTCATTTTGAAAATGTTAAAAGAAACGATTACTAGAACTGAAAAATAAACTTCGTTCGAAAAGTGAATTTTTACACAGCAAAAATAAACAACCCACCTGGCCCTTATTTAATTTTCGCATTTTGGAGACCTAATTCCACAATAATAACACCTCATTAACTCTCCTGGTAATATGTAAGCATAAATGAAGGAATTTTCTTCATATTAATAGAACGATTAAAAGAACTGTTTTGTTCGAACATGATATACTTATCAAAAAGTTCTCAAGTTACAGTTTACTCACTGAGGCAGTCTGAGTCAGCCGTATCGCCAAACATCAAAATAAGTAGGTCGTCACATTAAAGCATACCCTTGAATGTTGAAATAAACTATATTGATAGGTATAAAAAATTAAAATCCTAAAAATTATAAAAATCATGATATGATCACGATATTTATTAAATAATATCTATTTGCGCAACTTGTGCTAAAAGTGAATGTTTATGCACGAAACATGAAAATAACATGTCGAGTGCAATAACACTTTTAGCACGAGTTTGCATACAATATTTTTTCTACGACCTTAAATTTGCTGTTATTAATCCATAAATGTCGATCTAACAAAGATTTGCATTTATGACAGTTATAATTTATGTCATCGTAAAGAGATGGCCCTGACCGGCGCAGGTGTCTGTTCTTGCAGCCGGTAGTTGTCAAAGTTAGTTATCTAAGGTAATTATAATAGTACACATTTTACTTTATTATTTACATAATGTTCTAATTATTTAAAAAACAATTTACCTCTAACGAAAGAAGTAACTAGAATAACTTTAGAATTTCACTTGCAGTTTAAAATAGTAAATTCAAAACCAGCTGTTTACTTTTAGCACATGTGCTAAAAGTAAACAGCTGATTTCACTTTTAATACGGTGGTGCATAACACGTCATTTTTAATAATAAGCTAGTGCTTAAAGGCATAGGTAGTTTTAGAAGTGGTCTTAAAAAAATGTAGTAATATAAATCACTGATATATATCGCATATGTATTAGCTGATACTCGTAGTTACATGCTATGGGACCTTCTTCCGATTAAGCCATCTTTAACATACGTCGAAGATATTACCAAGCTATTTGTTGGGTCGGATTGAAGGGTCCTCCGTTCAACGCGCAGGCAGCAATTGCGCAGACGCAATCGAAAATATGTCATAGGTATAATTTAGCGTAAGCCGACGACAAAAACGTTGTGCAATAAATGTATGCTTCGGTTCATTGCGTGATACTATTACTGGACCACATAATTTTGAGAACAATAATTTCACTGTAGACCGTTATTATACTTAAATCTAAATTTATGATTTCATCAGAGCGGTGATCCTCTATACTATACAATGCCAAATATAAAACCTAATACATTTTCTAGCCAACTATGACACTGGATTTATTGCTTTTCGATTTTTCGAGTTTACTAGAAAAACAGTTTTCTAATACTTACTATATTACGCAACAAGTTTAGAAAAGTGAAGTTTTACTCAAGAAATATAGCTGGCTTGAGTACCTACGAGCGTTAGCGAGTACTTAAATAGCCACACGAGTTCAGTAAAAACACTTTTCTAACGCGTTTCGTATGCTATTTTATCGCATTTCATGTAGAAATGTGAAATACTATGTATTAAAGCACAATAAGCAGCTCCAGTAGTTGATGTTATGCATTTGGCAGTATTGGAAGTGTATTGTTGGGGACACTGTCGATGTTAAATAAAGGCTGGCAAGTTAGGTTTTGCGTCAGTTTTAACACAGACTGACGCAAAACCTAACCACGTCAATTTCAAGTTAAATATTTAGTAACCAATAAAAGACTGTCCCCCCCCCCCCCCCCCGTAGATGATCTAGAGCTGAAGCGGGATGCCATTGTACTTCTGTGTGGCAATCTGCAGCGACGGAGCTTCGTACCTGTGTTGTGTTGTGAATGTTGTTTCTACAGTCAATCGCGTGTCTGCATCTATAGGCGACCAAGCAGAACTTACTTTTAGATCCTCGAACGTAAAAGTATTTTTAAACCTAGGAATTAAAAGTGTTGCCTAGCAACATATACTTTGTTGTACTCGTATCAGTAAGGGAAACGCCAATTCCAATGGCATCTTTTGGTTTTAAAAGTAATGTCTTTAAAGACGGTTACCAAAATTGTTTTTACGATAAATCAGTATTTATCCCCTGTAAGCTATTGTAGTCAATTTTCATTTATTTATTCCTGTGTCTACTATTCTGATTGGAACATATCACGCAAATTATTTCACGTGCAAAACATATTTTATTTTACAGTTTTTAGTTCTGTTGCGGGTTCTTTCTTGGTTTTAAATTTGAACATTCTGTTCTATCTGAATTTGAATTTTCAACTAAAAGCTGCGGGTCACATCGTGAAAGTGAGTGTTTAAAGCAAGCGTGAAACATCCATATTTACCAACAATACATTTCAGTATTGTCAAACGTAAAACGAATCGTTCTACTTCTTGCTATGCTGTAATGATTGCTATGGTGGAAAGTACCACTTTACTAAACGATTTTGCATGTAGAAGTGTAGTACATTACCATATCAAATGCGTTAAAAGCAATTAAAATAACAACGACAAAGCGAGAGTATATGGTATTCCAATACTAGGCACATAAACACTATCAAGGAGGGGGCCATTTGGAAATATGTCACAGCTTAATTACTAGTCTCGTTTTCTAAAATTAGTACATTTTTAATATATAAATTACATATAGGAGTTGATTCAGATTTCATGTACGTATATATAATGAACTATGATTAGCTATGTCTAATGAGGAAAATATTAAATAAAAAAGCATTTTAGAATTACATATAAGGTATACGTATAATAATCAAATTCAAAATTTCGCAAATAGTAAAAAAAGTCCAATGACCGAAACCTCCTTGAATCGGTTGCAAAATGAGTATGTATCTTGCATTAGTGGGAAATATGACGAATTAAGCGTACAGCATTTTGAATGCAAAATTTTGAATCTCTCTACGAACTTTTGCAGGTATTTAATCGTAAATTTCGAATTTTACACTTAAATTATAAAGAAGGTTAATTTGGTCTTGATTATATTCTACGTTGCTTAATTTTTTGAATAATGCTTTCCCCAATATAAATTTTCTTAGAGAGGGCGCAACATATAAGGCAACATCAGACCAAAGCTTTTTTTACTGCAAAAGAAATTAGAAACAATTTTAACTTAAAACGTTATGCGTTGGAAACTTCCTATTAAGATATACTCGTTTCAATCTTTTTACTTTGATATCTAGACTGTGTAGTTAACGATTCTTCTATTGCTTATGATATGCCCTGTATAAACTATTTTTAATATGAGCAATATTTAAACACTTATCACTTATTATGTTACTTTTTACACAGTCCCGTTCGTACTAAAAATACTTTGATTACTAAAACGCGTTATAAAGTTCGTATTTAATTCAAGCTGATTCAATTTCTATATAAACGATCCTCAGTTTCCGTTAAAAAAACCAAATCATTATGAAAATGAAAATTATAATTAGTATTTTCCTGTCATAAAATATTTCATTAATAAAAATAATAATCGTAGATCACACTTTTTTCTGGATAATATTAAAAAAGGGTAAAAATTTAACTGTTTGGGACGGGGGGGGGGGGGGGGGGGGGGGCTAAGTAAATATACTCTTTCAATGGGTGGGCTATTACTGTTTTCGTTCATTTCTGCCCATTTGCACTTTCAGGAATCGTTAGATTTTAAAGCGATCTCACAGAAAATTAAATTTGCCAATGTCTCAGCTTAAAGAACCGTACTTGTGATTTATACGCTGTAAACATGGAAACAACGACCTTTCATATTCTTTACTGACTTACCTTGCAGCGACCATCGATGCAGACGCCGGGGGTCCCTGGGGGAGCGGCCTTCCCCGTCGCCGTCAGGGGGTGCAGGCACGACGTCCCGTCGACGACAATCTTGTTCAGGGTCGCGTAAAACCTCATCCCCGCGGGGCGGCAATTGAGGGCGCACTCGTCGCCGGCTGAAAAGAGACATTCATACATATAATAAACTCAAAAATGAAAAATAGAAGTACCAAACGCTGGGCGCCTGCCCGTGCTTATATGACTTCCAGTCAGAGATGTTAGAACGGTTGCATATATCACAACCGGTTTCAACGTATAAAATCCAATGAGACCCAATTTATATTAATCACATCGATAGTCCACAAAACGACTAAAAACAGTGAAATGGGTTAATTTGGATGAGAACTGTGCAATTGACGAAACACACATAAAGTCTGATTGGCGTTAAATAATCATTACGTTCCATTTCGTTAAGAAAAATAGATTATTGCTGTTTAAAAATAATGTATTTAGAGATTGGTAAACTAAATGTAAAATTTCAAAATAGCACACACCCCAAAACTATTATCCTCTTGAAATTATCAGATCTCACATAAAATTATTTCAGCAAATCTTGCCCTCGCACCTCGAAGAGAAAATATTGCACTGCAGACCTATAATTCTCTATGTCTCAATTAGTACACAGTTTCTTAAAGCAAAATATTTTTCTTACGTCTTTAGAAATATATAATTCAAAGTTGGCATTAACTACAGACTTTACAATAGCAATTCTTCTGCATATTTGCTTCTAATATGCCATTAAATTCTGGGTCGGTGCGCGTCTTTGAAACCTATATTCGACTTTGAAATACGTATTTAGGTGTTTTCCTGTGCATCGAACTTAGAATTTACAATACTTCCATAATTTATATGCGCTACCTATTCCGATTATGAATATAAATCCGGACGTGTTCTACAAAAATAAGCCGTATATGCATATGTTGCATGATATCTTAATTAGAAAAACGCATTTTCGTTTTATTACATCCATTCAGTTTCGTGAAACTTATATTTTATTATAAACTATTTTGGGTGAAATTTATTTGATCACTCGATACATTTGCCTATATACAGGATGTGTCAAAAATAAGTAGGTATTGTAAATTGGAAAGGTGGACGACTTCCACAGAATAATAGGAACAGTTAAATATAATTTCTCTCTAAACATCTTCCTTAGGGTTCTAGAGGGTGATGAAGGGAGTTAAATACACATTTCATTAAAAATCTTTATCCAGGATAGACATATTGATTTCAAAGTAAATACATACTAGTTACACCTGTTGGCGAATTACTAGAGGCGGATAATCGGGCGTTTAAGGATCAATTTTTACGCTAAATTTTTTAACGCCCTAAAATTGTGGTGCTTACTATCCTCCATTCAATTCTCATAAAAAATATTCGTAATTTAACTCACTGAGAGGTCTCCTTTTTGAGTTTTTGTGTCATTCTCGTAGGAGAATAAGATCTGGGTATAGGTAGGTGCCAAAACAATAATTTGCTTTAAGAGACAAATATAAACTTCATAAATGCCGACTAATGATATTAATCAAAGACAATTCAGATCAAATATTAGTTAAATGGCTATTATGTTAGCTTAATCTTTTGCGAAAATAAATCAAAATTTAAAAATTATTACTTTTGATATAAATATAAAAATATGAATTGAGAAATGTTATTTTAGGACTTAATAATAATAATAATAATAAAGCAATAGACATACGAAGCAGAGTGTTGTTTAATTTTGTTACATTAAATATAAAGTCGAAACGTGAAAGTCGAAAAATCAACTTTTACTATTCGAATTTTGATTTACGAGTTTTTCGATAACGGTGGCTACTATTTTTCTCTAAATAACTCGAATTTTATGTTTACAGTGTCAAAAAGACCCATTAGTTGGGTAAACGATATGTGACGTTTTATTATGACTCGTACAGAAGCTGAAGTTGCAGATAATATGATATCGACCCATGCTTTTTGGTAGAATTTGTTGAACCACCAGCATGATTTTGATACCACAAATGAAAATTGTGTTGTATTTATAATAATGCTAGTTTTCGTCGTGAATACACGTTTCCTCAATTAAGATATAGCAGATACCTATGATGCCTGAGCTATTCGAGTGTGTAACAATGGATGTCTGCGACGTGCAAGCAACTACATAAATTGCTTCGTTTTGTTACCACACAGAAGTATTCTACATTTAAAAAAAAGGTAGTTGTCTTGACTGTCCTTATTTTCGCACTAGTCGCCAACAATTTGTATAATTATAGCCCCATCGGTACATCTTCGTGACCGAGCTCTGTAGTTTAGTGGTTAGCACGTCTACTTAGCTCGGGTTTTTAGGTGGTTCTCCTAAGTCAACCGAGTACTTTCTCTGAGGCAAATGCTGGGGCAGTATTTCTCTCACCCATCCTGTAACTCCCGTTCTTGGCTGAAGAGGGACACAAGGTCCCTATAGCAGCCCGCCTCCAGTTGGGGGAATTGAAATTACCTTGAACCCACCTTTACATCCCCGTGCTTCTATTACTCACACAGTCTGCAATGTGTATTACCCTAGACTGTTCTTTGATGTCTTTCTTCCACGTCACATCATTTCTGGTCTTACCTAATACTCTTCTTAGGACTTGCATTTAAGTTTTTTAAATGTTGCTCTTATTTTTATTTATATAATGTGGAAAGAAAACAGAAAAGCTACAATATTAGTGCTGATGGCGCAAACAATATCATAAACATAATCTTCAATTGAACTTATATTAATATTTATTCAGTAACAAAACCATTGTAGTTCAGGGTATCCAATATACTTCCAATCCGATTATATTTTTCAATTTTAAAATTTAAAACTTTCAAAATTATTAAGTCTACTACTGAAATTATAAATGTGTAAAACTGAGTATAATACGTCAAGTCACATCCATTGTTTGATTCACACAGATGCGTGCATCAAAACCTTTTTGCTTATAATTATTCATGTAATTCAAGTCATAACTGTTCTATCTCATTCAAAGGTCGTGGTAAAGTCAAATTTGCATCTTGCCGTATTTGTTTGCCTCTGTTAATATTGGAAAGGAATTTGTAAGCTTCCCTTAATGGCTTTTAAGCGGATGGATACACTTTCTAATAGGACTTAAGCCGACTTAGCGTATTTGGGACTCATGTGTTTATGGATTTCGTTCAATACAATGCCTCATTGAGAGAGCTTAGCATTAATATTCCTTAAAATAAGCATTTATTCCTAAACAACGTGCGACGCTCCGATTGGCTACGCAGGATCGCCTCAGCTAATAGTGTTTGAGCCTTCCCCTCCTTGTTGAATTTGCTAGTTCAGCTGATTGTCAATTCAGCTTCAGTTAGATTCAGAATTTCGAGTAAGCAAGTTCAGCTATGCTTTGTGCTGGGTTGCGGTCGGTCTAGCTCCCTGGTAAAGACGTTTACAGGTTGTTTTGTGTTACGGTTACGCGCAATTCACTATTTTCGCGTGGCCAATCCAAGCGTGTCACAACAGTTGAAGCTATTGTAAAAAACCATCGGTCCATCAGTGACGTTTGTAATCGTTGTTACTCAATATACTCGTGTTTGTTAAGTCTTGTTTCACTCCAACAAATAACTGAACCCAAGTCAAGGGTTATTAAGTGGCAGTTCCCGGCAATCCCATTGAACCGGAATTCGCAGCGGATTAACTGGGGGCCCCATTCGTGGAAGCCTCTTTTCAAGTTAATCATACAAAAAACATCCATTATACGAAAAATTGTCACAAATTGACATAAATGTTTCCATAACGAGTTTTAAATGCTCAACCCGTACACCACTTTTTTCCTTTGCTCTTGAAAGACTTCCTTACTACAGTACACTCAACATATTACCAGATAAGAATAGTGAAAGATATGAGTTGGGAGTTAAAAATTTTAAAAAGAAATCCTCTTTCATTAAAAACTCAACTTATTTGCAGTATAGCACAATTTTGGTGGTCAAAAGGCCAAAAGGTCAAAACCTACAATATAAGTTCCATAAGGCATCGCAAACGTAGTTTTGGTATATTTCAGAACTTACTGGATAAAAGGTAACCGAAATACTGCATGTTTAAGGAATATATAGAAAGCTATTAGGTTATTCCGTGTGGATTTTACTTGCGCCTCTAAATCAACACCTTCTCTATAGAGGACGTTTTCCTTGTAAAACGAAATGGTAATAATTTTACAAAGGTTTCCCTTATTGTCCGGGTTAAGCATGTTTATGAAATATGGGCTATGGGTCAACAGATCCTATGTAAATTTGAGACCGTAGAAGTAAAATATATTCCAGAAACTCCAATGTAGGCCCAAACACACACATTCGGTTTTTGGCAGTAACCTGATATTAGAAACGCCGAATTTGCATCACAATAAATCCTACCTTGTGCGAATGGCTCCCAATAGTAGTACTTTCCTTTGAACGGGTTTTTGTTGAAGGCGGCGCATTGTTCCTTACGAAAGTCGCGTCCGCCCGGGCATTTCTGAAAATACAAAAACGCATATTAGAACATTTCGTTAGCCTCGCCTAGACGCATGTCAGATAGCGAACGCTCGTTATTCCGGGTGGCCTTAGGAATCAAAGCCTCTCTTCTTCGCTGTCAGTCGCGTTATTATGATTTAATGGCATACTTGACCTGACCTGTGCCAAATCTGAACTGCCAACTTACTACTGTCATAGCCAATATATCACAATTAGCACAAATAGTTGCCCGACTCGGCCGGTTTGCAAACCTTGACGTTTTACACGCCGGTTAATGTTTTACGAGCTCAGGCGCACTTTGAATTGGACTAAAGAAATGTGTGAATTTAAGTTGCTTAATCTCAATTAACATTTATTGGAATAAAATAACTACAAAAATGAAAACTAGTAAGAAGAGTAGTGGGTAATTTGAATATTTAATTAATAAATATGATATATAAAAAAATATTGAGAAGAATTTAAATAAGAACGAACTCTGGCACATATAAGTTAGACGAGTAATTTTTATGTAATAGGCGAAGTTGCCATTGAATACCTACAGTACAGTTGCTTTTACATTTCAAAACTGCATTGATCCGGCCATGAAAAGTGTTTACTATTTCACAAGAATTCTGCTAGAAATTATTCAAAATCTCCTGAGTGTGGGGTTTTTAATTCAAAAAACGTTCGGACCGGCGTTATACGAATCTGCTTTTATACCATACAATTTCTATGGGGGATATATCTAGACTGTGAGATTTATAAATGTAATTATAATCAATTTTACATTTAATTACAATTCGTAGTACTGTAAATCCCGGCGGAGTGGCTAGATCCCCTACCGGGCGCCTCCCCAGGTGTCGGATAGGAGAACGCTCGATAGCCGGTACAAGGGAAATAACATACTCGGGACAGATTAACGCTAGTTAATGATGAAACTTCCAAATAATGGATTTAATTGTTCCGAACAGCTATGCCAAATATGGCAAAACTAACAGCGTCTGACTCTACAGGAACGGCTGTCAACAGCGTCTTTTTACCATGTTAGGAGCGGCTGAATGCATATTAGAGGCAACGAAATCCCACACTGTGTAATTTATAAATTCCCTGGAAATCATTATAGAGATAGACCCAGTTCCGAGCAACCCTTGAATGGACAACGGGTACGAGGGATCTCCCAGATCGATATAGTGAAGTAATGTCGTCAAGCAATGAATGTCATGAATCTTCCAAACGTCGCGCTACAATCTGTAAACTGCAGGCATTTAGGATAATCACATGATCTCCATCTACCTCTTTTGATAGAATAGACGTAATTGTAGGCAGCAATAAACGAACGGACGTCCGAATCCAATAATAATAGGCCAAAGAAAAGTAACAGTCAACCCCGCTAGACAATAAGTTTTTAATCTCGAGCAGGGAATCCTCTTTTCTTAGGCGAAATTGAAGGTTTCAACCCTCAGCCTCTGCCTGACTGGATAAAACTTATTGTATTCAAATAATAGAGAATTCTTTCGGCTTGCACAAGCGAGCTATATAACCAGAGACCCTCTGAGATTCTAGATCATTGTTTCTCCATCCGGCTTGCATCCTTGTGACCAAGATCAGAGCGCGGGTCAGATACCTTAGTTTCTAATTGCCTAGTTAGATTTCGGGGTTAGTTATACCTAATTCACTATTCGTATTTGTATTTTAAACATATTGACATAATTTTGTGTTTGCAAAATGTGTTTGAAAAGTGTGTGTTCCAATATAACTAAAAATGGCTGTCATTGTTATTTACCTCGGGTACACCCAAATTGGTGACCCCGAATGGGTATAAGCGAACTACGATAGCCAGGTGCAGAAACTTGTCGACATGGAGATGGCACACTTTTTTACTCTAGCAGCGAGGATGTGATATACATACCACAGAAACGGGGTAGGCGTGTTTGTAACTGCAGATCTAAAAAATTCAGTTTGTAATTTTGTCCCCCTATCAGATCGAATTCTAATACTTCGAATCCACGGTCATCCTTTCAAACCAATATCAACCAGGTTTCTGCACCTACTTCAGACAAAAATACGATGAGGTTGAGTTATTGTATAACAACTTAACAATGTCACTGAAGACGTAAGAGGCAATGAGATAACTTACGTTATTGGCCAAAATTAGCCAGGGTTGCCGTGCTGGCTTGGTAGGATCTTGGAAACCAAGCATCGGGCCCAAGTGAAATCCCAGTTGAACTACTTAAAATGATTGAAGAAAACAACATCCACCTTTTAGTCAAACTTTTCAATACCGGATATACACTGGTGAAATTCTGTCTGATTGGTTATTACCCATGCTCGTCACACTACGAACAAAAAACAAAAACGATTTTAGGTTGATCAGTTTGATGGTCCATACACTCGAAGTAACCCTGCGAGTAATTCATAATAGAATTAAAACATTGTTCTTCTTATCAGTATTACTTCAAAAATCTCGTGATTGACGTAAGGTTTTTGTTTGCCTGGTCGAGAAAGCTTTTGATCGAGTTCAACATTTTGAACTCATGAGCATACTGAAGAGCGGGGGAGTTAACGAGGAGATGTCCTAATTATAAAAAAAAACATTTCCTCGAAACAGGTGGCTAATGTTATAATTGGCGATATTACCTATAAAACGTGGAATCAGATTCTGCATTTTGCCTTCAGCCTTGGAAAATAAACAGCACGCCACAAAAAAAATGGAGAATTGCTGAACACTATTAGGTATTCGGATGACACGGTTATCTGGTCAGATAGTCTTAAAGGCTTCAAGTCCTATTAAACAATATTAATGAGGCAAGTCAGGAAATAGCCCTCAAAATAAATATAGATGAACCCAAGGCGTTGTCTTTAGTCTCGATCTCGACGCTACGTTACAACTAACTAGACAAATAAACAAGTCCATAACTTCAAGTACTTAGGAGAAATTATCACCGACCAACTGGATCCAGATAAGGAAATCAAGCAAAGAATAGCACTCAATCGCTCGCAAATCATTCACTAACATGAAAAATATCTTCTGCAACGATAATACTAACTTAAAACTTCGACAAAGAATGGTGAAATGTTACATATGGTCGGTATTACTGCAAAACAAATAGTGACGGTTTAAGGAGGGCTAGTGCTGAATCATAATTTTATCCCCGCCATAATTCCGTTTTTGCAGATATTCTTATCGCAACACGTTGAAAACAGTTCATAATATCTTCATGCAAGTGCAGTCAATCGTTCAGTTTTTGCAATTCACAAATCTTCGTCTGCTAAGTGTCCTTTGTATATATTCCATACAATTACTTATTTTAGTTTTATTTGTTGTTTAGTTAAAGGAGTAGTCCATTTAAGCACTTAGAGACATATTAATTTCATTCAATCATGATACCGTTTTCACAATGTGACAAGCTGTGTTGACTGGTACAAAAAATCTCCGTTTATTAATCGCAGCTTCAGAACTGATCACAACAATGCTTCTTGAGGGATTTGCTTACGATTTGAAGCGTTAACAGTATCATTAATAAAACTAAGTCGTTCCATCCTGTAAAGATATACACCCCCATATAGAAGTCGGAAATTTGACTTTATATGTTATTAAGACGCTCCCCAATGATAGGCTTCTTCTGGCAGTAAAAAAATCTACTTCTGTATCAACACACCACAATTTGAAATCGCCACTTCACTTCCTCTTTTTCATCGCAGTTATATCATCAGAAGTCAGATGTCATGGCATCTATGCGCTGACGTAACTGCTTTTACGAAGTTCCTCTATCGCGTGGTTTATCTCGAGTCGTTCTTTCTTTGTTCGTCCCGTCTTCCTAGTATCTGATCCATTTCCTGAACACGTCTGGCGAACAGGACGATGTTATCAACATAACGTAGATTTTCCGCTTAATGAGAGAATAAATCCCTGTACTTTTATTTATAGGAAACTCACCTGTAATATCTGTGTTGAACTACAGCCTTACTGCTCACATACCATTTTTAAATTAGAAATCACATTAGATGTACCGTTTCCACCTCAGTTATCAGTCTAGCGTCATATGTAGATTGTTTTCGTGGTGTACCGTTTTTTGGTTATCACGATAGGTAGGTGGCTTATTTTGCTATTGATGTCATTAACATGCATTGATTTTGCTTCGGTATTCGCCACGTCTTTGTCCTTAACTGTTGCTTCTTCTATGCTGTCACCTAGAGCTATGATAGCAATTTCGTTAGCAAGGGTCACGATGGTAGTTTTCTTCGTGTCTGAGATGTTGTTCGTGTAAAGGAGATACAGGAAGAGCCGAATGGGCCCAGTGCGCTCCCTTGTTGGAATAGGACTGGAAAGTGTTAACTAAATGCTCCGCAATAATTCTGCATTTTTTTCGTTACCTCTAGTCCACGTGCCATCGCCTTTTCGAATAGATGGTGTATTCTGTGCCTTTGTTATCACACAATTCTCTAAGGAAGTTGTCCTATGTGTCATTTTGTTCCCTGAATTTCTCTATTAAGCCGTTGGCTTAGTGTATTTCAGCGCTATTCATCCTCGGCTGCTCTTTTTTTGCTGCCATCGTTTACTGGTTCTTCCCTTTTCAATCATGTCTTTTATCTGTTTCGCACACGTTACGACTATTTCCATTTTCTTTAACACGGGGGTGTTGTTCTATGCTGCTTTTTACAAATCAACAAGTTGTTCAACTTCATTGTCAAGTTGCTCTGTTGCCTTCAACAGTGTGTTTTGCTAAATTCTTTGTTAAAATTCTGCTCTAAATCCATCCCAATCGGTATTTTTGTTGCTCAGTGATGGCCGTTATATTTTGATTTTAGCAAACTTTTGGGCGCCTGGAATTTAAGCAATTCAAAGTGCGTTATTAGCTTAGTTCTTCACCGGCGGGATGGCTTGCGGATTTTCGAGCTTTGTCATCTGACATTTAGGTGGCGCACGTTGCACACTTCGGTATCGAACGGTATTGGATGATTTTTACGTCATTGATTTAACCTGTTGTCGCTATTGGATTATTCTGACGTTAGATTGCAGAGCGTCACTAATTTATCGATTAAAATAAGTGAATTTCCTTCTTTGCCTGTTGACGTCCATCTTGACTGCTTCGAGAATTTGTTGGCTTTTGTGAAAATCTCCATGCACGATTGCAGTTTCGCTCGTTGTTTGCGGAGGCAAGCAAGCTTTGTTTGGGCTTGTGTCTGGTAGGTAACTTCTTGCGTCCTTAATGTATTTTTGAGCTGTGAACTTTTCACAGGAGATTTTGGAGGTGCGATTTTCGAGGTGCCAATTTTCGATGTGCCGAATTCTTATGGGCTTTTGTGCTGCCCCTCTGCCGTCGATTTCAAGAGTGCAGATGAATTCCTTGCATCGCACACCTCGTCCACGAATAGCATAATTCAAGGATTTATTTGGGGATTTATCTTCGATTATAATGTTTCGTTATACATTTAATTGTAGCGTCGAGTCAGATCGACTGCAATGTTGTTGCTCTTAAATTTAATTTAACTTTAATATTTGGAAGTCGTAAAAATTTGATGGAGATAGCAAACTTTAATTTCTTTTGAAGTATCAAAGTGATGCTACCAATTTAATTGCAATTTAATCATTTAAATGTTATGGTTTATATTTTAAACTAGATTCTGCTTTTTGGAAGGATTCATTCTATGCTTATTTGACACTATTAACTGTGTTTAATCATTTAAATTTTATGGTTCATATTGTAAACTAGATTTTGCTTTATGGAAGCATTCATTATATGCTTATTTGACACTGTTAACTGTGTTTAATCATTTAAATTTTATGGTTCTTATTGTAACTTGAACGGAGTCAAAACTGTCACACGTACGACTCAATAACGGGCCTATTGGCTACTGGAAGCGCCACTTTTAAACAGATCTGTCTAACAAGGTTCTCCCCCGGGTATAGAACGCGCTTAAATAAAAAACGAAGCGCATGCAACTGCTAATGCACTTGGCGTGTGCCATAACACGACGTTCGAGAATTTAATTATATGTCCTTATATTTACATATGTCCTTTTTGCTTAACTTTACTAATTAAAAGTGGAGGTCCTTATTAAAGTAAAATCATAACTACATTCTCGTCTGTATATATATTAAATCGGGTTGTATTTTTAACTGAATTGCATATTTGTTCATTATCTTATGTACAGGTTGCATCAAATTTGTTGAACCACGTTTACCATTATACGTAAAGTAATGTCCTCGGGCTTTTTATTTACTGCTGCATCGAGTCTCTGTTATTATTGAGCTATTTAGGTTCGCCGTTACGAGTTTCATCAGGGAGTATTATTACTGAAGCTGGACAACGACGTGGCGCCCTTCTTGCACCTGCAATGTTAGGTAATAGTAGTGTTCTTTGGAACCCACTCCCATCTGCGGCTTGAGCTGTCGCGAGCGTATTCTCCCAAGCTACCACTTTCGGTGACAGAGATTCATTTAGTGTTTATTAGCAGCAGTATAATTGCTTTAATTACGTGTATATTCGTTCATTAATAGTCCAAGATCCAGCAACGGATTTCTTACAGTATTTTTAACAAGCGTGTAACTGTTATGTACGTTCCCTTTGAATATACTGAGAAGGGATTCAGAAGCCTGGCAAGCCTGCGGTGGTGGTTTTAGCCCCCTTGTGTCCTTGAAAAATGGGGAAAAATATGTGTCAAAACTCACACAAAACCTATGAATAATATGTTAGTAACACTGTAAGTCAATGTCAAATTCTAGGTTAGCAGTTTAGGTTTTGCGTCAGTCTATGTCAAAACTGACGGAAAACTTAACCTGATAACCTCGAATTTGACACAGACTTACAGTGCTACCAAGATATTATTCATACGTTTGAATTACTACAGCCCGATAAGGATTAATTTTTTTATCTCTCGATATTTTCCTGTAAATTGTTAAGTTTATTATGCACCTTGAATCAGGGGTAAACTTACCACCCGCAAAAGCGTCTGTCAATTTTGTTACTTACCTATATATGATTACCTTTAACATAGCAAAGCGCCAGACTTGTTATACTTTTTTCTTATTACTTTTTTCCATCCTTCAAGGACGCAAGGGGGCTAAAACCACCACCGCAGGCTTGCCAGACTTCGGGTTTCCTTCTCGGTATATTCAAATGGACCTTCCATAACAGTTACACGCTTGTTAAAAATACTGTAAGCAAATCCGTTGCTGGCTCTTGGACTATTAATGAACGAATGTACACGTAATTAAATCAATTATGCTGTACTCGCTTTAATAAAAGTCACATTTGAATAAAATAGATGCAGATATAGCAATGTAAAGATAGTCTGAAATGGGTGGAGGTGGCTGGCTCAGTCAGTGGTAGTCTCTGGTCCTGGGTCAAAAAATGTGGGTGCCTTTACTTTGACGGGCACAGAAATATAGCGGCCATGGGGTCTGAAGGTCTAAAACCTCATCAGAAATTAGAAGCCGATAGCTCTGCAATGAGGATATCACCCCACGACTGACGACATAGACATAGTCAGAAAGGATTCTGTATGTACAGAGGAAAGTACAAATATATTATTAATAGATTAGGCAAATTTATGGAGCTAGAACATTTTAACTATGACAATATGATGTACAATGTTAAAAAATTGATAAGATCCGTTACAGATGTGTACTCTTTATATTGGGCCAAACTTAAATACGCCACGCTTATATTTACTAATGTTTACAATTTCATCTCATCAAACGTGGATTTGCTGCGACTATTTAACTGCTGGCTTCACAATGTATCCAATAATACTTAATTTACGTTTCTGATGTTCATTATAGTAGTAAGTACTAACAATTTTAATAAATGTTAACGAACGATTTGTTGGTCCCATTCTTGTACGACTAGGCTCGATTGGGCAGAAGAATTTCGTAAATTAATGACGATCATACCGAACAATGCAGATATTGTCGGGCGTTAGATGGATATCGGGCCCAACCAACAATGAGGCTTTCTTCGTGCTTTCCACTCACCTGGGAGTTGCAAAGGTGAAACCGCTTGTAGAGGCCGATGCAGTGATTGCCCAATTTCCTTTTTCGGCGGCGGCGTCGCTGGTTTTCTCGCCCAGAACTGTGAAAGAAAGCGTGGTTAAAAAACAGATAAATTAGCAGGGCCCTGGGCAATTTAGACGTCAGGCGGTACAAGTTCCACAGCGAATAATTACGTGTAAACGCGATATAATAACATACTCGGCCTGATTTATAATCGAAGCAATCACCACTTGTCTATTTCTCGCCTATCCGTTATACAAAACACACAAAGGTAGGATAAAATTTATCGATGGTATTATCGATGGCATTATAGATGTTGCGATGGCTGATCAAAATGCTAAGCGATACGGCATGTCATTTTACGAGATTAATTCCGATTGGCGTTTTTCTGCTTGTAGTATAAAGGCCCGAGGCGTCATATTGCTTACTTTTAGATTTGCGCTTTAAGACATAACAAGACGTAATACTAATGAAATAATTTCAACTTGTATATAAAATTCCTTCGATATAAATACAAATATTACAACTGGTTTACTCCTTGAGCAAATAAACACAATTCCAAATAATTATCACTTTGTTTCTATTGTTTACAAAGTATCACCTACAAACTGAAATGCAGCAATTTAAAAAAAAATCTTACTGACTTTTAATTCATAGTAATTTGGATACAATAGAAATCCCAATAGCCTACTTCCACTTACACAGTTTTTTAAATACATAAACATTTTATTACCATAAATACAATGGTGCCAATAATAATCACGTATGTCAAAAGCTTTAAAACTGTTAGTCTATTGTTTTCATGTTTATGAGTTACTAATGCTGTTAATTATTTTAGTTTAAAGATCTGCAACATGTCACAAATAAATGACAATTGTTAACAGTTACTGCAACATTTATATTTATGTTTTTAGGCTTCTTTAGTTCATAACTTCACATTGTGGACCAAGTGCTAAAATTGTTTTAAAAGTTAATCACAAGACACTTACATGGATCCTAATTTGCTCTTATCGACCTAAATTCATTTACATTTTTATAACGGACATAAACCACAACCTTTTATTCAAATTAGAACTATTTCTGGATATCGATTATTTCATTCGCTGGATAAACTGCTAAAATTTTATACTTATTGAAGTTGTTTACGACTTTTGACCTGTCATAAAAATTGCTGAAAAATTCAATTGTTATCTTGAAAAGGGTCAACCCCACCTATTACAATTAATTATCCTTTACATGATGACTATATGCTTTCACTGCATATTATATGCATAGGCATGTTGATTAAATTAGGGCATTTAGTACTAGTCAATATTTTGAAAAGAAGTTTTACATATCCCACTCTAAAAAATGGCGAAAATTTGGATTTTGGTTCTTGGGCTGTGCTGTCTTTATTTAGAAAAAAGTTTTATGAAGACTTTGTAAAGGTAATTTGAGAACGTGCATACACTTTTTCGACGTTTTTCTAACCATCATTAATTTGGTTTTTGATTATGGGCGCCACTGAATATGTTTCTGTTTGAGTTTAAAATGTCGGCCACTTTAACTCAATAATGTGTATTCTACGTTCTTTTCTTTTTAAATGCCATTTTTAATTAAAAAATCTAGTGTGATACACGCACACAGATTTCTTTTATAGTGATCTTATAATTAGTCAAAAGTTCCCTACTAGATTCTATAAAAAAATAAAAAAAAAGAAAAACTCATTTTAGAGGTATTCAACTGGAAAATCAAGATTTTTGTGACTTTCTGCTAGATGCAATTATTAAAGCATTATCAAAGATGAGAACAACGTGTGCGTTAAATATTTCCGTTGATTTATCAGATGATGATACGTTTAAATGAAGAATTTCGCCGCAAACCGTTAATTACATGGTTAAAAGAATTTTTCAATTACATAGGGGATGATTTGTTAAAGCGAAATAATTATTGATTACAACGATGATTCATTGTGCAATTCGAACAAAATTTAACTTATTTACAAATATTTCTCAACAAATATTTGGAATTAGCAGAGTAACACATTTTGGCTGACTAGATCGTTTAACTTATCATTCTTAAATTTGTTTGGGGTTAATGCTAAAACAGAATTTATAAAAATCCCACAAATAATAAATTAAAAAAGAGCAAATATTAACCCGACATCGGGGCAAATAAAAGAAGATATATTAGACGAACCATTACACATGCAGAAAATGAACAGAATGCTTACTGTTTTGACATTAAAATATGTGAATATACTGTAACTTACAGTCAAATTAGTACTATGTATTTTTAAAGTTAATTAAGTCAGATGTATGTATTTGTAACTCATGTCTTTATACGTTTTTCTATACCCAATAAGCGTCAGTAGTTCAGGTTTCATATAGGTGTGTTTCACTTGAACTTACATCACCTAAGTATCTTGTTTATTTTTAATAATAATGATTTAAAATCGTGGTACATTCACATTGTATATACCTCCAAAGGGACTTAAGCTACTTATTTGGATTATTTTCACATTTGCATAGCCGCCTACAATGATCGATTAACAATGAGAAATTTACCCTTAGGGTAACTAGATTTTTTTTTAAATAGCATCCTCAAACACATCCAAATACGAATTTTTGTTGCAAAAGAAGCAATAATAATAGCAATATCGCAAAAACATAAGATAAAGAAATACAAATTTTATCATTTTTTGGAGTAAAAACAAAACAAATTAAAAGAGTACCTATTTCCACTGTATAATAAACTATTCCATCATGTAAAAAATATTTTCCAACACATTATATATTTCATAGAGTAAGAGCAGTTACTACCAATCTAGTTAAATCTATTGAGTACATCCAGAAATCTTTATATGAAAGAATTCAGCACCATTTTAGGCCTGCGGCTGCCTGAGGTTAGTATGCATGGTGACTTATTTCGTTAGTTTATTTAGTGTATACTGTTCAACAAATGAACTGGACCACCCATAAAAATTGTAGTTGTTGCATTACGTTAGAAAAAAAATATATAAAAAAGTTTTTTGTTTTATAGTATACTCACATTAAGCATATTTAATTTTACTATTCTCAAATAATAACTGAAGCATTAATCATTAATCACATTAATAAAATAAAATTATAAAAAACTATATTTAACAAAAATAAGAGGAACAACAAAAAAAGAAATCAATAGTTTTTTGAGTCTCCTCGAAACGTTTAAACATTTTTGGCAACGATTTGGCATACTGTGTGGGCTGTGCTGTAAACGTTTGGGAAAAACTCAAAATTTTCAAATAATAATATTTTATTAATGGACTTAGTTTTATTTAAATCAAATTATGAAAAGAAATGCTTTTCATAGTGACACATTCCTGAAAGGTTACCAAAAATGCCATGACTGCCCTTTTGGTAAATATTTGCACCAATATATACAAATGGTTCAGTTCATCTGTTGAGCAGTATATATCAAATCGTTCACAGGCTGTTAGTCTCAGCGGTTTTACGTCAGAATACATTCACGTTAAGTGTGAAGTGCTGCAAGGCTTACACCTTGGTGCTTTGATATTTAATCTAATATATATTAATATTTTTTAAAAATTCACGATTTAACCAGATTTCAAAATTATTTTTCAGAATAAATATTGATAAACGCTAATATATACGTTTTACAGGAAATAAAATCCTATAAAATTTCAATTAAATTTAAAAACTCATACAATACTGAAACAATAAAGCATCTGATTTATGGCAGCAAAATGATTACCTACATTGCCAAAAAAAAAGTCTGTTGGGCGTGATTATAATAACTACTAATCCTTTTAGAAATTTCAGACCACACTTGTGCTTGTATTACCCCCTACATTAAGAGAACCTGCTATATGGAATCCATAATATTCTGTTTATATAAACAGAGTCTAAGGAGTACAGAAACAAATATTAAACATCTCTATATGAAACTAAAAAAATCAATATTTGTAATAGCTGTGTGTACAGAAGCAGAGAATGCCCAATTTGGAAGAGAGAAGAAAAGTGGCAGATACAATGATCTTTTATAAAATAGCAATACCTTAATTTCCTTACTCCTCCTCGCACTTCACGTTTGCTCTTACCAACTCATATATCTTAAGAATGTATAGAACATATAATTTACTTGTGGACATTGATATTTTTCACAGGCCCTTCCTGAAATTTCATTTATCATTCCAGAGTATTTCCTGGAGGAATGTTAGTTAATTAGTAATTTTATTGTGATGCGTAAAATCTTTTATTTGTTCCTCACTTGTAAACATCAATTTATCAAGTCACTGTATTCACCTTGAAAATGTTTCTTAACTGGCTAGCCAGTAAATTTTTTACTGGCTAGCCAGTTATATTTTACAAGCGTCCTCATAGATAAATGATAGCGTGCAAAGCCAGAGTTGTCTTCCTTAGTATGTGTCATATTGATTAATTTAGTTGCTTGTCAGTTTGACATTTTGAATAAATGATAAATTTCTAGGTATTTACAAGTGAGGAACAAATAAAACATTCAACAATACATGCCAGGTAACCATTTTTACTGGCTCAAGGATATGACAGGCTCGCCTAACGGCTCGCCAGTCATCCCAATCCTATCGCCAGTAAAACCTGTTTTACCTGGCTTGTAATGTTAAATACTATAAAACATTAAAATTGAAAATTAAAGTTTCAAGTAGTTACAAACTCTCTGTTGTTACTACATACATTTTATAGCAATGAAAAAGTGTTGAACCAGTCCACAATTTGTATGTTCTTGATTTTAGCAGAAGAACATACAATGTTCACAGATTTCAAAAATACAGAACTGTTGTTCATTGCTCATGCTCATGCTCATGCCTCACATCAAATGTGTTAGTAGTATGCAGTATGCATTCGTTGTTTGTTGCTACTTAATTAACTTTACTAATAAACGACTCTCCCATAGGAAGTTTAAAACATACACGTAATTATATGACGGAGTTTATAAGATGCTAGAACAATTGCAATAATTTTTAATATTAGAGCTAGTACAAATTTGAATTAGTACATAATAATTTTCACTTGTTGCAAAAAAAGAGAGTGAACTTTTATATAGTATGTAATAGTTGCTTCATGTTCTGTAAAGAAAACATTTAAATTAGAAAGAGCTTACAATGAAAAACAGTGAAGTACATATTTGAAAATGTCTTAGCATTAGAAAATATTTGAGTAGATTGTTGTTAATAATTTTTCAGCTACTTGTAGTAGTAAGTGTGTACCTGCTACTTAATTGAATTGAGAGGGTGAACCATTTCGCTACAACGGATATGAAGTAACACGATTATTATCAATGTTACCCTAGTTGCCATAAAATTACGAAAATGTATTACTTGTTAACACGTTGTGAAAATGAATTTTTAAATTCTTATAAAATGCACCTACCACCCAACCTCAATATCTACAGAAATCAAGCAAATAAATGCCTCACCACATAAAAATTGCTATAAATTTCAAACTTTTTAGCCGCATCATTGTTCAAAACATACATAAGTACATTCTAAAACACATAATAGGCAATACGACTATCAAATCTACAATTTAAAAATTTAGCTTTGCACTTATGCTGGACCAGACATGATACTTAACGCCTTTGACATAATGTAAAGGAGAAAAACCATATTAGCATATTGGTGTAAAAAAAACCCTACAGAAAACATCGGTAAAGATCCATAAAAACAGTACAAGCAACTTTTATCATCAAGGTTCAAGCCTGTCGCAAATAGTCGTCGAATGCGTATATGGGGTTACGATTTTTTGTTCTTGCTTACTAATATTGTAAAAACCTAAATCATTATTTTTAAGACATAAAAGTTGTAACACTATTAACTATACGTTACAGTACTGGAACAATAAATGGCGAGAAATTGTTGAATAGAATTTAATGCCGAGCAACAGGTTCTTGTTAAAGGCCAAGAAGATATACATATAATAAGTGACATAACGTAATTGTCTGTTCGCCAGGACTGACCTTTAAACGAGACATTTTTCTAAATCGAATTTACATTAGGCAACCGCTATCCTTGCAAGATGACTCTAAACTAAAGAATAGATATAATTATATGAAAATATAAAAACGTTTATTTAGGAAAACATCAATACACAAGGGTATCCCTTGGTGGAATCGTGAAAATAAAACCAGGAAAACACAAAGAAACACAATAGTCTATTCAAATGGTGCTCAAAAAGGGCGAATAGCTTTGATATTTGGTTCCTATATGTTTTTTGGGTACACCCAAAGTACATATATAAACCAAATATCAAAACTCCACCAAAACGTTCCCCTATTTTCTACCATTTGACTGAACTATAAAAAATCTGTAAAAGGCTCGACTCAGAACTTCCTTCGCAAGTGGAAGTTTTGAAACAAACAATTTTGAAAATATTACAGAAAAAAATGAGTTTAATTCTGTTAGGGTGTTCATCCTGTATCTGTTGGGCCCAAAACACGCTTATTTTCTCCAAGGGTAAAAACCTGAGCTATGTCAAAAATATTACTTTCATTTAACTCATAGTTCCCGAGATGGAAGTAAAAACAAACAGAATTTTATTTTTTGAGGTGCTCACCCTGTATATATTTGACTCTCGAGCCAATATACATCTAATCTGCATGCAAAATCGTATCTTCCTCCAACAAATAGTTTTTAAGCTACACCGACAACAGTCAGTCAGTCAGACAGACGTCTTCTAGGCACCCTTAAACGTGAAGATAAGAAGAAAGCCCGGAAAGTGATTTTTTCTTGATTACAAAACTTCCCTCGTCTAAAAACGCAAAAAATTAATATTAGGTGTGAACTTGTGAAGATAGTAACCAATGTCTAGAAAACGCTAGAGCAAAAAGAGCATCGAAAATTATACGAATATTGGGGCAAGTAAAATTTAAAAAAAAAATGTACACCTTTCAAATACGTAGGCGTTACGTTCCAAAGGCAGGAGTACTGGAGATATAAATAACAAAATAGGACAACAAAACGGCCGGTCCAACAACTAAATTCACTACTCTGGCGTAACAAAATCACAAATAAAATTCTATATAAAACAATCCTACAAAGTATTTGCATCTAAGGGTCAGAGCAGCATTCAATTGTGTATCTCGCACCTGCGGCGATGTTTTCTATGCGTCGCCTGCTAGCGTCTTCGAAGTTTAAGGCTTGTTTATACTAACTTACGAGGGCAAGAATAGTGTCCTAGCTCACTTGCGCTACCGTGATTTGTATGGTTGATTTATCTAAGATATTTGGGTCTTAATTAGCCATCGCATTTAATTACGGATTTTTCTAGCGCCGTAATTTAATCATTGTGGATGTAAGCTGAAGGTAAACGTGCAGTTTCTTTGTCGTTCCCTATTCTAATTAGGCATTCGTGCCGACTTGCAGTCGTTAAAGTATGAGCAGTTAGTTTGCACTACTAATTTGGTAATCGAGTTTGTAACCGTTGCTGAATTTTCCTCCGTTTCTTGCTGAGTCTTTGCTGTGCTCCCGTTTCGCTTCTTCAGTTAGCGATTGTTGCTGAGAGTCCTTGCTGAGTCACCGCTTGCTTCTGGCGACTTTTCCTGGTAACTGATTGTTACGGATTGCTTCTGGTACCGTTTCGCAACATTGCTGGAGTTTTAAAACGCAATCTTGTATTGTGAAAAAAGATTAATCGGTAGATTAAGCGCACCGAAAGACTGGAATCGCCGGCTGGAGTTGCATCACCCCCAAGTGTGTTTATCATTACTGGCGCATTTTGTGTATATCTGCATGCAACGAATATATTTGCCACGATGCGAAACTTCTTTGTCACGCCTGACCTAACCTTAGAATTGAGAACTCGTATGTTAAGATGTTATGTATTCCCGGTTCTCTTTTATGGACGCGAGAGCTGGACCCTTAAACCCTCATTGGAAAAAAGAATTGAAGCCTTCGAAATGTACCTCTACAGGCATATGCTTAAGATCTCCTGGGTGCAAAGACTGACTAACGTCGAGGTACTTACTCGACTGAAGAAACAAAAAGAACTACTGCTTACAGTTATGGAGAGCAAACCTCAGTATCTAGGCCATATCATAAGAGAACATCGATACGAACTCCTTGAACTCGTTATTGAAGGCAAAATCTACGGAAAACGATCAGTCGGCAGGCGCCAGAATGCATGGCTAAAAGATCTACGTCGTTGGTTTGGCTGCACATCAGTTGACATCTTCCGGGCAACGGTGTCTAAAACTATGGTAGCTATTTGGATCACCAACCTCCGAAAGGAGTAGGTGTAAGAAGAAGAAGTATAGCTATTTAGGCGTCGAACCTTTTTGATGTCTGCTTCAGGCCGTAGCGAATTGGTTACGCATAGTACTTTTCGGTTGGAAAAGACTCTTTGGAGCCCCAAGGTAATTCGAACACCCTTTGCTAATTATAGAAAAGAACCGCACACCGTCTTCACTGTAGCTAGTCGGCGCTCCGATATCTTGATCTAGCCTAAACGATTTGAAGCTGAGTTATTGAGAAATTTGGCCTAAACGATTTGAAGCTGAGTCATTGAGAAATTTTGGTTTGGGACTAGAGTCTAAAATTGTTTTTTGTTGCTGTTCGTAGTAAAATAATATATAAGTACATCAAAGTTGGTGGCAACCTGCATACAAGAGAGGCAAAGGAATTGTTCCAATTTTAAGAAATTGTTGCGCATAAATAATACTGTATTTAATTAAGTAAACAACTAACTATATAACACTATATTGGTGCTACTTGTTACTGATCAAAAATACTATCCTTTCTTCCTAATCCGATTCTAGCTGTGTTATTTACACACTTTGAACTGCAACTACTCCACAGAAAGGAATACTTAGATAAACTTAATATTCGTTGTAGCTAGTGATGTAAAAAACGCGATTTTTTTAAATTGAATAAAAAACCTAGAAAAAAAAACAGAAAAAAACGGTTTTTTTTGTTTTTTTTGTTTTTTATTCATTTTTGTAATTGGCGGCACGTTTTGGTAGGTACCCACCCCTATTGGAAGTTGCTTTAAGCTGGACCCAGCTCTGAAACTGTCGACCTGATCGACGAATCAAGTTACGTTAGCGATTCATCAGAGTCATCAGACAGTAACATGGGCGACGTAAACTGCATGGATACTGACTCCGAGTCAGTTGAGGAGTCAGCCATGTCTGTTAGCGAGTAATTTCTGCATTATTATAATTTCTACAGGGTGTTACGGAAGTCGACGGAAAAATTTCTAGGAGTGAATCCTTGGCCCAAAATATGATGATTTAACTCAACTTACCTATATACAAAGTTGCTTAGTTTAGCCGCTAGAGGGCTTTAAAAATTATTAATAAATAATAATGGTGAGGCACTAACACCCCATGAAGGAGCTTGGCCTGCAAGGCGGAAGGTCAGAGCTTCCGTATCCTCGCTCTCATGCCCAACTGTCGCATGTCAAATTCATGACACGTGGTGATGTGTTGAACACCACGCATTAGACAGCCGCATTATTAGAGGTCTTGCCATATCTCAGCGACCACAAATGCGCAGTGGAGTAAAGGAGAAAACTGTAGAGCGAGACGCCCAACTGGTGTTTTCAGTACAACCTAAAATCATCAGGCTAGCTTGCAGGCGCTAAATTTAAAATAGGTTGTGTCAATATTTCGTGTTTCTTCGATACAACTGTTTTTTATAATAAACGGAAATATAAGTAGATAAAGAATGCTAAAACTAACTTATAAGTACAAAAATAGCAAACGATATCAAACGCAGCAAAATCGCAATGATATTTTCAGGTTGGTCTCTAGCCTTGCTTATGACGTATTTACAGATTTTCGATCACTGCGCAGGGTCGCTGAGATATGGCAAGCACTCTACCCATTATTCCTTCGAACGCAGGTCCCCAATTATTTAAAGCGACTAGCTTTTTTAAATGTTTTAACCCCCTGTATAATCACTACCATTTTTTTTTCTGGGTAGTTACTTTAATTTAGAAGCTATTCACTCTCTTAAAAAATTTTAGTTGGGTAAACGGTTTAGCCACAAAAAAATATTTTCTAAATCCCTACAAGCCTAGTGTTAAGTTAAAATTACTGATTCAGGCTTGTAGGGATTTAGAAAATATTTTTTTGTGGCTAAACCGTTTACCCAACTAACATTTTTTAAGAGAGGAAATAGCTTCTAAATTAAAGTACCTATCCACAAAAAAACATTGGTAGTGATTATACAGGGGGTTAAAAAATATGGATGGATAATTAATTGTGACAAAATTTTTAAACATTCTGTAATTTTTGAAATTAGCGTTTATTCCACAAAAAGCTTAAGTTTACTGGTAAAAACGCATAGCCAAAAAATGAATAAAATCCATCAAAGATTTTTCGACTTATTTGAAAAAATTAAAAAAAGCTAATCATCTTTAAATCCCTCTAGCGGCTAACCTAAGCAACTTTGTATATAGGTACGTTGAGTTAAATCATCATATTTTGGGCCAAGGATTCACCCCCAGAAATTTTTTCGTCGACTTTCGTAACACACTGTATATCCACTTTGGCTATTTTTCTATTTTTCTTTAGAAATATTTGCTTTTTTTTTGTTATTATAAATTCTATAAGTCCCTTTACCTACGAAATGTATTATTTTTATTTAAAAATATCTGTTTTTTGTTTTTCCAAACAAATTACTTGTTGTTATTCACTACACTTTAATTTTGAAAAAAAAACGCATTTAAATAAAAAACCAGACCGCTTGGTTTTTTTTTACAAAAAAACAGGTTTTTTTTAAAAAAAAACGAACGGTTTTTTTTTCGGTTGCATCACTAGTTGTAGCCGTATACACCAGAACACCATCCTGTTGAAACATAGATGACGCCTTTATCAAGCTAACAAAACGTTCTGCAATGGCAATATCGGTATGATTACTCTCTTCAAAGTAAAGGTATGTCTGCGATGTCACGTAGAACCAGCCTTAAAAGCCAACCATATTAAACAGCTAAACAATAAATTGGCATATCGAAATTGTTTCCATGGAATGTTAAAGGGGTCAGACACAAAAGTGGCCACAGACTTCATATATCTACAATGATTCTTAGCATACTCTTTTACATATTCTTGGTCGTTACATCCCACAAGCCCTGTTTTTATCACGATACTACGCCAAAACTGACATTCAAATGTTTCACTAATATTCCCTAACTACAAAAGAAATGGTAACTGCTTGATATAAAAGCCACTGAAGTCGGTGTTTGTTAGTTCAATGTAGTGTAGATTTGCACAAGCACAGTTCGCTGTTCACACAAAGAAACTACTTGGGTCTCGTGGTCGTTTGCTCTTGAACTAGATGGACGCGATAAAAAATCCCGAGACGTTGGTCCAATTAGAAAGATTCAATTGGCTCGGAGCGCGATATTGTATGATATCAAGCATAATTTTTCGCATTAAACCGTGCAACACAGACGTTGCCTGATTTTACGCTTTGTTTGGCCGGGTTGATGATAGGTCGTAAATGTGTGCGTAAACAAAACAGCGTATGCATATCGCGGCTGGCATCTTGGGAATTGTTAGTTGTTTGTTTTGCAGTAATAATCGTTACTAATCAGGAATGAAAGCCATCTATAATTATTATTGAACTCGCCGCGGGCTACTAGAATTACCCTTCATGTTGGTCACCAACGGATGCATGCTCCAGATTGTATCACATAGCGTCAGTTACTGCACCTTTGTGCTGAAAGTGTTCTTATAAGTACTAAACACTTGTACTAATATGATTCGGTAAAACAAAAACTCGATAAAAATTGTTTAAAGTACAATTATAATTGGAATATAAAAATATTGCTGATTGAACACTATTTTTACAGAATGTTTCCATAATTTCACAAGCTTTGAAAAACGTAATTATTTGACAAACCATAATTACGAGAAATGAAACAATAGGTAAAAAAACATATACATAAGTAATCAAATTGATGTATATCGTTTCCGTAGAAGCACACAGCATTAAAAATTAATCGTTTACGGAAAAAGTCATATTAAGGCTGGTGCAGACTTTTGAGAAGCACTGACTAAATCAGTTAGACTATATATTAACCTATTGCACCAAATGTGATTGAAATAACCAAACAGCTGTTTTTTGCTCCTGCATTATATTCAAATTCGGTCTTATCTAAACCACATGCGCAAACTTTGTCGATAGAAGTTCATTCCAGTTACTGTCAATCAGTTTAAGCTACTACATATTTTATTTTTTTGTGGGATTATTAATTAAAAACCCTTATATTTAATGGGCATACTTATAAATTACTCTGTGTATATTGTATTAAGTATCCTTTATCTAATAGATTTGTCTGTCCGGGACGCTGTTTTGCCTGTCCGGGACACTGTTTCAGCAGCCAAACCGTAAGAGATAGAGAAAAAAGTTATGAAAGTTATATGTTTGGAATGGTCATGTCAGGTCAGGAACCGAATTTCAGTCACGTGACACTTCCGGTTTTCGAGAAATCACGTGATTTCTCGAAAACCGGAAGTGCCAGTACGCTGTTTCAGCAGCCAAACGGAGCTGCGACCCTCTACGCCTTAAACCTCGATCGGTTAGGCAACCACTTTGACAGCTTCCAGAATGTTCCGATGCGGCGTACCACTTTGACACCTTCCAGGTCTGGGTACAGTTTTTATTTAATAAGCGTTCTATTTGAAAAACGGTCTTTTTTGTTTTTTTAAATGAGACATTTGTCTCACTGGGTTGCTAGTCTACATTAAAAGCAACTGTGGCAATCATGATTTTGTAGTAAGTAGTAACACCATTAAAGTATTCGTAAGTGTTATCTTCGGTAAAGGAGTTTGTAAACTCCAGGGTCAGTTAGCCTCTTGCCCAATCCCCCTTTCGGAGAACCATTTGCTCGGGTACCTCGAGATTGCAATGCACGTACCAGCATTTTAGATGTTGCCCCCTGAAGTGGATATCCGCAATAATAAGTGGAGACACTAAAATAACAATATATCAAACGATGGTTAGATCGGTTGAGACCTATGGAAGCCAAGCCTGGACACTTACAAATAAAACAGAAGAAATGTTACTCAGGTTTAAGAGAAAGTAAAATATTTGTATCACTACAAGAGAATGCGGTTTGGAGGATTCTCTCTAAGTTGGAAATATATCGAAGGTGGACGTGGTAACTCACATTACGCTACTAAGATTGGAATGGGCCGGATACCTGATCAGAATGCCAGAAAACAGACCAGCAAGAAAATTTTACAAAGCACGTTTCGGAGGTATATGAACAGGGGGGGGGAGGGGGCGGAGAAGATAGTCGAGTTGACTTCCCTATTATATGCGCATGCATTCATTCCGTTACGACAGTGTTCTGCATAAAAATTTCAATTTTTGCGTATAACAAGGTTTGGATCAATTTAGATGATATTGATGTACAGTATGACACTGCATGCGATATAGGGCATCTTTTGAGATATTTTATTATGGTGTACTACTACTAGCAGTGGATAAAACATAAGTGTCATTCATTAGTAAGTTTTTCCTGGCAAGTGAAAGTTTTGAAAATAAAAATGTTTAAAATATCACAGGAAAAAGATCACCTGCATCTACTGTGTCCAAAATATATACATATTTTGGTCAAGGGTAAAAGTCTAAGCTACATGAAAATAATCTTTTTGTCTACCCAATGGTTCTGAAGTTACTACATCTTTGCGCATTTCTGTCTTTTAATATGTTCACACTGTATCTGTTAATATCTCGTTTTTTCTCAACTTCTGCGCGAAAGTTTGGAAAGTTTCACTCTCGTGTTCATTTTGGAATAGTACTACTGTTAAGTACGAGATTCTAAATCACAACACACGCAAGATCGTCTGATAATTTTTCATCGCGACTTTGAACGACAGTATATCTTCAATTTCGGATACTTTTTACGGTATAAACTCTAGTGAACGTATTCCAGGATTGGACCGCGCCATTGTTGAGAAGAACTAGAAGAACTCCACGTTTCGACCACTTTCAGAAGTAAAACAAAATTATGTGTTCAGCGATGGCTGATAATGAAACGAGAACCGGCCTAAGACACGTTGGTTTTTACCTATTTTACCCATGTACACAGCATTAAATAAGCAAGGTAGAGTACTGCATCGGGTCGGGTACCCGCGGATACCCGCGGGTTACCCGCATTGCGGGTCGAGTTGCGGGTAGGATTTATATCAATATTGCGGGTAGCGGGTCGGGTGCGGATTTGAAACTGCGGGTCGCGGGTCGGGTGGCGGGTACAACTTCATTTCCTCAACATAAATTTTGTTTGTGTATAAACAAAATATGCCGAAGTGTGAAAATAACTTTCTTTATTGTGTATGGGCATTCTATCTGAAGCAAGTTGCTGGTACGTGCTGGTCTAATATTCGAATTTGGGGTCAAGTGCGGCTTAAAAATGCAAAACTTGCGGGTCGCGGGTCGGGTGCGGGTTTGAAACGGCGGGTCGCGGGTCAGGTGCGTGTATAAAAATTTGAAAATTGCGGTTCGCGGGTCGGGTGCGGGTTTAAAATTTCAGAAATTGCGGTTCGCGGGTCGGGTGCGGGTCCTATATATTGGACCCCCGCAGGTCTCTAAAGCAAGGGACCCATAAATACTTTTTTGCTGAAATGACGTTTAATTTATTTTTGGGCGAAGAAAGAATCTGTGAGATCTTCCTTGGAGGTTTGAACAATGGTGAAACTTCCCTACGCAAGCAGTGACTTGGTACATATTTTTTACTGGCCAGTGGATTTCAGTCATCAGAAAATGTGAACGAATCTTTAGAGGAATTCTACAGATTGTTAGAATTGGCTATAACACTCGTTCCTGAAGATAAATTTAGAAAAATCACAGAGAAGCAGTGGATTACTCCAAAATTGAAATCTAACATACACAAAACGTCGATTGTGGGACAGGTATCAACGTACTAAATTACGATCGGATTACGATGAGTATCGCGTTTATGCAAATATTTTAAGATTAGAATTAAGAACTGCTAGGAGTAAATGGAGTAAATATGAAGCGAGCTTAGTGGATACTGGACCTAAGAACTTCTATAAATATATTAAACGACTTCGAAAATCTAAAACACTACCCGTTGTTCTACGAGGGCTAGATGATGATGAATTGCAGAGTGACCCCAGTGTAGTAGCCGAGATGTTTGCTAAACAATTTCACAGTGCATATGTTCGTGAAGCTATGGAAAATCTCCCTTCTTTGACAAATTCGAAATCACTTCAATAGAGTTTAACGAAAATTTAGTATACAAACAGTTGAGCGCGCTAAATTCGCACTCCAGTCCTGGTCATAACGAGCCGTCACCACATTTCTTTAAATCTTGTGCGGCGACTCTGTGCGGTCCACTAGCCTGCATAATGAAGCAATCTCTACAGCAATCGAGAGTCCCAGCACTCTGGAAACAAGCTACTGTAATTCCTATTTACAAGAAGGGAGAGAAGCTGTCACCCCAAAACTATCGACCTGTGAGCCTAACATCAGTGCTAAAAAAGTGTATGGAGAGAATAATAGCAGCAGAGCTTATACATTTTCTTATTGCAAATCACGTGATACCCGATACACAACATGGATTTATGCCTCGAAGATCAGTTGCATCTAATCTGTTGGTGAATCTCAACATATGGACAAGAGCCATCGATGAAGGCAAGGCAATCGACGTTGTATACATTGATTTTGAGAAGGCCTTCGATCGTGTACCCATTCCGAGGTTGATCTACAAGTTGGAGCACTATGGAATACGAGGAAACTTATTGAGGTGGTTGGAAGACTTCTTAACGAACAGGCATTTCAAAGTAAAAATAGAGGGTAAATTATCACAGACTTATTCGGTATTGAGTGGCGTACCACAAGGTTCGGTTCTGGGGCCCTTGCTTTTTCTCATATATGTGAGTGACCTTTCAAGCTGCTAACGTTCCAATCCAACCTTCTTTGCGGACAACACTAAACTTTTTAACTTCCCGGCTACACATGCAGATGAGTTACAAGCGGACCTAAAAGAACTGCAACTCTGGTCCTCGAGGTGGTTGCTGACGTTCAATGCCGATAAATCCAATATTTTGCATATAGGCTATAACAATCCGAAACTGGACAACATTTTGAATGAAATTACGCTGACAAAAGTAGACATGCAGGTGGATCTTGTCGCGATGACTGCAGATCTGAAGTGGTCCCATCATGTCACATCTATAAAATAGTGAAAAAGGCTAATGTCATGTTATATTTGGTGAGGTGTGCTTTTAAAGATATAACTCCAGAACTAATGCTGAAGATCTATAAGGTATATATTCGTCCAATACTACAGAATGTATCGTCAGCTTGGTCACCTTACTTTGCAAAGGAAAACGAAAATTCCTCGAGCTCTGAGGAACCTATCGTATGAAGACCGACTATCTAGGCTAGGTCTCACTACCCTACAACAAAGGCGCGAGCGTGGAGACCTCATTAAAACTTATAAAATTGAGTCAGGTTATTATTCTTGTTCGGTGGGTGTTTTTACGATCAGCCAGAATGTTCATTTACGGGGTCATTCATACAAGTTAGTGTTAGATCGATGCAACAAACTACCAAGAAAAAACTTTTTGTCTAACCGTGCGCAAAACTTTTGGAATTCTCTGCCAGCGAATATAGTGCTAAGTGAAAATAAAAACTCGTTTAAAAACTTATTGGATGATTATTATTGTTCTCGATGATGTTATTGCGATCTCTGTATTGTTATTTTTAGATTTTAATTTTTTTTTCAGTTGTTGCTAACTACAACTGCAATGTATATGTATATTGTAAATTTCTGACAGTACGCAAAAATCGGCCTAGCCCCCTGCTTACTTAATAATAATAATAATAATAATAATAATAATAATAATTGTGGCGATAATAGATACAAAAATTCCTTTGGTGTAATTCGCAGTAGTTCACTACCCCCGACAAAGGGCTGGAACAGGTAACATTCCTAACTGTAAAATTCACCGTTGAACTCTCCATCTAACGGGAATGTTGCTGGCTTCACAAGCCCTGACATAACGGGACTGCGAATTCTCCAAAGGGATATTCACCCCTTTCGAATATAAGTAACGGGATTGGCATAAGCTCAGGTCAGTTACAGCCCATCCTCGGTGAGTACGAATTCGTAGCATCTTCTTTTACAATAAACGTTTTTCTACCGGTTTACAAGTGTTTTTGTTCTGGGTTCAAACCATTCGCGCGCCCACGCACCCATAAATTGGTTACGCCGACGTGATAATCTAATTAAATTAAATTCGCCGAGTATAGTGCGCGAGTGCAAAAACATTTTAGCAACTCAAGCTAGTGTTAGTTTCAGTATCAAACATTACCAAACGCAACAACAGTAATGCCTTCCACCGAAGCTCTAAATGAAACCGTGTCTACATCAATGACGACAGCTACGACGCCAACATATTCACTCTCAAATCCTAGTTCCGCGCCCGCGAGTTTTATACCACCCGCCGCTCTCGATCGTGTAGCTGTGCGACTTCCGCCTTTCTGGTCTGAAGATCCAGAAATGTGGTTCGCGCAAATCGAAAATCAGTTTTATCTTGCCGGGGTAATAAATGATGAAACAAAATTTAGTTACGTCGCAGGCCATCTTGAACCAAAGTACGCGATCGAAGTGAGAGACATTTTAACCCGCCCGCCCCCAACCCAGAAGTATGCAAAGTTGAAAAGTGAACTAATTGCCCGCTTAAGCGACTCCCAAGAAAATAAAGTACGCCGTTTGCTAGAACACGAAGAACTAGGCGACCGAAAGCCGTCGCAATTTCTCAGGCACCTACGTGGATTAGCGGGAACAGTAGTCCCAGACGACGTTCTTCGCCCTCTCTGGCTAGGTCGCTTGCCTGCGGCCACACAGGCAATTTTAGCCACCCAAGCTAACACCGCCCTCGACGACGTAGCCGAAACTTCAACCCGCGGACGCATAGCGGAGGTGCACCAGGTGGACCCGATGGAAGCAATGTTCCAAAGGCTCACCGTCTTCGTAGCCTCGAGGATTGCTGAAGCAACAACGTCGTTGCGTCAAGAAATTTCTGCAGCAACGGCAGCCTCCAATCAACTTTATCGACCGCGCCGCGACAGCCGAAATTCGCGATCGCGTTCACGAAATCGCAGCCTATCTCGCGAAAACAGTGGCGTATGCTGGTACCACCGTAGGTTCGGAAATTCAGCGCAAAAATGTACTTCGCCTTGTACATTCTCGGGAAACGACCAGCCGAGTCGCTAACGGTGGCTAGCGATTCCGAAGCAAAACCTCGCCGCCTGTTTGTGACAGACTTTGCAACAAAAATGCAATTTTTAATAGACACTGGTGCTGATCTGTGCGTGTTTCCGCGTACGCGAATCCCGGGACGCCGTATAAAAACTCACTACGAGCTTTATGCGGCAAATGGTTCCACGATCGCGACGTATGGTTTTGAGACACTTCGTCTAAATTTCGGCCTTCGACGCGATTTTACATGGCGTTTCGTTATCGCTGATGTGTCCAAACCCATTATTGGAGTCGATTTCTTGGATTACTATGGACTCCTCGTCGACATCCGCAACCACCGCCTCATCGATGGGGTCACCGAACTCACCACTCAGGGCCAAGTAGCGGAGTGCGATTCCTGCTTGCTGCAGATTCGAGCTGTTTCCGGATCATCATCGCCGTTCCACCAGCTCCTCCTACAGTACCCGGAGATCACAAAACCCTCTGGGACGCCACTGGAACCAAAGCACCAAACCAGGCATCACATTCGCACGACGCCAGGACCCCCTGTATTCAGCAAACCCAGGCGTTTAGCACCGGACCGACTCAACCAGGCAAAGCGAGAATTCAACATCATGTTGCAAATGGGAGCGGTGCGTCCTTCCGAAAGTAGCTGGTCATCGCCTTTACACATGGTTCCTAAAAAAGGCGACGAGTGGAGACCTTGCGGCGACTACCGGGCTCTCAACGCGAGAACCATCCCCGACAGGTACCCGGTGCCACACATAGAAGACTTCGCCCAAACCCTCCAAGGGAAGAAAATATTTTCTACCGTGGACCTGGTGCGGGCTTATCACCAAATCCCCGTTGCAGAGGAAGACATCTGCAAAACCGCTATAACCACCCCATTCGGTTTGTTCGAGTTCCCGCTTATGTCATTCGGTCTTCGCAACGCAGCTCAATCTTGCCAGCGTTTTATGGATGAAGTATTGCGAGGATTGGATTTCCTGTATGTCTACATCGATGACATTCTAGTAGCATCAGAAACCGAGAAAGAACACCTGCAGCACTTAGACCAGCTTTTCAACCGCCTAAAATCATACGGTGTACTTATCAACCCCTCCAAGTGCGTTTTCAAAGAACCGACAGTTCAATTCCTAGGTTTTTTGGTATCTGAACAAGGAATTCAACCTCTCCCAGGGAAAATTGAAGCTATGAGGAACTACACCCGCCCAAATACAGCGAAAGAACTTCGCCGGTTCTTAGGCACCCTAAATTTTTATAGACGCTTCATCCCTAAGGCTGCAACAATTCAAGCACCCCTTAACGACCTGCTGCAGGGCAATATCAAGGGCAAAACACCAATTATTTGGACTGACGCAACCATCGCAGCATTCGAGGCTTCCAAAGAAAGTCTCGCGTCCGCAACGTTACTAGCCCATCCAGTCCCGGATGCACCTCTGTCCATCTTTACAGATGCGTCCGATTTCGCAATTGGGTCAGTCGTACAACAGCGCGTAAACGAGCAATGGCAACCCCTAGGATTTTTCTCTGCAAAGTTGAGCACCGCCGAAAGGAAGTACGGAGCCTACGACAGAGAACTTCTAGCAGTCTATAAAGCCGTAAAACATTTTAAACACATGATTGAAGGCAGAGAGTTTACTGTTTTCACCGACCATAAACCGCTAACCTTTGCTTTTCGTCAGAAAACAGACAAATGTTCCCCACGGCAATTCAGATATCTTGATTTTATCGGCCAGTACACGACGGACATTCGTCACATCTCGGGACAAGACAATATCGTGGCAGACTCATTATCCAGGATAGAAGAACTCGCCCAAAGTATCGATTTCCAGGCCCTGGCTAAATCGCAATCAACCGATGAGGAATTGCAAACGTTTCTTCAAGAAAGCTCACCATTGCAGTTACGACAAGTTGTTTTACCAGAGACGCACATCGCCATCTATTGTGATTTATCCACCAGCACTGCACGTCCATTCATCACGCAACAATTTCGAAAAGCTGTATTTAATTCGCTCCATCAGCTGTCGCATCCCGGAATCAACGCGACGGTCAAATTAATAACTCAACGTTATGTTTGGCCGTCAGTGAAATCGGACTGCAGAAAATGGGCCCGCAGCTGCTTGCAATGCCAGCGCTCAAAGATATCCAGGCACGTGTCAGCTCCAATTGGAACTTTTGTACCACCATCCTCCAGGTTCGAGCACCTACATATGGACATCGTGGGACCCCTACCAGTATCAAAAGGCTTCAGATACTGCCTGACCTGTATCGATCGGTTTTCCCGCTGGCCTGAAGTTTTTCCAATGGAAAACATTGAAGCTACAACAGTTGCACGAACTTTCTTCGCCGGCTGGATCGCAAGATTCGGCACGCCGCTGCGCATTACAACGGACCAGGGACGTCAATTCGAGTCACAGCTTTTCAGAGAACTCAATACTCTGTTAGGATCCCGTCACCTCCGAACAACCGCCTACCATCCAGAAGCTAACGGTTTAATAGAGCGATTCCACAGACAATTGAAGGCAGCTATTCGGTGCCATTCCACAGACAATTGGACCGGGATATTACCTGCCATACTACTGGGAATTCGTTCAGCTTGGCGCGAGGATCTAGAAGCAACCACAGCAGAACTTGTTTACGGCGAGCCCCTGCGACTTCCTGCAGACTTTCTGGTCCCGCGTACACAAAGAGCATTCGGAAGTAGCGAAACGTCGGATTTTGCTAAAGAGTTGCGACAACATTTCGAAAAGCTTCGCCCGATCACCGGAACGCGGCATGAAAACAAAAAGAATTTTGTATTCAAGGACCTAGCATCCACGAAGTTTGTTTTCATCCGCCACGACGCTCCCAAAGCAGCCCTCCAACTACCATACGAAGGCCCATACCCAGTGATCAATAGAAACAACAAAACGTTTACCGTTGCCCTCAAAGGTAAGAACGTCACTGTTTCTATTGATCGGCTGAAGCCAGCGTACATTATGCAACACGACGACGAGCCCAAAGAAGAACGCAACACGTCAATACAGCCACAACCAGAGGAACAGCGGCCTACGGAGACGCCAGCCACGCGTTCTGGTCGCAAGGTTCGATTTCCTGAACGACTCCAGGTCGGTTTAGTGTAAGTGTGTGTTGTTCGATAACTGATGTGTTCGTTCGCGATAGCAATGCTCAGTGCGCGCATATAAACAATTCTTGACACTAACGTATTCTGCATTTACCATTTTATCATGTAACTCATTTTTGTATATATTTGTTTCTTTTGTGTGAATATTTTGTGTTTGTAGATATGTCTTATTTGTAAATATGTTTTTTCCATTTCCTTGTATATAATCTTTCTGTATCGTGATCTCAACCTGACATATAACTATGTATATGTGATAGTCGATCACTAGCAAGGGGGTATCTGTGGCGATAATAGATACAAAAATTCCTTTGGTGTAATTCGCAGTAGTTCACTACCCCCGACAAAGGGCTGGGACAGGTAACATTCCTAACTGTAAAATTCACCGTTGAACTCTCCATCTAACGGGAATGTTGCTGGCTTCACAAGCCCTGACATAACGGGACTGCGAATTCTCCAAAGGGATATTCACCCCTTTCGAATATAAGTAACGGGATTGGCATAAGCTCAGGTCAGTTACAGCCCATCCTCGGTGAGTACGAATTCGTAGAATCTTCTTTTACAATAAACGTTTTTCTACCGGTTTACAAGGGTTTTTGTTCTGGGTTCAAACCATTCGCGCGCCCACGCACCCATAATAATAATAATAATAATAGTAATATATAAGGAAGAATGAGTATTGCTGTGTAAGAATCGGTTCTCGTAGGTTTGGGTGACTGTGGCTGAAGATAGCGATTGATGGCAGTATATAACAAGCACGGTAACCATTGTTACAATTTTTTTATTCCGATTAAATTAAATTTTAAATTTAGTTCATGCTGTATATGTGTTCAACTGTTTCTATTCATTTTAGAGCATTTATCGATTTACTCTCTGCTCTGTATACCATCTAATAATAGTAATAATAGTTCCCAGGCCGTAAGGAGGCGTTTATATGCGTAGCGGCGGGATGTAACACGACAAGGACTATAAACGCTAGTTATGCATGAGGTGCATACAGCATTTTATGTACAGATCCAAGTATTCAAATTAAAACCAGCTTTACAGTTTTTATAAATTTTCGCAACATACGATGTCACTAATTGTAACTGCTTGTCAAACTGACAAACAAGATACTAAGCGGGCCGTAATAGTATATTATGATACGAGTTTTATAAGAAGCATTTTGTAGCACGCACGGGTTAGGGGTAAGTGCGACAAAATGCCTTATAAACGAGGTATCATGCAGTATTTTATCTACTTTGCCACTTTTTTTAAGCAAAAATAATTTTTTTAGTATTTTTATTATAGTATCGCTTTTTCTCTACACTACCATAAGCAAACGAGCCTCAGTACAAACGCAAAATAGATAAAGTACTTTACGACCCACTTTTTGTCGTTTAGCGGGCCGTAAAGTACTCTATGGCCCTTGGGATGTAAAGTGACACATACACTCTCAAAAATAAGGTATAAAGTGACTAATTCGTCCAGGTCGTACATAAAAATAGTACAAATTGGCACGAGCACAAAACGCTAGCCGTTAATGGTGTTTATGGGTTATTCATCTAACAACGATGCAAAATTTATCAAGACACGTAGCTACAAAATATACAATGCTTGCAGGTACACGTTCTAATACAAGAATTCTATAAATATTGTAAAAGAAGAAAAACGCGCTCTTGCCCATGCATCATGCATATTAAACAGTATATTAACTAAGTACTTCATTCACATTTAATTTTTCAAAATAAAAATAGAAACGGTAAAATCGGAAAAACATTTTAGAGCAATTTAGATTTTATAACATACCTACTTACAGCTCTAGAAAATATTGCAACAATGCGTTGCGATGATCAAGAATTTAACCGTGAACTCTGTTCACGCCTTTTCTAAATTGAAGTCAGCACAATTTCTATGTTTCAAATTAAAAAGTACACAGAAGTGATTTTGGGTATTTTTAAAGCAATTGGTTTCCAGTAACCCATTCAAAATCGTAACTACTTAAATTAGAAATCCAAAGCAACCTAGTAAACGTTTTACATTACAGAAATAGTGTTCAAATTGCTACAGTCAGTTTGTTTACAATTATCTCTGCGTTAACTTTTGGAGCATGTTACATAAATAAACGTAGAAGTTGTTAAACTCACTGTAGCCTACATTCTGCAGGAATAAATCTCAGCAAGCAGCGAGGCATTTACGCAACTGACCAGTCTGTGCAAAAATCGAAGCTCATATCATCATCAGTTTGAAGTGAAATGAAATTCTTTTATTAGAGAACGCATTACCAACCTCAATTGGATGATTATTTCGTTTAACTTATCCAAATTCTTATAAAAACTTGACTGTAACTAGAATGTAAAATATTCCTAGCTTTATATGCACGATTAATGTTACGTCGCTACACAAATACCATTAAAACGGTTTGTTCTCCTTAAATATTTAGAATTCTGGACGAAGAGCCCATTGTTTATCTCTAATTCATCCACTTAGCCTTCGTATCAAGTTCGAAGCATTCCATCAGTCGGTCTCAGGGACGATCCACTAAATTTATCTGGTCATTGCAGAGTGAGTTACTGTTGATCAAGTGCGTATGAATAATGTATCGCGCAAATTTTACTTTTGCTATTCTCGCAACATACTTTAATTCAAATGTTTAGACACCAACCAAATAGCATGGAAAGATTTGTTGCATTATGCAGGAATGAACCCATTATTTAGGAAACTCTTTGAGAGCTGCCAAAGGCAATTACCGCACAAATCAAAGATGCCCTTTTTAAATGTGACTTTGAGGTTGGGATATTTTACTTCCCTAAAACAAACCATCGAACGCAGCGATTAAGTTATAAAAGAAAATACTTCAAAATGTGTAATTTGAGTCCTAAAGCACAATTATTTGAGAAGACGTTCAGAAAAGCCATTTTATTCTATTTATAATAATCCAATTGCATTGCAAATTTTTCATATATTTTTTAACAAGATACCAAGCTAAACACTTGCGGTCTCTAGAAAATACAAACTCAAAACCACTAACGATGACAAAAACTATACAAGAAAAAATTGTAAATGGACAGTCACGGTGGAGTACAGATTAGAACTAAACTACACAAAGAATATTTCATATATATTTCCAGCACGATAGATGCGTTTCTCAACTATGTTGCGTTAGTGTCAGTTTTTGGTATCATAAAATTTAAAATTTACAGCCAGCAGAGTTGAAAGTACAAAATTTATTTGAATTACAAAAGAAAAGCACATTTCTGGCAATAATTCAAATTCTTCGTGACAAAAACCGATTGCTTGCATTTGGTTTCTACACTTATTCCAGTTACCTCACAAAATATGGCACGATTGCCTCAACTGCAATATACAGGGTGTTATGGAAATGAGTGCAAATATTTTAACCCGTAATAGAACTCGTTAAACTGAACAACTTCTCCATTTATAATTTTTTCGAAAACGCCCCCAAAACTGAGTTAAAATTCAAAACAGTTTTATTCTAAAAATGCATACCGCCTATTGAATAATATTTTAATTTAAACACACACTGATAAAACCTATAGTTCACATCTGGTCACCAACGTTCCTTATCAATTGAGGTAGGTAAGTTATTGACCGCATGTTTTTTGTGCAGTTTTAATATACCTTGTGTCGTTCACCTTTAACTTAGATTTGTTGACCAAGCGGCTCGACAAATGTAGGGGAGATAAATTATTGAAAAAATATGCGATTAAATTAAAAACGATAAATAGAAAAGTTCTTCATTTTGGTGAGCTCTATCACTGGTTAAAATATTTGCACTCATTTCCATAACACCCTGTATAATGTAGAGGTCCATATGCTTCTGTGTTAAACCTACAGTTAACTAAAAAGCGACCATTTTTTAGACCTAATATACACCACATTAACTAGATTGATTCATCATCATCATCATGATCTATAGCCTCTTTTACATTTCGGTGTCGAGGACCATTCATACCTCGCGGGAAAGTGCAACGGACAGAGATGTGGTAAATATCCAGTTGACCATTTAACATCAAAGTTATAAAACACCCCAATAAGAATAATAACGCCCACATACATCAAAGATTAGATGAGGAAATACACAGTCCGCATAATATGGGAAAATATTTTATTTTTTATTTTTCAAAAAAACTTTTTACTTCAATAATTTGTGCTTGTCTAAAAACCTATTTACCCCGTATCACACATAACGAGTGATTTTTACTTATTTAGAAAATTGAGTTTTTCGAAATTGTCAAAATCCTAAAAGTGCTATTTTTCGGAAATTAAGTAAGATTTCAATGAGATTTTTTTAAAGTGTGTTATTTTTAGCTAACTGAACAATCTCAAGGCCAGAAAAAACCTATTTTTTTTACTTTAGCTAAAAATTTATTTTTCAATTTTTTAAATATTTTTTAAAATTTCACATATCAAGACTTAATATTGAAATTCAAATGTTTTTATGTGAAGACTAAACATTTATAATTGAACAAATAATATAAAATGTTAATTACTTCTTTAGAGTTTTTATTATTTAACGAAAAGCAGTATGTTTCCATAATTTTTACGTTTTTTTATGCAAGGCGGTTTTTAGAAATATTTTTCAATTCAAATTAATATCTATTTAAATGGCTTCAAGAAACTGTAATCTAGCCCAGTTAATAAATTACTGTTACAAAAATCCTGCAAATGTTCTTTTACAGTTGTCTAAATGGGGAGATTTTTTAGAACATGTAATTGGATAAAGAAAAATCTCCTCGTTTAGACAATTGTAAAAGAATATTTACAGTATTTTTGTAACAGTAATTTATTAACAGGGCTAGATTAGAGTTTCTAGAAGCCATTTAAATAGATATTAATTGGAACTGAAAAATATTTCTCCTAAAAACCGCCTTGCATAAAAAACGTAAAAATTATGCAAACATACTACTCTTTGGTAAATAATAAAAAATCTACAGAAGTAATTAACAATTTATATTATTTTTCCCAATTATAAATCTTTGAAGTGTTCACATAAAAAAATGTGAACTTTAATACTAAGTCTTTGTATGTGAAATTTTGAAAATTATTAAAAAATTAGCTAAAGTTTAAAAAATAAGTGTTTCCTGGCTTTGAGATTGTTCAGTTAGCTAAAAATAACACACTCTAAAAAATCTAATTGAATCTTACTTAAGTTTCGAAAAATAGCACTTTTTGGATTTTGACAATTTCGAAAATTGTTTTCTAAACAAGCACAAATTATTGAGGTAAAGTTTTTTTTGAAAAATCAAAAATAATTTTTTCCCATATTATGCCGACTTTTTGGCGGACACTGTATATACTAACTGGGATTCGGAAGGGTGATAACATAATCGCAACCATTTTCAATCTTATAATGGACAAAATAGTACAAAGTGTCGAACAAGTTAACGAAGTATGTAGAATGTTATCGATGGCAGAAAATGAGGGCGACTTGCACGAACAACTATAGATGTTCCAAATGTCAGAAAAATTTAACAAATTTGTATCAACAGGGAAGGCTGAATTGATGACTGATGACTATATCGAGGGTCTATTAGATGCACATTGGCAGTAAACCACCAACACATTAAAAAAACATGCTCTTTATGTATCTGGGAGTGAAACATCGAGTGATAAAGACTTGCATCGAGACATTTGCTACCAGACAAATAAAGCTTCTAGCATATCTGGCTACTTGAAAGAGGGAGAAATGAACATATTTTCACAGACAGCGAAGTGCGCATTTGCGAAAACCACCGCAAAACTAGTGCTAACGTATGCAACGGAAGCCCGAGCATAAACTTCGAAACCAAAAAATGAAAACAGCTATCAAGGAAGTGAACCTAAGGGGATCAAGTAAGAAGTGCGGCAATACGAGGGGAACTTAGAATATGGTAGTCAAGTTTGTATGTAAGATCGTTACGTCGACACTGAAAACATCATATTAGTAAAATGGGAGATCTTTGGGCAAAATGAGAAAGGAAGGAAAGATCTAACAAAGGGACTTCCTGGTCGACCACCCAAAGGATAGACCTCTATTTATCAAGAGGCTTGGAAAACTAGAATAACGGACCAAAGTCGCAACTAAAGCAAGAAAAAGAAGATAATTCCATGTTTGCAGAATTCGCTTCTTATTACCACTTGAAGATTGACTTAGAACAGATATTAGGTACAACTTTTATTAGTAAAAATGCATTACTTGCAATTTTATTGGTTTTATAGTGGCTATTTTTATCTTGTTGTTTTAGCAAAATAAATGTACAAAAGCAACTTTTTTAATTTCTTACTCGCTAATAGTATATTATACAACTAGTTATGAAAGTCACACTTTTTTTCGAGAATTTCTAGTTTGATGAACGAATGTCAATCCTGAGTTTATCAAGCGAATGAGTAAAAAGAAGTTGCTTTCATACATGTTGCTACGTTCTTTTGCATAGTAATCCCTTGTAACTCGAAATTTGACCGAAAAGAATAGAATTTACAACTGTCAAATTGGCAATTCACAATTTCAATAAAATAGTTAAAGAAAATGTGAGTTTCTTTACGATTTTTTGTCAAAAAAGATGACTTTCATGATCACTATGCAAAAAATATAATTTTCTTTAGCTGCCCAGACGTATACACTTCTAATAATGAACATTGAATGAAGACTGGTTTGTTTGGCAATAATAAAATACAATTGTTTTGCTATTATGGTATATATGCAATACTAATAGTATCGTGGTTACAATTTCGAATAACTTCAACGTCAATAATTTGTTTATTGACATTATTATTTATTTGGAAATTAATCACTTTTGTTTTGTTTCTTTTTCATGTTTCGTTTATCTACACTACGAATCTGTTTTACCAGTTGGGTTCCATACTCTCTTTCCATATCTTCTTCGGACCACTTATGTATCTCTGCAACATCTTGATTTATTCCTGTGTTATTTCTAATTCCTATCGCTACTTGTCATTAATCTTGAAAAAATGGTGATTTCTATTTCCAAGGAAACCTAAGAAATATTCTATTCATTCCCCTTCCGATAGTTTAGTTGTCTCTACGTATTCTCTGATTTCGGTTCATTGATTTCCTATGAAACGTTATACAGGGTGTTTCAGAATAACTGTTCCTAATTCTCAGAATGGAGAGAGGGCATGTTATTCAACACCTTTTAATAATAAACTAGCAGCATTTCGGTTTAAATGTTCGAGATTATTTAAATGCACAATTTCGAAACCGATGGATTGGGAGACAAGGTCCTATTCTTTGGCCTGCACGTTCGCCAGATATGACTCCAATTGATTTTTGTATTTGGGGTCATATTAAATCACTCGTCTATGCGACACCTGTGGACACAGCAGAGGAGTTAGTGGCTCGAATTATTCTTGCTGTTGATGACATTCGTGATCGTCCGCAGATATTTCGAAGAATTCGTCGGTCAATCACACATCGTTATACCTTGCGTGTCGACAATGGCGGCCATAATTTTGAACAATTCTTATAATTTTTGTGTAATACCATTTTTTAAATATTAATAAAAATTGCAACCACTGGGAATCAATAAAATCGTTACTTTTCACATTGAGATTATTTCAAGTACTCAATTTGTTAATGTCGTATTATCTCGAAACGGAAGTATTTCCGAACACTAGTTTATTATTAAAAAGTGTTGAATAACATGCCCTCTCTCAATTCTGAGAATTAGGAACAGTTATTCTGAAACACCCTGTATATATGCTTTTGCAATTAGTAAAACTCGTATTCTAGTAGTTTTGTGAGTTTCTCCCAGTAGTCCTGCTTATTTGTCTGACACTTATGTTTGCATGATTGAGAATTGGCTTATTTTCTTTGTATGTTTATGGGGTTTGTTGTTGCTTATATTCTAAAAATGATGTTCCCTTTTGATGGACTAAAATTTTAGCTTCTTCTGTAAACCATTGGCTGTCCCTTGCCATTACCAGATTGTTTGTTCCTATTTTTTCTCCCTTCGAGTTCCTGTCGCAACGTTCTGAATGATTCGTTTAATTTTGTTACACATTTTCGCCATACTATCGTTCTCATCAATTTTAGTTGAAAAGATTTTATTTTCTAATGTGCTCTTACATAACATTTTCGTAGTGTCATCATGTAATGAGTTAATGTTTATCCTTGTGTTCGGGATAAAATATTTGATTGTTTTGGGGCGCATTGTTTATATGTTTTAATTACTACGTTGGCCGGTTCTCGAATGTTGTGAGCCATGGATGTACCATAATCTTGACGTATGTATTAGGCGTTGGCTCATGGTCCGTTGTTCCTGGGACCCGGACGACACGTGCAACCAATGCACCGTGTCGAGAGGGCTCGGTTAGAAATGGAATTAAAAATAAGACAGAATTGTTGTGGCAGAGACGCGACGTATCAGTGAAAGTGGGCTGTTTTGCGTTATCTCTTGGCGCAAGCGATTCTGCGAGTATGCGAACCAATAGTTATTTATAATGCGTTCAGTTACAATAATGCTAGGCGAAGCTGCAAGCGCGGCTATGCGTATTTCTAGGTAGTGAATTAGATTGGCTAGAGTAGAATGTATGTACTGTTGTAGTTTATTGAATGGTGTTTGGTTTTCATTAAGGCACTGTATTATTTTAGGAATGATGTCGCTGTCTATATTTCGTATTAAAATTTTCTTTTATGGGTATGTTTTCCTCTTTATTTGTTCAGTGAACGTTAATCGGATATCACCATATAAGATGTATTTTATACATTGGTTTTTTGTTTTGGTGAGCGGATGGCCCCGCGAGCAAATGCTCGCCCGTCAGGCGGCCGGCCCGAGTTCGAATCCCGGCGGACTCTAGAAGGATTTTAAAAATCATACGCTCTCTGGCTACCACGCTAACACCTGTGGTTGTCGTTAACCCCTATACAAGGGAACTCTTCCTCACTTTCGGAGAACAAGGCTAGCCACCTACCCGGCCTAAGGGCAAAGAGGGCTCATAGAACCACTTTGTGGTTAAAACAGGCCAC